>CM040180.1:40757010-40856113 GCA_022606695.1 Vaccinium macrocarpon
AGCTTTCACTTTGATTGAGATATTGGACGGGAAATTGAAGAATATTGCAGAAACTTGGGTTTCTGTCACTGGAGATGAGACCTCATTACAAGAGGAGCACATATTGTACAGTAGAGAGCGTAAACCCGCAGTGGTATGTAGTGATTACGTTTACTCATAAGCTAGTCATTGTCATTATGTATTGATTACCGCGTTTACTCATATTTAGTCATTTGTAGTAAAGGGTCTTGCTAATCTCCACCCAACAGGCCGGGGATAATGTCTATATGATGTCAAATTAGTTCGGATATCAATTCACATATTATGGATGTCAATACACTTTCACGGAAATTAATACAATTTTCTTCGATATCTATGCACTTTCTACATATCTCTACCCTTTTGGGTTGAGGTTAGCATTTTCTGTCATAAAAAGGCAAGAGTGTTTTGTAGTGTCACATGGAAGAAATTGATGCTTACATAGGCTTCCATTGAACCGAGTTGATGATTGAAGTTCTGGTTTTGCAACCTCTGCAGAGCAATTAAAATTGGCACATATTAGGACAATTCTATAGTCTGTTTGTATATTTGTGTTTCAGACCAATGCTTTACTTGGTTCCTACTTCAGTGCTTGTGATATACAATTGCTCATTACATTGACTCTGTAGTTGATTACTTTTAGCAGGGCCGACCCAGGGGTAAAGCTGGAAGCGTGCCTGCTTTAGACCTCCCAAAGCTAAAGCAAAACTAGGAGCTATTTTGCCGTAGTAATTAGTACATGTTCAATTTCTTTTACTTTATCTCAGTTACCTTTTTTTTGTTTAAAACCTAGGGCTGTACTTGTAAAATTTGTTTTAGACCTCCATGATATTTAGTGCCGGCCATGATGTTTATGCTGTGCTTGGATCGTGAAATTTTTGAAAGGAATTTGTCGTTGTCGGTACCAAATAAATAAATTTCTCTCATACAAACTATAGTCTTCTAATATTTTCGTTCACATTTTTCTTCTCACAATGATACTGGCAAATCATGATCCAAATATAGACTTGGTCGGATAATCCATCGATGATTTGATTCTAAGCATCGATAAGTGAGATAATTATTTTCTTTTCTTTTTCTTTTCTTTTTTTGGCATGTCATTCTTCGTAGGAATCATGTTAATCTTCTCTGTATAATTTTTAATTTTATCTGATGTCTTCGAAGGAAATGACTATTTCCTTTTGCCTTGTTGAAGTGGGTATTATCTATAGAAAGTGGTGTAACTACAAATGAAAGTCATGATCCATTACCTAGATTACCTAAAAATATACTTATGTTTTTCTTAAAGCCAGACAATAACCCAACAACGTGTTCCTAGTTTTCTTTAGGACCCAGCTTTGGTTTTGCACCAAGTTCTAAGCATTATTTGTGAGCCTTTTTGGCCCGGTCTATTTCCTTTGAACTCAACTTTCTTCCTCAGGAGTCAGGACAGGAATCTAGTTTAAAAAGTAGTCACTGGATTCCCAACTTACCCCACATTTTTGTTGGGTTTTAAAATGTAACTTGATATTCTGATCCCATGGCTTGTCAGAACCTTAATCTTTCGTATGGGTGAGATTAGGAGAATCGATTTCATATATGGATCATGTACCGATGTGAGTGTTGTGTTCGGGGATATAAATGTTAGAATCTTATGTCAAGTAACATTTTTTGGTTTATAAAGCTTCTCTCTTTGTCCATCCAAAAAAATTAATGGTACTCATGAGACGCTCTTTTGTGTGATTCCTCGTGTTATGGAAAAGGATATTTTCATCAAGATATTTTTTTGATAATGTGAGTTAATTGTGTTGTGGGACCTCAATGGTATATTATCCATGCAAAGATCAGTTTGAACCGAGATTAGCAAATGCTTGATCAAAATTTTCTTTGTTGTAATTGTTACTAAAACAAATATCGATATTTGATGGAAATTTAATTTACTTGGCGTGAAGGAAGTTGACCTACAGGCGTACCCAAAATGATTTGTTGAGAGCGTCGGAATAAAGGCATGATGGCGAGTGCTACTACATATGCGGCGTAGAGATGACATAAGATGATCTTGATTCTTTCTATGATCACTACAATAAATCTTCTAAGATTTGCAAGAAGATCAATTGTGCAAAAAGATTTTTGAGTTATTTTATTATAATTCGAAGATCTTAACGAATAATTTATTAATATAAATTTGAATTGTTCAGAGAACTGCGAATTAATAGCCCAACCTACTAAAAGAGTGATTTCAAAAGAGCTTAAAAACATTGGGCTTTAAATTTAGAGCTCATTTTTTTTCGTGAAGAGAATTCTGGGAAGAGGATAAATTGATTCTTGCAAACAGTTTTAAAATTAAGAAAACTCTCTTGTGGTTGGAGATTGAGAGCTTACTCGATGTTAAACCCGTTCGCAAGGGGTGCTAATTCGACCTTGTTTTTCAACGTTACGCTTGGAATTTTGTTGGGGCCATCTATGACGACTGGTTAGCCGAAAATATTAAATTTCAACATTGGAGTTGCTCAAAGGGCTGTACTTTGGATAAAACCATTTGTACAAATCATTTTACTCTCCATGATATAAATTGTGTATCAGTTGCTTCAACATTTGGGCATTAAGCTAAGAATTAAACCGTTTAGTATTATTTGGTAACTTGACGCACAGAAGGTTCTATACCTTGGAGGAGCTAGCCATGCATTTTGGTCTTTGATAATCTAACAGGGAAATGAAAATGAAGTTGGTAAAAGCGCATCACGTCTGAGAACTTCTTCTCTTAGATACCAAATTTGAAATATTTAACGTCTTTATCAGTGGGCTCACCATTATTGGGCCGGTGGGTTTATGGTATACAAACGAGGTTAAAATTATTGAAACTTATTTCGCGGAACCCATGCGGCGTAATCCCAAACACGGATTAAGTCTTCAGTAGCGAGGAGTAGTTTGGTCGATGTGAGATCCCTTCTTAGTGCCTAAGTAGGCAGTATGGGCTGGATCCTCTACCCCATTTTCTCTTTGTCCATTGAGCAGAAAGATGCTTAGTGGTAAAATTTGGAGAGTTAGTACTTGGGTTAAAGCGTCTCCGCTACATTAAGTCAAATCTTTGCAAAATTCAAATTTAGCGTAAAAAACACCCAAACCACACTCTACTCATTCGCCAAATTCTTCACCAACTTTGGTTATCTTTCAAATGTTTCACTAAATTTGCTCATTACCAAATCTATAACCAAATTTTTCAATGCTTTTTTTACACTTTTTATTTACCTTTTGCCATTTAAATAGTGTGAATTAAATCTCAAAATCTGATTTGAGTAGGATTAGAAGGTGTCATACCAAATCAAATTTTTACTCAAATTAAGTAAAAAAATTGATTATAAGGTGAAGATGCTCTAACAAATCATCAACTTGTTCAATTCTAGGAGCAAACAACTCATTTGACTCAACAAAGCAAAGGGGAATGTCTGACTCTGACACTCCAAACAGCAGCCTTTGACCAAATCTTAGCCGTCCATCATCCTACCATTTCCCTAAAAGATCTTTTACAACTTTATTTAGGTTTTCCTCCCTTTAATTTGTACCAATATTCAATATATTCCCACATTACAATTCTAACCTATGGATAATCAAAAGTAGTCGTATTGTTACTACTGTTTATTAATATGTTTGAACAGCGATACACATTATGCGTATTGGATACGGCAAATAAGTTTCGGATTTTGTTTTAAATATTATTTATTTTGGATTCGGTTAGGTATGCACGACATATCTATTGAATATGTTGGAATACGGTAGAGGTTAAATGATATTTTTAAAAATCATCAGTGAGCCACAAACTTCAATCTAAAATGAAATTTAAAAATAAATCATAAACATGAAACAATTAGTTGACATATTTCTTGTAGTCGAAAAAAAGTAGTTTTGTTCTCAGGATGTTGTTTCAAATTTATTGGTTCCCCAAATATTATTCTGGAATCTGTCTACCATTCGTATTGGGTGCGTAGGCTCATTGTAAAAATATGGTTTCATAGAATTCTTCTTGTGTTTTTAGATAGGATGATGCTCATCTAACAACAATACCAGTTTGATGAAAAAACAAACTCCTTTCAAAAAAAAAATTATGTAGAAAATTTGACCATCAAAAACAATAAACACATGAGGACCTAGTAATAAACGACTTGAATTCAAATGAAATTTGATGAGTTCTCCATTTTATTCAATCAACTGTAGCTACCGACAAGCATGGACAAATGGGATACCGATAGGCTTTCAGACCTGAAGTGGATCACAAGTGAGCGATCCGTGGATTAGATTCGTGTTAAAATAAATTTTTGAGTGGCTAGTGGTAGAAATCATTTCGATTTGGCGTGCGTGGGGTTGATCACGAAAGCTCACCGTTTTAATTCAGAAAACGATTTGTAAATGAAATAAAGGGATTTTTGGATCGGCAAACTATCTGTCTGAAAAGGTGATTTCTACATGGAAGTCTGAAAAAATATTTTAAAAATGAATGAAAGGGTTCAATCTTTGTGTAAGACTAAAATGAGTCTCGAGATAAGTAGATGGCCCATCTGTCTGTACGTCGGTACCTCTCGATTTACCGCATTTCATTCATACCTCACATCAAAACTTAGATCATTTATTAGCAGTGGATGTCGTACATATAATCACCATAGATTCTAGATTCACTACAATAACGTCAACATCTACGTCAGCATCTTCGTCGCCTCTGTTCTTTTTGTTCTCTTCAATTCTTTTTCTCTGGGGCTCTGTTTCGGCCTCTTCCCTTAGATCGGATCTACTCTCCACCACCACAACCTCCCCAAAGGCCCCAACCAAAACAACAATCCACAAAAAAAAAAACCCAACAAAATTAAGCAAAAAAAAATCCTGATTTCCCATCATTTTTTACCTCAGAGAAATACAGCAAAAAAAAAAAATTCACCTCTTTCGCAACCCAAATCGCCATAGGTATTATCAGTTGTTGAATCTCTTTTTTTTTGGCCGGCGTTAATGGGTAATGTGACGTCCAGCGTGGCAGCGGGTTCGCGTTTTCCCACCGGACCCACCAACGTACGACGTGTTCAAAGAAGAAGAAGAAGATGGACGGCTGGTATTCACCGGGCTGACGGCGAACAAAAACGTCGACGTTCACTTGCTCGACACAAAGGCCGGGAACAAGATTGTGGCCACTTTCTGGAAACACCCATTTTGGGAGGTTCACGATTTTGTACTCTCATGGAAATGCTGCTGATTTGGGACAGATGCAGGAGCTTTTATTGAGCTTAGAGCTCACCTCCGTGTCAATATCATGAGGTATTTTTTGGGTTTTATGTTTTGGGTTTGTTTGTATTTTTGTGTTATTTTGGATGATTTGGAATCTGGGTTTTGTTTGGTTTGAGGCTGATTGAGAACATGGGATTTGATGGGATTTTTTTTATTGCTGTTAATTGAATGGAAATGGTTTTTTTTTTTTAAGTACCTCTTGCTTTTCAATGCTTTTTGTGGAATATGTATTGGGTATGCAGTTTTTTTTGCTGATATTTGGATGATTTGGAATATGGTTTTGTTTGGCTTGTGGAATGATTGAAATTCTGGGATTTTTAATGGTTTGGAAATGGGTGATTGTGGGGTTTTTAAAAATTCTCTTGCGCTTTTCAACGCTTATTTTAGTTGGGTGATTGTGGGGTTGTTTGTGTTTTTTCTGTTTTTGGGTGATTTGGAATCTCGGTTTTATTGGTGTGAGGGATGATTGAGAATCTGGGGTTTGATGGGGTTTTTTTCCCTTTTAAAAAATATATCTATGTTGTTTTTGGTGGGGAAATGGGTGATTGTGGGGGATTTGTAGAATTCCCTTTTTGCTTTACATGCTTATTTTATGGGTGATTGTGGGGTTTCCATTTCCTTTTGCTCTTCAATGCTTGTTTTGGTACGTAATCTTGTTGAGGACTGTATTTATGTGGTTTATTATTTGGGGATTTGCGTTTTCTAATGAGGTGATTACCTTTGGATGGAATATGGATTGAAGTTGTTGTACTATGTTGCTTTAGTTCTTCTATGCTGATGCTGGTTTGAGATTGATATCATCGTTCAATTGATTTTGCTTGATATCATTGTTCAATTGATTTTGCTTTTCAGTGCCATGTTTGGTTTGGTATTTCTCATTCACCACACAACTGAAATTCATAATTATTCTAAAAAAAAAAAAACGAAATTTCATACTTAATTTTGGTGGAATTGAAATGTTTGTATGAGGTTGGTTTTCTTTTGCCTGGTCCATTAGATCCATTTGATATTCTATCTCCCTCTGTAGACAAGAGTCTTCTCTATTTTGTTCATACTATTCACTTGTGCAATTTTATGGCTCCTGATGATGTTCCATTAATTTTACGGCCCCTTTCTTTTGATTGTTCTAATGGAATTTCAGACGGCATGGTCGGTGGTTTTGTTTATATTTGCTCATCCTCAAGCTTTTCATTTGCTTGTGCCTCCAAGTATGCATGAGTTTCGGTCCTGTGGGTGGAATTGGTTATGTACCCAGTTTAACTTTTGTTGTGCTCTTCTAAACTTGTTTTTTGGCTTGCAATTTTTGGGTTCATTTAATTAATAATGTTCTGTATTGCTGTCTATTTGTGAGTTGCATTTGTCAATGCTCCAACAGCTAACCCCTTGTTTCGTTCCATCCTTTTTTTGTGTGGTTTTCCGTTTTTGTTGTTGATACCCATACCCATGTACATTTTACCAGCAGCTGATGTTATTTTTCACCATCAAAAAACCATAGTCATGATTTGATCTCTTTCATGCAGCTTCTAATGTAGGGCTTTTACTGACTGCCCACATTTGCTATTTTGCAGCTTCTGACTATTCTGGGTATGGAGCATCCTCTGGTAAAGGTAATTACAACATAAAACTAATCTTCGTATGAATTGATCTCTGGTTTGGAAATTATAGAAGGCTATGTCCGAACTCCTTGTTATTAACTTTCCTCTCCAAAAATGCAGAAATTTTGAGGGAAAAGATTAGTGAAATTGTGAAAGGAATGCTATTTATTGCTTTGATCTATTTGTCCAGCTCCTTTTTCTGATCATTCATGTCTTGCTGATTGCCTAAATCTGAGAAGTGGTTACTGCTTTTATTAAAACAGCCGTCAGAGTTCAACACATACTATGACATAGAGGCCGTCTATAATTGTTTGAAGAACGACCATGGGGTTAAGGAGGAGGATGTGATTTTGTATGGCCAATCGGTTGGAAGTGGGCCCACACTCCACTTAGCTGCTCGTTTGCAGAGTTTAAGAGGTGTTGTTCTTCATAGTGCCATCCTTTCTGGCATACGAGTTTTATACAACGTCAAAATGACATTCTGGTTTGATATTTTCAAAGTAAGTTGAGTTTCAGTATGTGGTTCTTCTGATCTCTTCTGTTCGATGTTTTATTACGCTGTTGTATATTGAGAAACCTCTGCTCATATCTTCAGAATGTGGACAAGATACGAAATGTTAGCTGTCCAGTTCTAGTTATACATGTAAGTTCCCCTCTTTGATGCTCTCTCTTTTTCCTTCACCACTTACCAGAATCATTTCCAGATATCCATTTTTTTGCCATGGATATTAATACGGCCATTCATAGTGAAGCTTTTCGTTTGGCATTGAATTTAAACTCTTTCTGCAATAACATTATTTTGATATTACACTCAATTTGTTGCTAAATTCTTTGCGGATGATTATCCTTGCCATATTATCTAATGTTCTTGTACTTCATTTTAAGAAAACTACTAGAAGGCGAGGAAATTAGATTGATTTTGTTAACACCATGATCCCTCGCGATTGTGTCGTATCTATCTTCTTGACATGTATATCTCCAAGTTCTTATTCTCTTTTATATTCGTGTTAATTTCCTGGTCTTTGAGAATAAAACACATGACCTTGTGTTAGTATCCTTAGGAACAACCAGATGATTAAGTTCCAAAGAGAGCTATAGATAGGCTGGGAGTTATGCTGCCTTTTGTCGGTCACTTAAGAGATAAGGATGTTCAAATAATGTCCCCTCAAAACAAGGATGCTGAGATGGTTGAACTGAAATACAAGAAATGACTGCTTTTGAATGAAAGTATCACCTTATGAATGCTTTTCAGTGAAGTTAAAGGAAGCACTAATCAAGGACTAAAGATGGAATGGTTATTAAACGGATTTAATCATGAAATGCCAGAATATAATGAGAGACCACACAAGTCATAGGTTGGGGTACGGATCGGGTTGGATCTACATTGAGTAACCACAAGTTTTTCCATTTAAACAAGAGTGAGCATGATGGAAGAAAGCGGTGAAAAAGCTTTGAGAAGTTTGGGGAAAACATGCTTGTTGAGGCTTTGAGAACTTGTCTAGGAATTAATTAATGCTGGTCCACAACGAAGTGAATGGTGGAAAAACTTTGTTGGGGACCCCAAGTAGTATGTTGAAGGAGGTTTGTAAATTTGGGTCAAGGGAGGACAGCAACCAGTCAAGGTGAGTCAATGCTACAGTTCAGACAAGCCTTGGTTGAGGGGGGTGCTCACCATTTTAAGAGTTGCTAATGTTTTGAACTCCTTGACAATGGAACTGTTCTTCTACAAAATGATATCCCTGTAGTATGACTTTGTAAAGTACTGATACATGTAATTTCTTCGTGCAAATGATACACATTACACCTTGTATCTTGTTTTTCTGGCTGATAAGCAGAGTGAACAAGACACAATTTTCGGTTTAGTTGGGGTGACGGTTGGTTTAGTGGAAGTGTATGTTTAGAAGGTATGCAGCTAGATTATATATGTGCGACTATTTTTCTGTCGATATTGAAATAATTCATGATACGAGGTTTTGTTCATGGCATTGTGTTCTAGCATGTCCATATTTTCGAAGTGTAATAACCCATTTACTCTTGTTTTCTAGTGTCAAAAAATGATGTTTGTTAGGTAAAATTGAGTATTTCATGCCAAATACAAGAGCTATATGATACTTCTGTTGTAAACTCAAGTTTGTGGCCACATAAAAGAAGAAAAACTTGAGTTTGTGGACATACTTGATGGGAACTTCCCTACAAACTTGTGGGAAATATACGTCATGCCCTTAGTTGGGGGTCAAGTATCTGACACAGTCTCACAAATATTCAGTCAGTTACATATATAGGGTAGGACTTCGCAAGCTAATCTTGAAACTAATTGTCCTTGATTGTGGACTTGTGAAGGCTTTGTACGGAATAAATGCTCTTCTCAGGACTGACAGTCAAATTAATTTGTGGGTGTAGTGAAAACCCGCTTATTGGTTCCTATCTTCTCATTCCAAAGCATCTATTTTGCATTCTGTACCCTCGGGTCAAGTCCCAATTCAATATTGCTTATGTCATTTCTCGCACCTCTTGACGACTATTTGCAGGGAACGGATGATGACATTGTTGACTGGTCCCATGGAAAGCGACTGTGGGAACTATCCAAGGAAAAATACGATCCATTATGGGTCAAAGGTGGCGGTCATTGTAACCTCGAAACTTTTCCAGAGTACATTAAACACTTGCGCAAGTTTGTGAGCGCGATGGAGAAGCTCTCTCTTTCACAAGGGAAACCAAGTCGCGCCTTGGTCCTGCTGAGAGCATGGCAGAATCCAAACACAACAGATGCTTAAGATTCGGGAGAAGGTAACTGCATCTTTCTTTTTCCCTTTCAGTAGTGAACAGCGATGGCTTTCGAGGAGTGCTATTGGTGTGAAAAAAAGGATACGTTCGCTTGATCAACAGAGTCTTTGCCGTCAACCTCATTCGGCTTGGTATTTTTCTGAAGGGTATGAGATTAAAGGAATATTCCAGATCCTGATGGATACCCCTTTTGGAAGAGTTAAGTTCTCTTTTGTAAGGAAGCTTAAAGATTAGCATGTGACTTGGTCTGAAATTCATGTAAAATCAAAGAGTCAAGAGGTCATGTACAAACCCATCAGTGGTTTTCAAAAGAAATGAAACAGAAAGATATTGGGCCTGCTGTTGATATTTTCAGCCCATTGTCAGTTGGATTTATGCTTGTAATCCCATGGCCTTGAGTTTTTTGTAATTATGTTTTCCCATGTGATTTTGTGTTGGGCTCAATCCTTTTATAGAATGATGTTACTGATTTTGATTCATTCACTTCCTATAAAAGGCCCAACACTGCTTTTGTTATCTTAAAAATACCACTGTCGCATCATTTTGAATGAGAATGAGTTTTTTGTCTGATAGTTTTTTGTATTTCATACCCAAAAAAAAAAGCTTCTGTCTTTAATTTTCCTATCTTTTCTCGTAATCTTTATTCAAGTTAACTAGTCAAAAATTAAAGATCTTTATTTTTTGGAGGAAATAAAAGTTCGTTCTAAAATGGAGTAATTGTTCTAGAGTCTAGAAGTGTGGATTTATTGTGTCCATTTACCAATGTTTAAAATTATACTAGGTCTATGGTCCACCAATTTTTTATTTTATTTTATAGAATTTAAGATTCTTTGAAAAGGATATCCCTAAGGTTTAGGTTTTTAGGGTCTTGACCAACTACATTATAGAGTTTTAGTGGTTTATGTACTTTTATAGGGTACCCTAGGATTTTAGGCACTTTCATAGGGAACAATTTTTTTTGGCACTTTCATAGAGTATCCTAGGGTTTGGGTTTTAGGGTGCACTTTCCTATCATAGATACCCTAGGGTTTTAGGTACTTTCATAGGGTATCTTAGAATTTAAGGCACTTTCATAGAGTAAAAACTTTTTTGGCACTTTCATAAACGTACAAACTTTTTTTGGTAAAAAAAAGAGATGACAGCGTTAGTACTGGATAGGTTATAAACTTGTTTGGTGGATTAATGAGGTTACAAATTTTTTGCTAAGGACTTTTGAACAAGTTGCCCTACTAAAATATATTCCTAGTTCCTCTCTCTCTCTCTCTCTCTCTCTCTCTCTCTCTCTCTCTCTCTCCATTTTTAAATAAAAAAGTATAAGCTTCCAAGTATTATTTTTCTAATTTCGCCAAGACCAAATTAAAAGTACAACTTCGATTATTTTAATTTGGTAAAAAATTCAAAAAATGGCACTTTCGGAAGCATTTACTTTTTTTAAAAAAACGCATATGACTTTTTGTAGTGGATACTTACTTAGGAACGGATGGAGTATGTTAAAGACTGTATGTGGTGGTCAAAAGTTGAATCACAACTTAGATGAACTTATCATCCAATTAATTAGTTATGCCAGCTTATAACTTCAATATTCATCTATTGACTGTTTAATGGTAGTAGAAAATCGTACGGTAGATCAAGACCTATTCCACTAAGCTGGTTTTTTTTAAACTTTTTCCACCCTCCGTTCTAATTTTTTTCATTTACGTACATGTATGTCAATTTTCAATTTCTTATATCTTTCAATTTCTAATATTTTTTACAATTTTAAAAGTTTTGTTTAATAGAACTCATAAAAACTATTAACGAGATCTATATTGAATATATATAATATTATACCTTTGAAAATATAAATAATTTTTGTGACTAAGTGGACAAGAAAATGGGACGGAGGGAGTAGTTTTTTAGTCGATCTATGTGAGGAGAACGATCTGTTTCGTAAAACGTAAAATGCCAAAAAGCCAATACTAGTTCAACTACTGGAATGCACCAAAGGGCAGTTGCCTAGCGGTATTTCTTGGCTAGGATTTGAGCCTCAGTACAGACATTTGGGGTCCAGGGTTATGAAAAGCTTTTGTACTCCTCGTAGATTAACTCACTAACTCCCCCACTAACCTCCACTAAAAACTAGTGGCATGGGGCCTCATGGGATATGTCTCGTTCCTTGTGGTACATGGGATATTTATGACATCCCATTTGTGAAGTTATATGCCACACGCTAGAAGTTATATGGTGCCGTTGCAAAGCATAGAGTGATGGGGATGCTCATGTATAACAAGAAATAGCTAAATTAGCTACCCAAAAATCAAGTATATATTCATTTTTTTTTTGGTAAATAAACTTGAAAATAAAAAAGGCTAAATGAATATACAGCCCTAGTATATATTCTTATTCTTTCTTTCCCTTTTCATTTTTCTGAGTCATTTCTAGGACCAAAAGTACTAAAATAATCCATAGCTCATGAATAGTTCCTCAACAGATTTAAAGAGGTTCTGTAGCCTAGGTTAATTTACCTAGCCTCCTCTTGAGCTCCTTACAAACCAATTTTGTGTTTTGGATCGCTAAAATACCTAAAATGTCGTTTTGGCTAGCTAGTCTTGTGCACTTTTTTTTTCTTTTTCTTTTTTTTCTTTTTTTGAGCTAGGCAAAAGAAATTTTTTTAATCTCTAAAAAAAAGACAACAAAGATGTCTTGTGCACATGTTAGAAGGACATCTGAAATAGAAATATCAAAATGCAGTTCATCAAAATCTAAAAATTTACTATGTTATTTTGGTTTTATATAACAGAAATGTACACTATTGTGGTTTAACTTTTTCTCTCTTCAAACTCTCTTTTTAAGTTTGAATTGGGAGAAATTGCTTTCAAATTGCATCTCAACAAATATGTTCCAATGAGGTGATGCCCCATTTGGGCGGTTGGGCCCAAATTCAAGTGCAATATTGAGCCATATACCCAATTGTTTCCAGATAAAAAGCATTGGAGAAAACTTTGCTGCCTATTTTCAAGGGGTCTAATTCGGAGCTTATGACTCCAATGATTTTGAGTAATTAATTACAACGTATATACTACCTCCGTCCCAAAAATTTTGTAATTACAATGTTCAAAATGTAAACTTATCGTTTTGCGAACATGACTTTTCTTTTGCAATGGAGTAATCCTCCTACAAAAGTGACAATTTTTTACTTATTACGCCAATTCCTTATTAAAGATGCATGATGCCCGCTTGAATTTTGCCTCCAAGTTTGCAAATCACTATGTCAAACACCATTTTTTCAACAGTTTTGTGGGCCATGAACTACTTTTGCGAGTCCATGTTTTTGTAAGCAATGTTGGGATGCGAACAGAGTAGAACTAGTAATCAACTATATTCTTTGCAGTTTGATTTTCGTCAAGTTCTAGTCATACAATGGTGGTTATGTTTTGGATGTAAATTCCATAAATCCGGCCATCGTGGGTTATGGCCGGTTATCTTCAGAGTCCCGCAATTAGTTAAGATACGCCGTGGTATTTTTACATCCGGTTATCAAGAAAATATAACAAAAAAATATTCCAATTAATTTCACCAACTGGACTGTGGGCACTGCTATTATGTTCGTTTGAGAAGACGAACAACGTGGCGACATTTATTGGGCGGAGTGGGTCCCAGTTGGGCTTTACCCTCAATATTATCTTTGAACCTATGCGTGCTCAAGCCCTTCCAATTGATAAACAAGCTTGACTTTATATTCTTCTCAAATCCAAGGGTAACGAAATTTCATTTTCCTTTGTTATATGTTCAGTGCATACCAATTTAAAAGTACAAATTATAAATGAGTTCTAAAATTTAACCCATTCCAATTTCAAACTATATCAATGCATGTTAACTCGGGAAGATTGAGTGGGCCACCAGACCAATGTGTATCTATATAATACGACAAAATTAGTTTTAAATGAAATTAATAAGCCAATTTCATAAATTTGATGTGGGTGACTGAACAGAGTAAATTTATTTTGAATTCTTAAAAAAGTGAGTATAAAATGTCAAGTTACGCAACTCGACCTCGAATAACTCTGCAGGATCATTTACCTTATATGGATCCGCCCATGCATTTCCATCATATTATATATGAACTTCGATAGTACTACAACAATTGACAAAGATTACACTAAGAAAACTTGAAAGATTACGGTTTTGATGAAACTGTGATAAAGAAATGCAAGATGAGTTTTTAATGTCACTTTGCTAATAAAACCATAGTGATTAATCATAATTATCACAGGTTTAAAAGAACTATGATTATAATTGCTTAATTTAATCACATTTTTCTACAAACATGATAAAATGTGTTTATTTTTACTATGTTTTGTTACAAGTGTGATAAAATATGTCCATTTTTACCACGCTTTGTTACAAGTGTGATAAAATGTATTTATTTTTACCACGCTTTGTTACACCGGTGATAAAATGTATTTATTTTTACCACACTGTGTTACAACTCTGATATAAAAAACTTTTTTATCACGTTTTTCCAACCGTGATAAAATGTGTTCGCATATTTCAATCACACTTCGATTACAAGTGTAATAAAGTGTATTATTTGCACCATGCTTTGTTATAAACCGTGATAAATAAATAAATATATACATATACCTCAAGCTTCTAATCCGGGATGGGGTGTTTTTTTTTTTGTTTTGCAAATTGTTTTTGAAAAATCCGAACCGTCCAATGTGTTCAAAAGGTGTTCTCAAAGGTCCACGGGAGAAATCTCAAAAAAAAAAAGTACCAGGAAGGGCTTGATTCAAGCAATATTTTGCAAAATTGTAAATTCTGAACACATTGGACGGCTCGGATTGTCAAAAATATGCTCGAATCTAAGAGGTCTGAATCCCAGACTAGAAGTTGATATATATATATATATATATATATATATATATATATATATCACGATTTTTCTAATCTTAATAAAATGTGTGTGTATTTTAATTATACTTCGATTACAAGTGTGATGGGCTAGTAAATACCTTATTGTTTATTTTAGGTTTTTTAACTTTGTTACCTTATGCTTCACTTTTTCCGTCAAAACAAATGTTGGTCACCTTATGCCATGTCTTTGTCCACCAAAAATATGAGGTTAGTCGCCAAAGTAAAATCTGAAACAAGACATATAATATATATATATATATATATATATATATATATATATATATATATATATATATATATATATATATATATCACGATTTTTCTAATCTTAATAAAATGTGTGTGTATTTTAATTATACTTCGATTACAAGTGTGATGGGCTAGTAAATACCTTATTGTTTATTTTAGGTTTTTTAACTTTGTTACCTTATGCTTCACTTTTTCCGTCAAAACAAATGTTGGTCACCTTATGCCATGTCTTTGTCGACCAAAATATGAGGTTAGTCGCCAAAGTAAAATCTGACAAAGACATAATGGCGACAAAAAAATGTTAGTCGCCAAAAAGAAAACATGTCACTAAGTAATTTTTTGTTAGTGTCTACTAAATTACTAGGTGACGCCAAAGGTTAGTCTACGGCAACCAAGTTTAAGTCGTCGATTGTATAATTTCTATAAATTAAAATATTATAATGTAATGTAATATAATATATTATGATATAATGTGATATAATGCAATATATATTTTATGCAAAATATGTTTACATATTTGTTGCAATATAAAAGAGAATAAAATAAAAGATAATACATATACATTCTTTTTGGGAACTGTGACATAAAGACTTGGATAACCTAGTGGTTGGAGTGTTAGGGTAAGAATGGGGAGGTTAGAGGTTCAATTCTTTGCAAATGTATATTGGGATAAGAGTTGGGAGGTAGTGGGATAAGCATGTGTATCCAAACCCTGATGATATATTTAATCCAATTACGGTTTTTTGTCCGCACCGTGATTAGTTTTTTCAGCAAACCATGGTTGTATAATATTTTTAAACACGTTTTTTTGTTCAAATCGTGATCTTTTATGATCTTTAACCATGGTTTGTTGTTCAAACCGTGGTTTTATCTTGTTTATCATTACGCCCATATCAGTTTGGACTTACATTTAATCACAGACATAAACCGTAGTTGAATCTTGAAGACTTTTAATAACGGCTCCATCAACCATGTATAGTTTTAAAATCATGATTAAATTATAAAGATCACGGTTTTTACCCGTAATCTTTTAAGTTTATTGTAGTAGTGCGATCAATACGATTACATTTCCTATTAAAATATTGTAATTTTCAACTCCCTATGATGTATGCCAATTTTAAAACAGACAATTTCATTGGCATCAAGTGACATTTATATTAGTTTCATTTTTAGGGACTAATTCAGAACGTCCTTAATAAAATTGGTTTTGTTTATAATTACAATCTTGGTGGTACTAAATTTTCTACGTAAAATAAAAATTATTTAGACTCAATCCTTTTATTATTAAACTCATCTGATTATTAAAAATTAAAACCCATAAATTTACAGCTAATTATGAAAAAGACACTGGTCTTCTCCCGCAGAAAAAAAATAATCTAAATCTAATTATTCATAAAAAAGATCTTCATAATCTTCGATCACACGTGTAACCTAAACTTGTTCAATGCATCTGGCTGTCTTTTTCTTTTTTTTTTTCATTGTCGGGGTTGTCTTGGCCATGTGACGCGCACTTCGACTATTCGTCTTCTCGGTCCGATCAAAGGCAGGCCATCCAAGCTTATATCTGTTCCGTTTAGGATGCATTCTAGGACTAGTGAGAGAGAAGCCCATGCAAGGCACGAACGATTGAGAGCATAAATTTAGGTCTTATTTGAATGGCTATAGGTTTTTTTTTTTTTAGTTTTCTGATCTTTTTTAAATTTGGTCAAGTAATTATTGCTTTTTTTATTTACTGTTGAGTGAACTATGAGTTGTCTGTTTTTCTCTCTGATAATTGAAAATTTATTCAATGCTCCAGTGGCACTTCCAAGTGGTAGCTCAAGCACCTTTTCTATCACACATTAATTTGGTGTGGAGTCCAAGCCAAGTATTTATAGGACTCAGCGTTAACCCAATATTGTGTGGTGAAAAAGAGGGTCGAGACACCACTTGGTTTATGGCTGGGTGGAGGAGAGAAAGAACGAATGCATGAGATTCTTTCTGTTGGAGGTTCTCGAAACTAAGGAGGGATTAACGGCGTGAGCGTTTGAGCATTGAGAGAATATTCATTAGCTTTTCAATAGCTTTTCTTGTTTTATTGGGTATGAGTGGTTTTGTTATAGAAATAAGAGTCGATTATATGCTTGAGGAAAGGTAAAGGGGCGACCAAAAATGAGACATGGAAACCAAAAACGGGACAATGATTCAAAAAAGAAAAAAAGAGAGATAGTGCATCCCAGCATGGCGAACTGAAACATCTTACTAGCCAGTGAATTTTGTCCATCCAACATAAATGCTCAACATTGATGCCCAAAGTCCAAATTTTGAGAAGGGTAAATTACACTATCCCTATAAGATTTGAACATTCTCTCTTTTTCTAAATTACTTTTTTCAGTTTCATATCTTCTGTAGTGTTTTTTTTTTTGTTGGTAAATTCATATCTTCTGTATTTGATTGTAGTAAAAAATGCAAAATCCTCAAATACCATTCATTTCATCGATGGAAAGCGACATTTTAATGACTTTGCTTCACGTGGTGACATGGACAATTTTTTTTTTTTAAACAGGAGAAAAAAATTTATTGATCAAATGTAATGGTTACGAGTGACATGTACAATCTTAACACACCAATAACGAGGCAAAACGTTATTCAAACGCATTCTCGAGACTCAATCATTTATTGGTGCAGAACCTTTGGTTGCAAATTACGTGTAAAAAACTAACGCTTACATGATAGACTCTATTTAAAAATTTGGCATTAGTCGCCAATTGAAGCAAATATTATAGAAAATAAAAATCCAAAGATAAAACTGATGAACATATTCGTAAAAATATACACCACATCAAATCAAAGCAAAGAGTAATGTACTCTTTCATTGCTGATATCATAAGCAAAAGTTAATCCTTAAGCAGGAAGCTGTGAAAAAGTAAAATCATATTGTGATGCAGTACAAAAAAATTCAAATTGAAATTAAACTACGTGTGTACTGCAAAGTAGTCTTAAGATTTAGGTACTAAACCCCAACGGGATAGTTCATAGAAAATATTATTCGTGTCAACATGTAAGGAGTTTACTCCTCGTTCTCATGTTCTATTTTTCTAAGTGTTTTTTTTTCCTCATAACTTTTATTACCTGAACTATGAGTTAATATTGTCACCCTTCCATGTTGTGGCTCAAGACACCTGAAAAATCCTAGCTTGCCTAGGTTTAATGATTTGCTATCTTCTAATTTTTTTTTTGTAAAAAAATATATACTTCACCAATCAACAAAAACAAATCAATCAATCACACAAAATAAATGCAACCAAATAAAAGAACACCAGATATACGGGTAAAAATCACGGGAATGAATCAAAACACTATACTCAATGTGTAGTTACAAGCAATCTTACCAACGACCGTGAATCCTCACCAATCGAACCTAAGAACTACTTACCGAATCCTCGTTCATCACACCCAGTGCTTTGACTGCCGCTACCTTGAATCCACAAGTCTTCCGTTTGCCTCCCGAAATTCACCGAAGGACTTTGAAACGTCTCTTGAACTCCACGAAAGGACTTTGTAATGCCTTGGAATCCTCCGTAGGGCTTCTCATAAGATTGAAGTTGTTGGTGATAAACACTCATGGAGATTAATGCTTCATGATACTAAGATTGTATCAGTACTCCAAGCACAATAAATACTCTCCACTAATTCTCACCATTGGGAGAGGGAGAACGGTGTCTCTCCCATAAAATTGACCTAATACCATCATATTTATAGGCCTCATGATCTACTGGTACAACTGTAAATAACTTGTTGGTTTTGCTCGAGCAACGCAGGCATTCGCTTGAGCAGCTAATCGCCCATGATCCACTGCATCTCTTACGATCTCTTTCCAATTCGGCACACTTCTTTCCTTCATAATCCAACCTTTTCTGCAAAGCAATCTATCCATATTTGACGAAGAAGAAATCTTTCCATGTACGACAACTCACAATCTTCACCAACTTCTCAATCTTTATTGGAACCGAAATCTTCCCAAAACTTCACAATATTCCCCGGCTTCATTGGAAACAAAATCTTCACAAATTGCACAATGTCCTCAAACCTTCCTTAACGACTATCGCACTCAAAAAATAATACAAATAAAAAATGATTCCTTGTCTTACCTATACAGACACTCTAAAATAAATGGAAAATAAAAATAAAACTCGATTAAAGAGAAATACATAAAAATGTGTGTTTTTGTCATAAATGTAACAACCAATCAAAGAGCTCAGCTGATAGAGCTTACAACACCAATCATTAAGAGAGAGGGATCCCTTTTTTTTTTTGAAAGGGAATTCGTGAGGATTGCCTAACTTTTGGTATCTGCAAATCTCGCACTAGATTGGTGACACTGTTCAGGTTTCTAAAAAGGCAATCCCTTGGCTATTCGGAAAAAAGTCATCATATTGAAGCGCAAGCAAGTTCTCTCTAATTCCCATACATACCAGTCCATTGCTCTAGTCATGCTATCAAGAAGTAATGAAGATTATTCAGTGCTCTTGGTGTTGGAGTTTTGTGCCTTGAATTAACATTTCGAAGAATGCACATAAATTTGTCAAGCAATTTGTAATTTTGGACTGGGGTAATATTTTTGAAAAAAACTGCCCAAGCGGGATTTAGGGCCACCCAGGCTGGTTTGATAGATTTGGTCTTTGGGTGCATTTCTAGAAATCTCGCTCGGGTAGGAATCAAACCACAGCTGTTTTGACCGACTTTCGTACAAATTACGTGTGACTAAGCATTTTTTAGGGTTCTAACCTAATTTTTTTGTACTTTCTTATAATAGGAGACTTGTTGTCTCCTAGAGCTTTGGACTTCTTAAGTGAATCCCGAGGGAGCCCTCATGGGGTTCCCTGTGGTGTGTTAGCATTTCTCAATTGTTCCATTGGTTATTCTTTTCTTGGGATTTGAGATATCTAGGATTTTGGATTGTCTCTTTCATTTATGTGAGACATTGATGTCTTGTTAGGGTTTCTAATAGAGATTTATTCCAAGATATCTATTAGATGTTTCAAGTAGAGTTACGGATATAGCCGGCTCTTTGTATTTCTCTTCATTGATAGTAAATCCTCTTATTCTTCCCCGTGGACATACCTTTAGAGCTTCGTGCTTGAGGGAGAACCACGTAAATCATATGTCTTGTTTATATTCTCATACTTCGGATTTTGACACACCACTTGGGGGACCACATGGCAATGCCCAAGGGTGGATGTAGAAAGGGGCTAAGCTGGGCTTTAGATTGTAGCCCAGGTGGGATTTTTTACTATTTTTCATATGTAAATTGTTTTCCCACATTTATTATTGTAGCCAAATCCATTAAGGAAAGAGGACAGACTAGAGATGAGACAAGATATAGAAGAGAGAGAAGGACAAATTTGATCGGACATAAGTATTAGCCATTAAAATAATCGGTTGTGGAGATCTCTGGTTTTTGTTTTCCCTATTCATCCTTTCTCTCTCTTATGGAAGATGAGAATTAATTGCTAGATAGGAGACAAAGACGAAAAAGAGAAGTAATTGCTAGATACTAGGAGACAAAGACTAAGCTATCAAATTTTGAAATGATAGGTTAGGTGGGTAAGTTTTATTCTTTACGCAATGGTAGAACTTGGTAAGAAATTGGTGAAGGAGTATGGAAAATACTAAAAGGTACCCAATGGCTTATGTTAGGTTAAGAAAATAAAGTATTGAAATGTGTAAAAAGTATATAAAATTATGCGTAAAAACATTGAGAAATGCTAAAAGTGCACTGTAGTGCATATTTTGATTTTTGTGTATTTATTATGTGCCCAGACACACAATAACTAGACCTTAGGAATAGTAGATCTATAGTTAAAGCATGACACTAATTATATTTATTAACTACACTATACCTAAGATTAATTTGAACATTTTCTCACTGAGTTCCTTTCTCACTTTGGCCAAAGGACTCTTTTCAGTTTTACCATATCTCAAGTATATGATTGTAGTCGAAAGGTAAAATTCTCACATACCATTCATTTCTTTATCGATTGAAAATGACATGTTAACGACTTGACTTCACGTGGTGACATGAACACAATCTTTTTTTCTCTCAAATTGCAAGAAAGAATTATATTCATGTGTAATGGTTACGACGAGTTACATGAACAAAATCTTAACTGGCCAATAAGGAGGCAACAAAACCTTATTCTGGCCATTCAAACGCACACCCAAGACTCAGTCACTTTCATAAATAATTTATTAACCATTACTTGCAAATTACGTGTAACAAAGTTTACATGATAGACTC
This sequence comes from Vaccinium macrocarpon, assembly GCA_022606695.1. NCBI lineage: Eukaryota > Viridiplantae > Streptophyta > Magnoliopsida > Ericales > Ericaceae > Vaccinium > Vaccinium macrocarpon. The sequence goes on from CM040180.1 coordinate 40,778,080, forward strand.
TATTTAAAAATTTGGCGTCAATAGCCAATTGAAGCAATTAAAGAAATGAAAAAATTCCAAGAAAAAATTGATAGAAATTTTCTAAAGATATATACCACAACAAATAGAGCAAAGTGTAATGTATTCTCGGATTGTTAAAGATTTATCCAGTCGTTGTCATCATCTCGGAATTATTATAGATACGCATAATCTGACCCAAATACTCATTCGTAAAGAAAAGTCATGAGTAAGTTGAATAAATAACCACATGGATGCTCAAGCAAATCTATCATACACGTGGTTTATACTACTTTGACAGGAATATACCATTGAAAGGAGAATTTTCCGGACACTTCATATGCTTTAGATGATCTCGCTGGTTCACTTGTTCATACACGGTTCACAGTGATGTTTAATTATTTATCTTCTAGATCTTATTTGCAGTTTACGTGTGAAAATTTGCCGCGGCTTTCTTTGACAGCCTAGTTTAATGTACTTATATCGCGATATTTTTAAAGTTATCTTACCATCGATTGGCAACAAAATACCTATTCTAATGCGCAATAACATATATCTTCCCTCACGACTTTGATAGATTTTGGGTCATGAGAATTTATTCATTCAAAAACGAAAAAAAAAAAAGTACGCAGTATAAGAGTAACTCATTGTTACCAAAATCTTCTCGTTGTTAGAAGCTTTTTGTAATGTGTATGAACTTTTCTTTTGGAGATTATAGATTATGTACTCCAAAGCTGAGGTTGATATAGATATATCCATTTAATCAATTGATAGGAATGTCATTAATCACATCAAAATGAACATGCAAAGTGTAACATCAACACATATTGATATTGATAACACAATGACTACATAATGAACGTTACACAAAACATGAAAACCAAAGTACCTCACAAATCTAATTGGGTTTTTCATTCACTTTGACTCCGTATGAGTAGCTCTATGTCAATAATCTAAAAAATAATCAAATTATGAAGAAATTTAGTGTATATTTGAATCCAGGAAGTTTGTTTGACTCTTCAACTCTGTGAAATAAAAGTAAACCCATTGATTCCCTTAATGAACATATTAGAAGTGTGTAAACGTAAGCTCCAAAAAGTCGAGCTCCTTGTGTTGACAGTGTCATCGAGAAAACACACATTCACTGTATCCCAATTTATCGAGTTGTATTTTATTTTTCTTATTCTTTAGAGTGTATGTTTAGGTATATGAAAAGGAATCAATTTATTTTGTAAATAGGTATCGTGTTTTAGTGTGGTAGCTTTTAGTCAAGTGGGTTTGAATGCTTCGAAGAATAATTTTAGAGCTACAAGTTTAACTCGAGGATTTTCAATGCTTATTATCAGCAAAGTATTCTTATTGGTTATGTTTGAGATTATGCTCCAGTAAAAAGTCCAACAACCATACCCAAATTCCAGTGAATATAAATACATGTCAATTAGGTCAGAATTAATAATATCTCTTGGGTTCATTTTTACTTCTATTCAGTTTGCCTCCTGTAATCCCCTGTTGCCTGAGTTGTTTGGCATATGATCGTTGCGAGTTTGGGTGTTAATTTAGCTGGAATGCTCTCTCCCGTTGTGATGTCTTCCTCTCAGCTTTAATAATCATTGTAATAAGTGCAATAATATCTCTCTTTTGCCTTCCCAAAAAAAAGGTTAGGTGTTGTTCTCCCTCTCCCAAAGGTGAAAAAGACCTAGAAACATATTTGAGGTTATTGGAGAGTTTTTCTTCGGTTGTGTTTGGAGTATATATAGATACGATATTTGTATCATAAAGCGTTAATAGATCTCCAAGAGCTTTATGATCATCAACAACTACAAGTTTGAGAGAAGTCTACTAAGGAGAGAATTTCTAAGTAGTATAAAGTCCTTCGGTGGATTTCAGGAGGCAAATGGAAGGCTTGTGGATTCAAGGCAACGTCAGTCAAAGCACTTAGGTCTAGAGAATGTGGATTTAGTAAGTGCATCTTAGGCCGATTGCAAGAATTAATCTAATCATAGGGTAAGATTGTTTGTAATTGCACATTAAGTATAGTATTTTATATTCATTCTCGTGGGTTTTTTTTTTTTGCCATTTAGGAAATTTTCACATATATCTTTGCGTTATGTGTTTCATTGTTTTTTATTGTTTGATCGACTGGTATTATTGATTGTTTGATTTTCGATTAGGCTTTCATAATAGTAATTTATAAACTTAGGCAATCTAGGGTTTTTCAGTGAAAAATAGTCAAAATCAAACCTATCAATTCGGCTCTGCTGTATGAATATATTGCGTCTTCATAAACCCATTTTGGTTGTAGCTAGCAAAGATCATCAATTTTTCAATTTTTGAATGCATGTTATAGGCTCCTACGTTTCAAATGCTAATCTGCAAAAGACGGAATAATGTACATGTGGGTCCCCACGTCCACTAGCATATTAGCTCACTCTTTTGGCCAATAAAAAAGAGGTCAATCTTTTTATAGAAACTAGTATTAAAATATTAATTGGATCTTGATCATATTTTTCAATGATGATTTTGTCAGTTAATTAATAATATGGAATTAGATTAAGACCGTAATTATTATAATATTTATATGAATTAGGATTCTATGCAGATTCATTTAATTTTTTTTATGGGTGAACTACCAAAATCACCCGAGGTTTCTAGAAATTATAACTTGCCCCTCGCGTTTTGGATATTACAAATTACCCCCTATCGCATAACAAGCTACCCACCAGTCATGATCTATAGGATATAATTAAATCCTTATTATAGTAGACAATTTGTCTTTTTGTAGTTTGAGAAAGGTTGTAGAGGTATGAAAATAAATTTTCACCAGGCAATATATAAAAGGATAGTTTCATCCATTATAATTAGAATTTAATAATGTTAGACAGTTTTTTGAATTTCCAAGTGTAATTTATTATGCAATAGAGGGTGTTTGTAGTTTCCCAAGCCTATCAAAAAAAATGTAATTTCCCAAATGTAAGGGGAAAATCTGTAATTTCTATACACCTGAGTGCTGGTATTGATAATTTACCTATTTTTTTATTGTAGTTTCTGGTACGTACGTGGAAGAGATAATGACAAAAAATAACTTTATTCTTGATGGTGACAATCAAGATTTCATGACGTAACTTACTCTTGAAAAATATCAGACGTTCTGTTTATAAAATTACATATATTTTCTATTTTCTTTGCATCGAATGCAATGAAATATGCGACTAAGATCCCCGAATCCATTTGAATTATATAAACTATCATGCATATATGCAGCCTCACAATGGAACGAATGAAAAATTGTAAAGATGTACCGCAGTGGCATTCTCTCGTATATGTTTAATGTTACATATGTGTTTATAATAATTAACTCAATGGAGTTATATATATATGAGAAATCTCACCACATATAATACCAAAAATCTAACTATCTCTTAAAACCGTAGGAGTGAAGTAACCCGTACGTGATGATAAAGATAAGTGACCCGTATGCATTAGCATTGCAAGTAATTATGATTCTTTTGTTCCTTTTTTTTCCAAATGAAAATTAGAAAACGATAATGTCGAATTTGTTTTCTAATTAGTGCATAAGATTCTTATACCATGATACAATTTGTTATGCTCAGACTGTTTGGTACACTTCATACTCAAATTGTAACTCAACGGAACATTTATGCAAGGGTTCTTGTGGACTCCAAATGAAAACATGCACACACAAATTAATGCGTATAGATTTTAAACATAAATGGGTAAATTACACTGACCTCCCCTGAGGTTTCTGACTTGTACACTGACCTCCCCTACTTTATCTGAAATAGCACTGACCTCCCTTGAGGTTTATATTTTCGTATCAAAAGCACCCTTCTACCCTTCCGACGGGTACCGACGGCGCCGGGGACCCCCTTGTGGGTCCCCAATGGTCGATCCGAGCCGTCCATTCATTCTAGAATCGAATTTCGAGTAGGTCTACATGGGAATCACCTCAATCAGATGGTCCTAAGTGCTTGATCCAAAATCACCCCATTGAGTTCAAAATTTTTTGGATCGAGCACTTAGGACCGTCCGATTGAGGTGATTCCCGCATAGACCCACTCGAAATTCGATTCTAGAATGAATGAACGGCTCGGATCGACCATCGAATCCAAAGGTGGGGTCCCACCGCCGGTACTGGCCGAAAGGGTAGAAGGGTGCTTTTGATATAAAAATATAAACCTCAAGGGATAGTGCTATTTCGTATAAAGTAGGAGGTCGCCAGTACAAGTCTAAACCTCGGGAGGTCAGTGTAATTTACCCAACATAAATTCATCTTTCGTTCAATACATATGAACTCTATAAAATACTATGAAGAACATTCATTTTAAGACAACAAGATGCATGTATGAATTTTATCATCCAAATAATTTATTTCTTTAAATTGATTTTATTTTATCACTTGCGTGAAAAATTTAACTATCTGGATGCTGATAAATATGTAATTGATTTTAAACAAATTATTTTTTAAAGGGAGATGGTATGTGCTACTCCCATCCATATTCTGCTTCTGGTTCCACACATTTGTATCCTACGACGAAGCAATCAATATCAATTTTTAACATAAAAGGCTGCATTTTCTTTCTGTGAGTCTATGAGAATCTTAAATGAGTGAGACTCAAGGGCCGTTTCTTATGCCACATGTTTTGGTGAGATAATATAAGCGAATTTTGCAAGATTGTGTTATAATGGAGGGTAAGTTCAAGCACTGTGGCAATGTTCTTATAAGATCAGTAAATAATTACTCAAAAAAAGAAGCACTTATTTAATAAGCATAAGGAACCACTATACTTTCGGGTGCGGTGCACTTTATGTGTCAAGGTGAAAAATCGTGATATCTTTCTGAATTTCTTTTTACCCAATGTGACACCAAAAAGATGGTCCAGATGGTGAAGAAATAGGGAAAGTATTTGGTCTCAAAAAAGGAATCCATAAAAACACCTAAAAAATACATTCAACGGGTGAAATACGTTATTGAAAGTGTGTTCTGGTACTGTACCAGACTTCGAAGGAATAAATTCGAAAGTGTGTGTTTTTTTTTCGAGAAAAGAAAGAAATATATTAAACTCAAAACCACCGGCCACCAAAACCGGGAACACCATAGCCGTCCATCGGAGCTGTCACCCATCTGAAGCAGCCGCCGTCGTCGAAGGTGGAGATCTAGATCGGGAACCCCAAATCTGGCCCCCCACCTGTCCAAAAATCGGGGTGCGGTCACCCACACCGGACCGGAGAGGAACGGATCCGGCATGGGGAGTCCCCAGTCACCCTAACAGGCGTTCAGATGAGGAGAAGAGGAAGAGGACGTAGGTGGAAGGGAGTGGAGGGGGAGGGGGGAAGGGGGGCAGCCATGGGCGGCCAAAGCCGGCGACCATGGAAGTGGCTTCTCCTTCTCCTCACTTTCGCTCTCGCCTGTGTGTTTTTTGTCACCGAAAGTGTGTTTTTCTCTCCTCCTCACATTAAGGGGGGCACGAGCCCCTGGTTCCTTGTTAGATCTCTTATGGAATGCTAGATATCTTTTTCATTTAATCAAACAAGTTCTCATTCATTCGAAACTGTGTTTTTGAATGAATGATAGGCTGTTTGAGAGACTGTTTTTTGCTTATTTAACTTCTACTTTTTCTATTTTGGGTGTTTGGCACACCCGACCCAAAACTAATTCTTTGAAAACATGTTTTCAAAATTACACAAAGGAGAGCAAAACAGAAAAAGAGGGAAAAGGGAGCTTTTCTCCTTCTCCTTTTGTCATTTTCGTTGTGGAAAGACCTACACGCCCTCTCCTTTTGGTGTAATACCCCCAAAAAAAACCCCAGAAAAATGTACCTCACATTATCTTCTTTCAGTAACTAGCTTTTAAAAAACAAAATTGAACAATTAGTTGTAAAGCTGAAGATGAAAGGGAAGAACATTGTGGGATTACCAAAAACTCGAGCATTATTTCCAAATAATCTCACTTATTTTATTTAGTCTATAATGTTTAATAATGGTTAATTTGTGTGATGTAATATTACAGGTTTTCCAATAAACAATTTTACACAATAAAACTTCAAAAAAATATTAAAATATTATTTATAGACATTATACACAATTATAAATAACCATGGGCAACACGGTAAAAAACCAACCCATAACTCAATTTCGTCACACATTTTCCAAACACTACTCCTTTTGCAAAATGTATTTTACACATATCATCCAAACACTCTACCAGATTCAAAATACATTCGGGCCAAAATCTAAAAAACCAAAAAACTAAAAAGCTGAAAATGAAAAGCCAAAAAGTAGGCTCCCAAACACCCCCTGAGAACTTGTTCGACTTAATGAAAAAGATATCTAGCATTCCATAAGAGATCTAACAAGTGACCAGGGGCTCGTGCCCCCCTTAATGTTTGATATTTTCACTCTGATCACCTCTAGTTTTCGACTTCTTAATTTCCAGTTGCTCCAATAAAACACTAGATCAATATTTACCCTGCTTATGTCAAGTTTCTCAATAATTTTCGGAAACTGCACTTTGATGTGTAGAATATTCTATTTTTCGTGCTCAAATGGAAATTTTTAAAGACCATACAATTGTTTACATCTTGTAAAAAAGTGTAAGTTCGGTATTATTTGGTTGTGTTCTATCCGTGAAAATTTATTTAATGGAAAGATTGCGTGAAAAGTGATCCTGTAAGTCAATTTTGTAGATCCGTTTACTGATTATTGTAATCAACTAATGAAGTAAAAGTCTCAAATATTACCTCGAGAAACCCTAATTACTGGTACACTGGCCATCCTATTATTTTTCCTCACCTCATCATCTTATTATATTCCTAATTCACTACATTTTTTTTCATATCTAAGACGTGTTTCCATGAACATGATTTTATAGTCTTGACACAAAGCAAAAATACAAAAAGTAAAAGTAGAAGATTGGTAGATTTCACAAACATGCTATCGCATTCCTTTTATAGAACCATAATATATATATAGGAACCCCTTCCTATCCAAACCACTATTTACGGACCTACCGTCCGGACTTCACTTTCCGGACCAAATTTCGACGATCCGAACCGTTAGATGTGTTTAAAACGTGTTTTTAAGATCCAACGCAAAGATTTGGCAAAAAACAATACCCAGAAGGGCTTGATCGGAGCAATTTTTCATAAAAACGCTATATTAGCATTTTTATGAAAACTGCTCCGATCAAGCCCTTCCAGGTATTTTTTTTGCCAAATCTTCGCGTTGGACCTTAAAAACATGTTTTAAACACATCTAACGGTTCGGATTTTCAAAAAAAAGTTGGGAAGGTGGAGGTCCGGATTTTTTAAAATCCGGGAGTTTGGATAGGAAGTTTTTCGTATATATATATATATATATATATATATATATATATATATATATATATATATATATATATATCTGCAAATTTAATAAAAATACACGCTTTATTTGTGTGGTTCTTAAATAGATGGGTATCTAAAAAGATTACTTCGTATAATTGTCAGGAAAAATTGCTAATCACACACAATTAATCATCTGCATGGAATTTCGCCGCACCTGCTTATGGGCCAAAACTTAGGTCCTACGACTCCTACCGCGTGCAAAATTATGCAGCCTATGAGATAACATAATTCATCACTGTAAGAGACTAATTAAAAATGATCTTACTATATGATATGAGGATAAGAGTACACCACCCTATCGTATTCCTTACACTAAATTTTTATATCAAAGAAGCGTTCGATTTAAATATGTAGTCTTGAAAAACTTAGAAGGAAGTTAAAAAGAAAGTTTTTGCAAACACATTTCTAGATGCTTAAATTGTAGTTAAAAAATTTAGATGTGCTAGAGGAGAAAAACTTGGGTGCCAGTCGGGCAAGAATGGAGCCAAGGGGGGACAAGTGGTGGCTGCCACCACCACAAGATTTTCAAAATATGCAATTATTATGTAGAAAATAAATTTTAATCCCCAAATTATATAGATTCGCCACCAATAGATTTTTTTAATCTTTCATCCTCATAATGCAGTTTGTTTTTTTATTTTTTAATTACATATTTTCGCCACTACAAAGGTAAAATTCTGACTTTGTCCCTGCAGTTGGGTATAGCCACGTAATGTTCGACTATGCATTTCAACCTTCCAAAAGTGTTTTAGACGATCCAAATTTTTTTCCCCCTCTCGCTCCTCTTTATCTCTTCTCTAATTTCTCTATTTACAATCTGAATTGTCCAAAACACTTTTGAATGGTTGAGATATACGGTCGGACACTAGGGGTGCACACTGGCCCGGTAGCCCACCCAACCCACCCAACCTAGCCCGATTTTTTTAGGGTTTGGAAAAAATATTTAGGCTCACAGGGCTGGGTTGGGTTAAGATTTTAAGTCCGCTTACTAATTGGGCCAAGCTTGGGAAATTCCTCTAAGGCTCAGCCCTATTTAAATAATAATTTTATTTTAATACTATAGGTATCTATATATGTTATAGCTGAAACTTAGTTGCTTAGAGTTTGTTTATCTTAATGAACATTGATGAAGGTACTACTTATGTAGAGAATGCCTTTGAAGTAATAGCAATTTGTTAAAAAAAAATTGAAGTTTTTTTCCCCCTAAACTACTGTCTTATAATAACAACTCATAATTTTTTCTTCCTTTTATTTTTATTGTACTCTACAAGATCTGCTGTGAAGAAGTGTGAATTTAAAGGAGAGATACTAGATATATGTTTTTACATGTTAGAGTTCCATCTTTTAGTACACTTTAATTCATGGGTCTATTTTTGATATTTTGGAGAGAACTTAGAACTTTAAGTATATTATTACGGTTGTGAATTATTATTGTGATTGCTATGGTAGATTAATTTATTTTTGTGATGCCATGCTTTAGAAAAATAAATGGGCTTGTTGGAAGGGCTTGGAAAATTAAAATTCTAATTGGGTCGGGTTTGAGCATATTAAATGAAGCCCGATTATTAATGGACCGGACTTGAAAATGAAAAAATCTTGTTATTATCTAGTATAAGCCCGTCCCGATGTTCGTGCACCCCTATCGGACACTATATGACCATACCTGACCGAAACCCAAATTTTTCTCGTGCTAGAGACACATAAAAGATTGAAAGACGCACACAAATGCACGTACATACCCTCGCAATGGTCAAGGGGCATTTTAATTTGTGTATGGCTCTAGCACATCTATCTGGTTGCTTCATATTTTATATTTTATATGAGAAGATGCATGGTAGCATGGAAATGCAAAAAATAGGTATTAAAAAGTTGAGCTGCAAAAATTTAAAAAACTAGAATAATTCTTCGGCCAAGTTTAAGAATGAAAGTTTATTAAGCTAATCCAAACAAAAACACTATTATAAAACTCTATTAGTCAACTAAGAATTGAAGTGCCAATTAATTAATACCAGTGGATGAAACATTAAGGTACCATATACTATATCGTTGTTCATAGTTTCCTGTTTCCACTTCTCCGTTTCTATTTTAATTTATTTTATTTTTGGCGATTTTATCATTAAATTTATCCTATCCTGATAAAAATTCGATTGGTAGTATATTTACACAACCAGTGCGTACTGCTTATTTACCCTTTTGGTTTCTAAAGTATTAGCAAGTGACTAATCTTGTCCCCAATCAAAATATTTGTCCTATTTCATCCCCAACATTTAAAATGTTTATCAATTTGGTCCAACACCTAAAGCCGTCCCAAACGTTGCAACAAAATAAACTATAAACATTAAAGAGAAAAAAAAAGTAACTACAACAAAGCTCTATACTGAGAAATTAAGAAATTATCATTAATTGTGTGACCAGTAGCAAGTACATTTCGGGATCAGCTCCCCTTCTTATCCCATTGCCCTATAATATTCTCCCATGTTAAGGAAAATTGTCCTACATTGCTTAGGAGTGGAATGGGTGATCATTTAATATATGGTGGGATCTCTTCACTCATTGTCAATTTGTTTTGAGATGGATATAAATTCTCCACATGGTATCAGAGCGGGGCCTATTCCACTCCTGATAAGTCCCCAATAGTGTAAATAAAGGGACTTATCTCTCTCTTTTTTGGCACACACGCACGCATATTTTAGCTCTTATACGTTTGATATTGCGCGTGGTTGGTTTTTGTTAGTTACAGGCAAATCGAAGGAACAAGGCTTGTTCATGGTGACCAACGGGATTGTGTTAGGGCACATTGTGTCGTCGAAGGGGATAGAGGTCGATAAGGCCAAGATAGATTTGATCGCGAACCTCCCTACCCCTAAGTGTGTGAAAGACATTCGGTCTTTTCTTGGGCACGCGGGTTTCTACCGCCGTTTCATTAAGGATTTTAGTGCCATCTCGCGTCCCTTGTGTCACCTCCTCTCAAAAGACGCGCCATTCATTTGGACACCCGCGTGTGAAGAGGCCTTTTCTAAGTTGAAATCTAGTCTCACCACCCCACCGATTGTGCGAGCTCCCGATTGGGACCTTCCGTTTGAGTTAATGTGCGACGCGAGTGACTATGCGATTGGCGCCGTCTTGGGCCAAAGGAGAGGGAAAGAGCCGTGTGTCATTTCTTATGCGAGCAAGACTCTTAATGATGCTCAATTGAACTACTCCACCACGGAGAAAGAGTTGCTCATGATGTTGTTTTTGCTCTTGATAAGTTCGGTCTTACTTGATAGGGTCTCTATTGTGGTCTTCACCCGACACACCGCAGCGTTAAAATATCTCATGACTAAGCAAGATGCTAAGGCACGGTTGATTCGATGGGTCCTTTTGCTCCAAGAATTCGATTTAATAATCAAAGATAAAAAAGGAGTTGAAAAGGTGGTCGCGGACCATTTGTCTCGTCTTGAGTTTGAGGATCGCTCCTCGAACATTCCGATAGTTGACACATTCCCGGATGAGCAATTGTTTGGTGTCTCGTCTTGCCCGTGGTTTGCGGACATTGTGAACTACTTAGCCACGGGCCAACTTCCCTATTGTTTGGACTCAAGAGCGGAGAGCGGTTCTTGTTTGAGGTGAAAAAGATTTTTCTTTGATGATCCTTACCTTTTTAAGTATTGTCAGGATCAAATCATCCCGTGATGTGTGCCCGATGTAGATCAACGTGCTGTCCTTTCCTTTTGCCACACCGAGGCTTGTGGGGGACACTTCTCCGCCAAGAAAACCTCCGCGAAAATCCTTCAATGCGGCTTTTATTGGCCGACACTCTTTAAGGATGCTTTTGAATTTTGTAAAACGTGTGAGAGGTGTCAGCAATTGGGAGGAGTGACTAGGAGGAATATGATGCCCCTCACTAACATTCTTGTAGTTGAGGTTTTCGATTGTTGGGGCATTGACTTTATGGGGCCGTTTCCAATGTCTTTCGGGTATCTCTATATCCTTCTTGCGGTGGACTACGTGTCCAAGTGGGTTGAGGCTATTCCCACGCGTACGAATGACCACAAGGTGGTTGTTGCATTCTTGAAGGAGCATGTTTTGGCTAGGTTTGGTACTCGTAGCGATCATTAGTGATCAAGGGACTCATTTCTGTAATAAGCCCTTTGAAACTTTAATGCGTAAGTACGGTATCACTCATAAGGTCTCTACGGCCTATCATCCACAAACCAATGGTCAAGCCGAGCTTGCTAATAGGGAAATTAAACACATTCTTGAGAAAACGGTGAATCCTAATCGAAAGGATTGGTCTCTTCGTTTGACCGATTCCTTGTGGGCCTATCGAACCGCGTATAAAACGGTGTTGGGGATGTCCCCTTACCGCTTGGTTTATGGGAAAGCGTGTCACTTGCCGGTCGAACTTGAGCACAAGGCCTATTGGGCCATTAAGTCTTTGAACTATCGTATGCCCGAAGCCGGTACGCATAGGAAGCTCCAAATCAATGAGCTTGAGGAGATTCGGAGAGATGCATATGAGAGCACGGCCATTTATAAGGCTAAGGTTAAGGAATTTCACGATAAAAACATTCTTGAGAAGGATTTTCATGTGAATCAAAAAGTGCTTTTGTATAATTCTAGACTCCATCTTTTTCCTGGAAAATTGCGGTCACGGTGGGTTGGGCCATATTTTGTGCATCGCGTGTATCCTCATGGGGCGGTAGATGTGTTTAATCCTAAAGATGGTCAAATTTTTAAGGTGAACGGTCAACGATTAAAACCATTTTTGGAAAATTTTAATGAAGAGGAGGAGGTTGTAAAGTTGGTCGATCCGGTTTATTTGGGCGACCACATTTTTAACAATGTTTTTGTGTTTTTGCCCGTGGAGTCTTCGTGACTTCACATTTCACGGGGAGCTAACGTACCTCACTGAACTTAATTGTTTGGAGGGCAGGCCCTTTGCCCCCTCTTGCATTGGGTTTCCCATCATTGACTTGGGACTAGCTATACACGCCCGGCTAGAAAACAATGCGCGTGTGCCCGGCTCGGTTAGAAGGGCCATTCTTTATTCTTTTAATAAAATCTTGGAGACCCTTACGTGAGTATAAGATAACATGAGCAGCGTCGGTGGACATAGGGCTTGTTAATATAGTCCTTCTCCGATAGGAGTAATTAGCAACTAAGCGCCCGCTCTTTTAGATCAGCCCACGGCGAGAGTGAGTTTCCGTGAATGGGTGGGCCTTCGAATATTCCATGCTTATGGCGCGGCGGCAGGCTCTATCTTGTGCTTTCATACCGCGAGGAGTTCGTTGGGACGCGTTGGACTTGATTGTAATGCGACGGGGTATTGTGTGCGACTTGGGCGCTCAGGAGTTACGGCGTAACAAATTTCTAGAGAAGTAAAATCCGTGGAGTTTGAGAGAGCTCTAGTGTTTGCCGTGCTTTCGAGCGGTGTTTGGGACGATGCAGTATAGCCACCGAAGCTTGAGCTATGTATGGCCTCGCCCACGATCTTGAGCTTGGGAAGAAAAGTAGTACTTCGTCGATCGTCGCGTGAAGATCATGGTGGTTTTCCTTTTTCATTGTTCATATTGTACATATTGCTTATTGTCGAGCCCGGATAACACGAGCCGGGTGGCTCTCATATCGTTTCTCTTAGTAGGTAGTCGGCAATTAAGTCTTTTGCAGGGTGACCATGCTACCGTACCAGCCTTGGTAGTTTGGGCCTAACTTGGCGGCGAGTGCGGCATTCAGGAGCTCAAAGCATGGGTGCGATGAAACGTCGCGGTTGTAAGTCCTATAAAGTCGTTGATGATGGTCCTGTACGACTAGCTGTGGTCCCGGAGTGGGGCCGAAGGAGGAAGCCTTGGAAGCATTGCCGATGACGAACGGAGTAAGTGGTAGCAAAATTCCTCACACTTGGTCGAGGTCTTGGAGGTTGACATGCCTCCCCGTTGGTACATTTTTGTTCCTCCCTCTCTTTACTTTCTGTCTCATGCATTGAGGACACTGCACATTTCAAGTTGGGGGGGTGGATTATACTAATCCGTGTTTTTGCATAAAAATTAAAATTTTTGTGTGTAATCTTCCCTTATGATACGGTTTTAACTCTCATGATACGTTAAATATGCTCGATTTGGTTCATAATGTCAAGAGTCGGTACTCCGGTGAATTCAAGTTTGTGTTTAAACCCATATCATTGGCATATACATGAACTCTAGCGAACAATTTGATCTCTAGTGGTCGAGTATCGTGCATCATTTAGAGTGGAAGTTCATTTTGAAGCATCCCATGCTTTTTGGTTCTATCTTTCCCGCATTTGCAAAAATAGTAGGCTTTCATTCATGCTAAAGTAGTGTAGATATCATTAATGCATCATATTGGAGTTGGTGACGTACTTTGGAAGTGATACAAGGCATTCTTGAATGATTATACCACTCACGTGTCTCCCTTGTCCTTTAATTTGAACCGTAGTCCGAGTCCTCATTCTTGTTCAAACATAGGAAACCGGATGTACGGAGGGTCGTAGGGAATTTAATTTTATGAGGAAAGGTGATTAGGAGGAGTGTGAATGGGGGAAATAAGGTTGGAACAAGTTGGGGTGAAAATTCTAGTGGAAATTGGATTTGGCAGTCTCAACCGGTAGACCACTTTTTGTCCTACCGGTACAACTCGAACAGGAGGTTTTTGTACCGGTATACCATTTTTGCTTCTACCGGTAGGAAGGTTGAATTTTCTGAAATTAAAAAGGGCCAACCCGATTCCCCTACCCCACTATTTAAAGCATCTTGTCCCTTTCCCAACCCCACCCACGACCTAAACTCTAATACCCACGATCTCTCTCCTCTCTCTCCTGTCTCTCATCTTCCCCAAATCACACCCTCTCCACCATAACCATAACCACCGTGAATCACTTCCAGTAAACCAAATCCTCCACCAAGCAACAAACCCCACCCAAACCGAACTCCAGGAGCTCGAAATCACCATCAATCGATTCAGGAAGAGTTCGAATACACAGGGGTTTTGCGAAATCTGCACATATCCAACCAAGGGAGCTTTAAATTTCAAGGGTTTTTGGGTTGATTTCTTCAAGTTTGGACCAATTTCAGGGGTTTTCAACCAAGAACAAGGTAAATCCCTAACTCTCTCCACGTACGTGTTCACTCTCTGTGAAAGAAAATCTGTGATCCCTTGCTAAGCTGGGTTAGAGCTCTGATTACGGTTTGATATGTTGAGTTGGTACCACGTATGGGTCCGGGCTAAAAATTTCTTTTCTGCTACTGCCTTGTGACTGTTGTTATTCGCGGGGATGAAATTGAGCCTGTTTGTCTACTCTGATGAGGATTACTACTGAGTTTAATTGAATTTCTGGTTCCACCTCTGTGTTCTGTTGTTTCACGACATTTTGGATTTATATTAGTGAATCTTGAACTGCATTGTTTGGTGCGAATTATTGAAGAAAAGGGGTTGGTTGGCTGAATCGGTGGTTTGAATCTTGTTAAATTTGAGTCTATTGCAATCATGGTTAAGAGGAAGCACATAGCCACCAAGAAAACAAGTTTATTGGGAAACCAAAGGGGCGGCTTCGGGGCCGAAACGGGGGGCCACCTAAAGATTCGGGCAAACGGCCCATGGTTGAACCCAACGAGGAGGAGGAAAGGAAGAAGAGGCAGCGAGAACAAGAGGAGAGAATTGAAAAAGAAAGGTGGATAAAGAAAATGAAAACGAGAGGGTTCAATTGTGAGCGGCAGGTGGACTTAAGGAAAATGGAAGAGCACCCCGCTGTGCAATCCATTGTGCGCCAAGGGCTAAGGTTCTTTTTCGAGCAGCGAGGGATGTATAGGAAGAAAATGGTCAAGACGTTCTATGAAAACATGGTAATTCTCAAGGATGAGTTTGAAATTGTCTCCACGGTCGGGGGCCAACGGGTTGTTGTAACACCCGATTCTATTGCCGAATACCTTCAGTATAGGCGCCCCATGATTCCATCAGTTACCCTAGGCGGACATGGGAGAAGCCCCTCAATGAGCAAGTACATATTCTCACCGATGATCCTAATTCTTATGATGTTGAGGATGGGAAGTATGTAGCGGGAAGATTGAGGGAGAAGTACCGCGCGCTCAACAAGATTTTGCATTACAACCTCACACCTTTTAGCAATGAGAAAACACCTACGACGCAAGATGGAGAGATGTTGGTGGTATTTGGGTCCGAAACGGATGTGGTTGACTGGGCAAGACGAGTTTGGAATGAAATAAGGGATTTTCGAGAAAGAGGAGGGGCTAGAGGAAAAATACCATTCCCCCTTATGATATCGGCATTTTGTGAAAAAGCCAAGTGCAAGCCGGCTCCGGGGGATGAGCTCGTTCCTGGCTCGCCGGGGCCAATCACTGCCGGCTCATGGAACAAGAGCAAAAGCCTCTCAAAAACTCGCGCCGAGACCGTTGCCTCCTCCCGTCCTACCGCCAAGAAGGGTGTGGCACGTGTTAACCAATATTGTGAGATTCTTCGCGCCAGCCAACAAGTCCTTATGGATGACAACCGGGAGATAAAAGCTGGTCAAAGGCGGCAAAAGAGGAAAATGGGAAAAATCATGAGGATGGTGCGGTGGTTGGTTCAATGTGAGACGGCCCGCTCGGAAAAAGAATACGTGGAAACGGAGGAGGATAAGGTGCCCGATACTTCGGACTCGGAGGAGCCTTTTGACTTCGAGCAAGAGGATGAGGATGAGGAGGATGATGGAGAGTACCATGAGGAGGAAGACGGTGATGAGTAGGTTTGAGTCGGTGGTTGTCCGTAGTGGTAGTTCTATTTAGTAGGATTTACATTTGTCATGTCGAACTTTTAGTTTATTTAGAATCATGTTGTTTTTGTTGTGGCCGGCATGTGGCCTTGATGACTTGATTTGTGGGGTCGGTGGTGACCAAAGGGTAGTTTAACCAAGCTAGTGATATGGTCACCACCATTTTTGGTGTTCTTTTCTTTGAAAAAACCACGGTCATTATATGCTTTAAAGACCTTAGTTGATCTTAGGTAGGTCACTTCTAACTCCACGTGGTGCATTTTGGATGTTTATATCTATTTACGCATGATTTCCGTCTTTAATTTGAATAGTTGTGAATACGTAGTTTATTCTAGCATTTCGGCGCTCTTTTGATAGCATGCATAGCTCTTTTATCTCTCGCTATTGCAATTTCTCGCTAGCGCCTTTCGTGGGATGTGAGTGTTTTCGTCGGGAAACAATTCGAATTCGAGCGTACCCTTGTGAGGTTTTGGAATTGAAGCTTGACGTGATGCATGCGCGTGACCACTTTTCTCGACATAATTTGTTCTCTCTAGTTCATGGCATGCATGTGCTTGGGTTTCAAAAATTCGGATTCACCGGGGTGTGTGTACTCCTACCTTGTTTTGTTAATCGAGCATAGTATCGTATCATGGATCTTGGGAAGGTTATATAGCATACATAGTTAAGTAATTCAAATTAGTTTACTCGGGACGAGTAAAGTCCAAGTTGGGGGGTGTGATAAGTCCCCAATAGTGTAAATAAAGGGACTTATCTCTCTCTTTTTTGGCACACACGCACGCATATTTTAGCTCTTATACGTTTGATATTGCGCGTGGTTGGTTTTTGTTAGTTACAGGCAAATCGAAGGAACAAGGCTTGTTTTAACGCCATGGTTGATCCAGGGATTGCCTGAGCACCCGAGGCCATGTGGCACTCCGCCACCGAGTCCCGGGAGTCAAGGAATGAAGCGTTGAACAAGGCTCGGGAGGCCTAGAAGTCACGATGACAAGCTGGAAGGTCAAGGGAGCAAGACAAGAAATTTCTCAGTTTTTGCACCTTGTACCGGTAGAGCACTTTTGTTTCTACCGGCTGTGCCTGGTAGGAGAAGGTTCTTGTACCGGTAGAGCACTTTTGTTTCTACCGGTACAAGCTGCACTTTTCTGCAACTTTTTAGCCCGATCAAGGAATATCTAGTGGCAATTTTGTAATAACTTTTGACGTCTTTTGGGGCCTTTATAAGGTCTTCAACCCCAGATTTCTAGGGTAAGCTTGGTTTTCCACTCTCTCTCTCTACCTCCATTAATGTTCTACTAGCCAAGCTCCACCTTCTCTCTAGATTTACATGCTTTCCACTTAGATTCAAGGTATTTTCTCTTCTTTAATGTTGTAGTGCTTGTCGAGACCTTCATATAAATCAAGTTTATTTCCGGTTTAATCGGTTAATTTATTTCCTTGTCTTTCTAGCTTAATCCTTCTAAAACACTTGGTTCTTAGAGTTGTTTGTTAATTCTCCAAAGTTTAATGTTGTAGGTAGAACTCTAATCATCCATAAAAATCAGTTTTTAATGTTGTATGCTTGCGCCCTTGGTTTGTTTTCCAATATTGATTCCCCAAGCGTAGGGTCAGGCCGGCGATAGCATAATAACCGAAAGTCCGGGTCGAGTCCACAGAGACCTAAGGTGCTGAGCGTGAAAGTTGACTCGCGAGTGAGGGTTTAGCCTTAAAGCGGCAAACTTGGCTTTTGGAGTTTGGGGGTGGATTTCACTCAACTACGTGAGAGACACGTGATTTAAAAAGACTAATTAAAGGAAGGCAAGGTTTAGGGGCTTTCAACACCCATGGCTTAGGCCAATTCACTCTCCTCTAAAATAACCGGCTCGGGGCGTCGTTAAACGACCCCGAACGGAAGATTTGATACTTAAAACTCATTTAACTAGAAATGGTGTTTCTCAAAGACTAGGATTCTTGTGCCATTTATACAAACATTTTGATTGCCATAGCCCGAAGCATCACACGTGCCAAGACGTCACGCCCCTGGCTACGCGTGATCAATGGGATTAACTAACCCAAATTTTGATACATAAAATTAATTCTAACTCTTTGATTAACATGCAAAGTTTGCAATATTGGCGAGGAGAGTGAATTCACCTAAGTCACGGGGTGCTAAACACCCCATGACCGTGCCTATAACGACTACTCGACCATAACTACGTAAACCATGACTATTTCTATAAAGGAAATAAAGAACATAACATACAACATTAAAAACTGATTTTTATGGATGAATAGAGTTCTACCTACAACATTAAACTTTGGAGAATTAACAAACAACTCTAAGAACCAAGTGTTTTAGAAGGATTAAGCTAGAAAGACAAGGAAATAAATTAACCGATTAAACCGGAAATAAACTTGATTTATATGAAGGTCTCGACAAGCACTACAACATTAAAGAAGAGAAAATACCTTGAATCTAAGTGGAAAGCATGTAAATCTAGAGAGAAGGTGGAGCTTGGCTAGTAGAACATTAATGGAGGTAGAGAGAGAGAGTGGAAAACCAAGCTTACCCTAGAAATCTGGGGTTGAAGACCTTATAAAGGCCCCAAAAGACGTCAAAAGTTATTACAAAATTGCCACTAGATATTCCTTGATCGGGCTAAAAAGTTGCAGAAAAGTGCAGCTTGTACCGGTAGAAACAAAAGTGCTCTACCGGTACAAGAACCTTCTGTTCGCGCTGTACCGGTAGAAACAAAAGTGCTCTACCGGTACAAGGTGCAAAAACTGAGAAATTTCTTGTCTTGCTCCCTTGACCTTCCAGCTTGTCATCGTGACTTCTAGGCCTCCCGAGCCTTGTTCAACGCTTCATTCCTTGACTCCCGGGACTCGGTGGCGGAGTGCCACATGGCTCGGTGCTCGGGCAATCCCCGATCAACCATGGCGTTAAAACAAGCCTTGTTCCTTCGATTTGCCTCAGAACTAACAAAACCAACCACGCCAATATCAAACGTATAAGAGCTAAAATATGCGTATGCGTGTGCCAAAAAAAGAGAGATAAGTCCCTTTATTTACACTATTGGGGACTTATCACACCCCCAACTTGACTTTACCAGCCCGAGTAAACTAATTTGAATTACTTAACTATGTATGCTATATAACCTTCCCAAGATCCATGATACGATACTATGCTCGATTAACAAAACAAGGTAGGAGTACACACACCCCGGTGAATCCGAATTTTTGAAACCCAAGCACATGCATGCCATGAACTAGAGAGAACAAATTATGTCGAGAAAAGTGGTCACGCGCATGCATCACGTCAAGCTTCAATTCCAAAACCTCACAAGGGTACGCCAATTCAATTGTTTCCTATCTAAAACACTCACATCCCTACCTAAAGGCGCTTAGCTTAGAAATTGCAATAATAGAGATAAAAGAGCTATGCATGCTATCAAAAGATACCGAAATGCTAGAATAAACTACGATTCACAACTATTCAAATTAAAGACGGAAATCATGCGAAATAGATATAAACATCCAAAATGCACCACGGAGTTAGAAGTGACCTACCTAAGATCAACTAAGGTCTTTAAAGCATATAATGACCGCGGGTTTTTTCAAAGAAAAGAACACCAAAAATGGTGGTGACCATATCACTAGCTTGGTTAAACTACCCTTTGGTCACCACCGACCCCACAAATCAAGTCATCAAGGCCACATGCCGGCCACAACAAAAACAACATGATTCTAAATAAACTAAAAGTTCGACATGACAAATGTAAATCCTACTAAATAGAACTACCACTACGGACAACCACCCACTCAAAACCTACTCATCACCGCCTTCCTCCCCTCATGGTACTCTCCATCATCCTCCTCATCCTCATCCTCTTGCTCGAAGTCAAAAGCTCCTCCGAGTCCGGCGTATCGGGCACCTTATCCTCCTCCGCTTCCACGCATTCTTTTTCCGAAAGGGCCGCCTCACATTGAACCAACCACCGCACTATCCTCATGATTTTTCCCATTTTCCTCTTTTTGCGCTTTGACCGCCTTTTATCTCCGGTTGTCATCCATAAGGACTTGTTGGCTGGCGCGAAGAATCTCACAATATTGGTTAACACGTGCCACACCCTTCTTGGCGGTAGGACGGGAGGAGGCAACGGTCTCGGCGCGAGTTTTTGAGAGGCTTTTGCTCTTGTTCCATGAGCCGGGCAGATTGATCGGCCCCTACGAGCCAGAACGAGCTCATCGGAGCGGCTTGCACTTGGCTTTTTCACAAAATGCCGATATCATAAGGGGAATGGTATTTTTCCTCTAGCCCCTCCTCTTTCTAAAATCCCTTTATTTCATTCCAAACTCGCCTTTGCCTACCAACCACATCCCGTTTGGACCCAAATACCACCAACATCTCTCCATCTTTGCGTCGAGGTGTTTTCTCATTGCTAAAAGGTGTGAGGTTGTAATGCAAAATCTTGTTGAAAGGCCATGGTACTTCTCCCTCAATCTTCCCGCTACATACTTCCCATCCTCAACATCATAAGAATTAGGATCATCGGTGAGAATATGTACTTGCTCATTGAGGGGCTTCTCCCATGTCCGCCTAGGGTAACTGATGGAATCGCGGTCGGGGCGCCTATACTGAAGGTATTCGGCAATAGAATCGGGTGTTACAACAACCCGTTGGCCCCCGACCGTGGAGACAATTTCAAACTCATCCTTGAGAATTACCATGTTTTCATAGAACGTCTTGACCATTTTCTTCCTATACATCCCTCGCTGCTCGAAAAAGAACCTTAGCCCTTGGCGCACAATGGATTGCACAGCGGGGTGCTCTTCCATTTTCCTTAAGTCCACCTGCCGCTCACAATTGAACCCTCTCGTTTTCATTTTCTTTATCCACCTTTCTTTTTCAATTCTCTCCTCTTGTTCTCGCTGCCTCTTCTTCCTTTCCTCCTCCTCGTTGGGTTCAACCATGGGCCGCTTTGTTCAATCTTTAGGTGGCCCCGTGATTTCGCCCCGAAGCCGCCCCTTGGTTTCAAACTGAAACTTGTTTTCTTGGTGGCTATGTGCTTCCTCTTAACCATGATTGCAATAGACTCAAATTTAACAAGATTCAAACCACCGATTCAGCCAACCAACCCCCTTCTTCAATAATTCAGACACAACAATGCAGTTCAAGATTCACTAATATAAATCCAAAATGTCGTGAAACAACAGAACACAGAGGTGGAACCAGAAATTCAATTAAACTCAGTAGTAATCCTCATCAGAGTAGACAAACAGGCTCAATTTCATCCGCGAATAACAACAGTCACAAGGCAGTAGCAGAAAAGAAATTTTTAGCCCGGACCCATACGTGGTACCAACTCAACATATCAAACCGTAATCAGAGCTCTAACCCGCCTTAGCAGTGGATCATGATTTTCTTTCATTGGAGAGTGAACACGTACGTGGAGAGAGTTAGGGATTTACCTTGTTCTTGGTTGAAAACCCCTGAAATTGGTCCAAACTTGAAGAAATCAACCCAAAAACCCTTGAAATTTAAAGCTCCCTTGGTTGGATATGTGCAGATTTCGCAAAACCCCTGTGTATTCGAACTCTTCCTGAATCGATTGATGGTGATTTCGAGCTCCTGGAGTTCGGTTTGGGTGGGGTTTGTTGCTTGGTGGAGGATTTGGTTTATTGGAAGTGATTCCACGGTGGTTATGGTTATGGTGGAGGGTGTGATTTGGGGAAGATGAGAGGCGGGAGAGAGAGGAGAGAGATCGTGGGTATTAGAGAAGCCAGTCGTGGGTGGGGTTGGGGAAAGGGACAAGATGCTTTAAATAGTGGGGTAGGGAATCGGGTTGGCCCTTTTAATTTCAGAAAATTCAACCTTCCTACCGGTAGAAGCAAAAATGGTATACCGGTACAAAAACCTCCTGTTCGAGTTGTACCGGTAGGACAAAAAGTGGTCTACCGGTTGAGACTGCCAAATCCAATTTCCACTAGAATTTTCACCCCAACTTGTTCCAACCTTATTTCCCCCATTCACACTCCTCCTAATCACCTTTCCTCATAAAATTAAATTCCCTACGACCCTCCGTACATCCGGTTTCCTATGTTTGAACAAGAATGAGGACTCGGACTACGGTTCAAATTAAAGGACAAGGGAGACACGTGAGTGGTATAATCATTCAAGAATGCCTTGTATCACTTCCAAAGTACGTCACCAACTCCAATATGATGCATTAATGATATCTACACTACTTTAGCATGAATGAAAGCCTACTATTTTTGCAAATGCGGGAAAGATAGAACCAAAAAGCATGGGATGCTTCAAAATGAACTTCCACTCTAAATGATGCACGATACTCGACCACTAGAGATCAAATTGTTCGCTAGAGTTCATGTATATGCCAATGATATGGGTTTAAACACAAACTTGAATTCACCGGAGTACCGACTCTTGACATTATGAACCAAATCGAGCATATTTAACGTATCATGAGAGTTAAAACCGTATCATAAGGGAAGATTACACACAAAAATTTTAATTTTTATGCAAAAACACGGATTAGTATAATCCACCCCCCCAACTTGAAATGTGCAGTGTCCTCAATGCATGAGATAAAAAAAATAATGAGAGGGCGGAACAAATGTACCGAAGGGGAGGCATGTCAACCTCCAAGACCTCGACCAAGTGTGAGGAATTTTGCTACCACTTACTCTGTTCGTCATCGGCAATGCTTTCAAGGCTTCCTCCTTCGGCCCCACCCCGACCACAAATTTAGTCGCATTGTGACCATCATCAACGACTTTATAGGCCTTACAACCGCGACGTTTCATCGCACTCATGCTTAGAGCTCCTGAATGCCGCACTTGCCGCCAAATTAGGCCCAAACTACCAAGGCTGGTACGGTAGCATGGTCACCCTGCAAAAGACTTAATTGCCGACTACCTACTAAGAGAAACGATATGAGAACCGCCCGGTTCGTGTTATCCGGGCTCCACAATAAGCAATATTTACAATATGTACAAGGAAAAAGGAAAACCACCATGATCTTAACGCGATCACACGAGTACTACTTTTCTTCCCAAGCTCAAGACTGTGGCGAGGCCATACGTAGCTCAAGCTCAGGTGGCTATACCTGCATCAGTCCAACACCGCCGAGCACGGCAAACACTAGAGCTCTCTCAAACTCCACAGATTTTACTTCTCCTAGAAATTTGTTACGCCTGTAACCCTGAGCGCCCAAGTCGCGACACAATACCCTCACGGACAATCAAGTCCAACGCCCCCAACGAATAACTCCGTGTATAAGGAAAGCACAAGATAGAGCCGCCGCGCCATAAGCATGGGAATATTCGAAAGGCCCCACCCATTCACGGAAACTCACTCTTCCGCCAGGGCGATCTAAAGAGCGCCGCTTTAGTCATAATTACTCCTATCGAAGGACTATATTAACAAGCCCTATGTCACCGACGTGTTCATGTTATCTTATACTCAATAAAGGGGTCTCCAAGATTTTATTAAAAAGAATAAAGAATGGCCCTTCTAACCGAGTCAAGCACACGCAAGCATTGTTTTCTAGCCGGCGTGCGTATAGCTAGTCCCAAGTCAATGATGGGAAACCCAATGCAAGAGGGGCAAAAGGGCCGGCCCTCCAAACAATTAAGTTGAGGTACGCTAGCGTTGTTAGCTCCCGTGAAATGTGAAGTCACGAAGACTCCACGGGCAAAATCACAAAAACATTGTTAAACCACGTGGTCGCCCAAATAAACCGGATCGACCAACTTTACAACCTCCTCCTCTTCATTAAAATTTTCCAAAAATGGTTTTAATCGTTGACCGCTCACCTTTAAAAATTTGACCATCTTTAGGATTAAACACATCTACCGCCCCATGAGGATACACGCTGATGCACAAAATATGGCCCAACCCACCGCGGACATAATTTTTCCTAAAAAGATGGAGTCTAGAATTATACAAAAGCACTTTTTGATTCACATGAAAATCCTTCTCAAGAATGTTTTTATCGCGGAAATTCCTTAACCTTAGCCTTATAAATGGTGTGTTCTCATATGCATCTCTCCTAATCTCCTCAAGCTCATTGATTTGGAGCTTCCTATGCGTATCGCTGGAAGCGGGGCATATGATAGTTCAAAGACTTAATGGCCCAATAGGCCTTGTGCTCAAGTTCGACCGGCAAGTGACACGCTTTCCCATAAACCAAGCGGTAAGGGGACATCCCCAACACCGTTTTATACGCGGTTCGATAGGCCCACAAGGAATCGGTCAAACGAAGAGACCAATCCTTTCGATTAGGATTCACCATTTTCTCAAGAATGTGTTTAATTTCCCTATTAGCAAGCTCGGCTTGACCATTGGTTTGTGGATGATAGGCCGTAGAGACCTTGTGTGTGATACCGTACTTACGCATTAAAGTTTCAAAGGGCCTATTGCAAAAATGGGTCCCTTGATCACTAATGATCGCGCGCGGAGTACCAAACCTAGCCAAAACATGCTCTCTCAAGAATGCAACAACCACCTTGTGGTACATTTAAAAAAAAAAAAATCACAATCCACGCCCCACAATGACAGACCAGCAAAAAGGTTGCACAATGATAGGACCCAAAAGTGGACACACGTGACAGACCACAAATGCGGCTGCACGTGAGGGGGGACGTTAAGGAAAATTGTCCCACATTGCTTAGGAGTGGAATGGGTGATCACTTAATATATGTTGGGATCTCTCCACTCATTGCCAATTAGTTTTGAGATGGATATAAATTCTCCACATCCCAAACTAACAACAATGTTTTCAATCGTTACAACATGTAGAATATCACACAAAAAAGTAAGTTTGCAAGAAATTTACTCAAGAGAGAACATCGATAGCCACGCGAACAAGTTGCATTTTGCTTTATAAAATGAACGATCGACAAGTTTGACACTATTCATGTGCTTATAGAGGTCAGGTCGAATTCAATTTTTCTAGACACATTTCTATTTGTGGGATCCAAGCAAAAGACGGTTTCGTACTTGCATGCATGCTTGCGAATTTATGTTCATTCTTTTGATAGTTTATACTAACGAACCAAATTCATTGGCCAAATAAAGGTGTGATTTATCTTTATGAAAAATTCCGACAAAACTTTAGGTAAAATAATAAAGATAATCAATTCATTAATTGGTGACATAAAAGCAAAGTCTCACTAATTTTGACACATTTCAGTTTACTCATATGAAGACAATATTGCACCTTATTGAGCATCTCCAATAGGCTAGGCAAAGGAGTCTTGTTAGCTATACTTGAATAAGCACAATATTTCATCTCCAATGAGCTAGCCATTTTGGCTAGGCATTCAACCCAGCAGCATTTTGACTAGTTAGACTGTTAGAGTATCTACAGCACTGAGCAATTTCACCTTGGAAAAAGAACGTAAATAGTGCAATTTCCATTTCACTTAGTCACTTTTGGGGCATGCACACCAGACTA
Source organism: Vaccinium macrocarpon (assembly GCA_022606695.1). Classification (NCBI taxonomy): domain Eukaryota; kingdom Viridiplantae; phylum Streptophyta; class Magnoliopsida; order Ericales; family Ericaceae; genus Vaccinium; species Vaccinium macrocarpon. The sequence continues at coordinate 40,803,705 of CM040180.1, forward strand.
AGTATATACATGGTTTTAGGTAAAATGGAGAACAAATGTGAAAAAAAAAACCGCTCCGCCAACATAGGTAAACAAGAAGGTAAAATGAATTTTGTCAGAGAGGTTTGGTATTTACCCGAACAATTGTTCACCAGCAAGTGCTTTCTTTATTACCGTTTATTCTACAACTTACTTTCTCCTCTCCTCCTCTCCTCATCTATTCAATGCTTACCTTTTTTATATAGAAATTTTATTACTTAACAATATTTTTGTAATACCTCAGGTTTGAGGGTAGATGGTGTTTAGTCTCACATTGGTTGTTTATGTGAGTGGTCTTGGATATATAACAAACAATGTAGGCTACTACTAGTACCTTGGATTTAAGTATTTTGGGCCATGTGGTGTGGCTAGTGGATCAAATCAAGGTACTGAACAATGGCCTACATAGGGCGTTACAAATGGTATCAGAGGTTTGGTATTTACCCGAAGAACTGTACACTAGCAAGTGTTTTCTTTATTACCATTTATTCTACAACTTGCTTTCTCCTCTCCTTTCCTCTCCTCTCCTCATCTCTTCAATGCTTACCTTTTTTATATAAAAATTTTATTACTTAACAATATTTTTATAATACCTCAAGTTTGAGGGTAGATGGTGTTTAGTCTCACATTGGTTATTTACATAAATAGTCTTGGATATATAACAAACGATGTGGGCTAGTACTAGTACCTTGGGCTTAAGTATTTTGGGTCATTTGGTGTGGCTAGTGGATCAAATCAGGGTACTGGACAATAGCCTTCATGGGGCGCTAGAAATGGAATCAGAGCCCCGCCCTGGTCCAATTGGTGGGTAAGATGCGCCCTACCACCACAGACACCAGGGGAGGTGCAACGAGGATGTTCCATTCCTAAGGGGGGGGGGGGAATATTGTAATACCCCATGTTTGGGGTAAGGATGGCAATGGGGCAGTTCGGTTCGGGTATTGAGGTATCCGAACCCGATACCTGAAACCAAAAGGGTACCTAGAACCGAACCACTAACCGTTCGGGTAGGGAAAATGGAAACTGAAGCTGAGCCATTCGGGGTTCAGGTAATAACCGAACTGATTGGGTATGGGTAACCGAATCATTTGAAAAAATTTCAAATTATACAATACACAATGCAAAAATCATTCTCATGCCTTGTACAAAATTGATCAAATCCCAGCTGCTACTTCCCAAATTTATCAAATCTCAATAATAAGAACCAATCATAGGCCATCTCCTACATTAATACATTATCACAGCTACAACATTAACAACTAACAGAGAGCATAGTTCAATAACACATCAATAGAGAGCATAGTTCAACAACGCTGTCAACACAGGAACAGAGACCATAGTTCAACAACACAGCAATAGTAATAGTCTAATAGAGAACAACATATGTAAAGTAGTAAACTGCCAGTGCAATCACTGTAGTAGAGAGTATACTTCATAGTCTCAAATTATCATATCCCAACACAGTAAACAAATTACTTCATTTGCTTGCTTCCTTTCCAACAGTCAAAAGTCCTAGCCAAGTCCAAATGTATTCATATCTATTTAAATGGACAAAAAAAATTCAACTAACGTGGGCAATAATGCAATATATAATGTAAAAACCATAAGACAACAAGAAATGGTCAAAAAATGCAAATGACCTTACAAGTCAAACACGAATCCCCTGATTCTTCATCATCATATATAGTGGCATATTCGGATGATGATTCACCTAACAAAATAAAAGTAACAAACAAATTCATAAGTAACAAACAAATTCAAGAAACTAACTTATTACCTTTCATTTCAGTAGCCCACAACCAACTTTGAGCACACATCAAGGCTTCCATCGTGTCGGGATGAAGTCTACTACAATGTGGACTCCCCCACTACCACTCGCGCTAAATGCGGACTCAGAAGCAACTGTGGATACGAGAATAGCCAACATATCTCTAGCCATGGCTTGTAAAACGGGATACTTGGGTTCATGTGATTTCCACCAATTCAACACATCAAATCCCGGGGATTTTGGCTAAGGATCCTCCGCCAAGTAATGATCCAACTCCAATTTTGCAGTATCGATGGTCTTTCTTCTCTTCAATTGAAGCATATACAGATCTTACAGTGACATTGAGTGCATGTCAACGGGAGTTAATTAGGAAGATGACTCTCCAATACCCTCAACCATTGAACTAGGACTTTGGTACTCCTTAAGCAATTTGTAACAAAGTGCACGAACTCTGTCAACTTCTTCCTTATAATTTGAGGGAAACAATTTTGAGAAGTAGAACTCCAACACATTGATCTTATACCTAGGATCCAACACAGCCGAAACCTCCACAATACCATGTATCATTGACCAATACTTGTCAAATTTCTCCATCATTCTTTTGGCCATTTCCCTAACCATTGCATTCTCAGAATGAGTCAATCTCTCAGAGCAAGTCTAATCTCACATATATTTGGAAAGCATTGATTAGTAGTGGGGTATTTTGTTCCAAAAAACAATTCCATCACCTTAAAAAAAAAAAATCAGCTTCTCACAAACATCTTTAGCAAACACCCACTCATGTTCATTCGGTAATGAGTGATATTAAGCATTTCGTTTGCTTAACCGATTAAACACTTCCTTATAAAGTAGGGCGGTTTGAAGCATCAAGAATGTTGAGTTCCACCTAGTTACACAATCAAGTCCTAGTTTCTTAGTACAAGTCACTTTCATTTGGCATACTGCTTCTTCAAATTTTTCCTCTCTTTTAGGTGATGCTGTCCAATAAGCCACACTATCTCGGATTTTCTCAATACCCACCTTTATGACATCCAACCCATCTTTCAGAATAAGATTAAGAATATGCGCACAACAACGCATATGAAACAAATCCCCACCCAACATAAGCAATGAACTATCAAGTTTTTCCCCTAAAAGTCCAATCACGGCATCATTGGTAGTGCAATTATCAACCGTTATGCAATAAAACTTCCTATCAAGGTTCCAATCCATCAAACAATTGGTCACATAGAACTTTTTTTGTATACGGACATGGCACATATATGAACCTAACATGCAACGTTCATATTTAATTACAAATGGAAAAATTAAGATTTATATTGAATAAATGAATAAAGAAAGGACAATGCAAGTTAGAAATACCTCAAAATGCGGCTTTGCAAAGTCCAAGAATCATCAATAAAGTGTGTCGTGACAACCATAAAGCCTTTCCTTTGATTATTCGAAGTCCACATATCCGTTGTGATATCCAATCTACTTGCATTGTGCACCACCAAACTCATTGTCTTCCCCCTTTTGTATTCATAAGTCTTAAATATTTCACTCTTTATTGTATTCTTACACGGCACCTTAAACAAAGGTTGAAGTGCACTTGAATACCTCCTAAAGCCAACATGGTCTACAATTGAAAGAGGATACCCGTGCATCATGATGGCACTAGCAAGTTCTTTTCGTGTCGTAGCATGATCAAAACTATACGTTGTGAGTTGCACAGGACGGTCTCTATTTATCAAATTGCTTGTTAGAACTTGCTGCCTCATGTTATCCTTCTTTTTGTGTTTTCAATTATAGTGTTGTTGCAAATGAGAAGTACCATTTTCAGTTTTTCCAGAAATCTTGGCTGAACAATACTTGTAGCAAGCCTTCCACTCCCCATTAATTTATACCCTATTATAGTGAGCCCAAAAAGGGCTCCTTAATTTGGCTTCACCCAAATTGGTTTCGGTTACTTGTTCTGAACCAGCAATGCTTTCATTTGGATGGTCATCAACATCGATAGGGATAGACTGACTAGTTGGTTCTGATGGTGCAGAATCTTCAGCCAGAGCACTCGAACAGACAGGTGAATCAGACATGTTATCCTAAAAACAATGCCAACAAGTAACTGATCTAAAAAAAAAGGAGAATTAAATATGCAAAAACAATAGAAACATATGTACCATAGCCATGACAGCTATAAACATCATAGCAACCAGTTCTTCTCAATATCAATTCATGAAGGATTTCAGCTTTAGGATGCCAAAACTAATCACAATTTTCAGCTTTTGTATGGTTTAACTAAGCAAATGAAACAACATTATGAACAGATGTTATCCCTAAAAACATCTGTGAGAATTTTCAAACCAAATAAATCGGCATTATCTATGAGAATATTCAAACCAATACCCTTTGTCGCAAGAATCGAACCAAAAGTGTGTGTGAGTGTGTGTGTGCGAGAGAGAGAGAGAGAGAGAGAGAGTCAGAGAGAGATAAAGATACCAAGAATCAATCGCTGACTCCATCAGATCGCGTAGAGAGTAGATCTGACTTTGGAAATCAAGAACACCAACAAAACGCAACCCTATCACAGAGAAATCATGACATCAGTACACCACACACACACACACACACACACACACACACACACACAGAAGCGAGAGAGAGTGAGAGAGACCAACCGGGTAGATGTACTAGATGGTCAACAGCAAAGAGAACTGAGGAGGGGCAGCCGCAGCACGGCAGCAGAATCACGAGAGGCTCTCTCTGACTCCCTAACCCTAAAAGTCATGGTGGCTAAGAAGAGAAGTGAGAAATTGTGTTTAGGGCTTTTTCCAGGTGTAAACGTATATATGTAGCCAGGGGTAGTAACGCAATTATTATATACTTGAAGGGTAAATATGTAATTACACATTCGATTTGTTTCGGGGCATGGTTCGGTTCGGGTATTACCTCAAACCAGACCCGAACCATACCCATTCGGTTCCCCCATATCCCATACCATACGCATACCCACGGGGAATATTTCAGTTATGGTTTGGGTAAAAATAACGGTTACGGTTCGATCGCGATTGCCATCCCTAGTTAAGAGTAGATGGTGTTTAGTCACACATTGGTTGTTTATATAAGTGGTCTTGGGTATATAACAAACCATGTAGGCTACTACTAGTACCTTGGGCTTAAGAATTTTAGGTTATGTGAAGTGGCTAGTGGATCAAATCAAGGAACTGGGCAGTGGCCTAAATGGGGCATTACAATTTTATTGGGATACCTTTACCTTTACGAAGGATTTGACGAATTGTGTAATAGAGAAGTCAAACGGGGCCAGCAAAAATATAAATTTGCATTGTTGATGAGCATTTTTTGATATCCATTGGTGCACTTGCCCTTACATAAGGAGTACGGGCTCCACCTTAGCTAGCCATTTTGCCTAGTTAATTTTTTTACCTGCATTCTGCAGTTAAAGTATACAAATTGGTAAAGCAACACGTAATCGGAGAGATAGTTGAGGAAGTGGTACTAGTTAAAATTACCAGTTAAAATAGTCAACATTATTATGTTCCATTGAGTGGATTATTGACTTTTTGTTTTTTACGTTTTACGAAGTAATTTATTCTACTTGTATATATCAACTATTCCCTCCGTCCTAATTTTATACTTCCAATTGGCACTTTTTGCCATCCCAAAAATATTGTCCCACTTTAAAACTAAATGGGTAACTGTTAAGAAATTTCCTCTTATACCCTTATATTTTGAAATTAAAAATAATAAAAAAGTAAGAAAGTGCAATGATTGAAGAGGTAAAATAAGAAAAATATGTTTACAAAACTACAATGATTATATCCCCTTATTAAGTTGAAATTCTCAAAAGGTACTACTTTTTTTTTTTTTATTTCCACGCCTTTCTCTCTCTACCTTTTTTCAAATCAAAAATTAAGTACTTTTCGTGTATCATTTTTCATTTTTAAGACCGAATTAAAAGTCTGCGATGAAAGACTTTAATTTGGCAAAAAATTTCAAAATGATAATAAAAACGCTTTTTTTTTTTCATTTGAAAAATAAGCATCTAACTTTTCGTAGAGTATGACAAATAAAAAAAGGAGAAGTATAAAATGGAGATTTTATGGAGTAGAAAATATAGAAAACCAGGTTAGTGCAAAATGTTGCCTAGCCCATAGGTAATGCTCTATAAATATTTATCCTTGTTAAACGGGAGGCGATCTTCCCAAAAATGGCAAAGCAAATGATGCACAATATTGCAACTCAGAGAAAGGTGTTTTTAGCTGGGGGGGCGTAAATGACTTTCCCCATAAGGTAAAAATTGGACAATATCTTTAGCATTTAAATCCTAAAATGATTACCAGATTCTGTTCAGATAGGAGTACTAAATTAGAATCTCCCCGATTCGGGGTACGTTGAGTTTCACGTGATTGCAAAATTATTAGTGGGCCACAATAAAGTACTTCTGGTACATCCCACTGATATGAACCGCCCATCAACCATTAATTGATCGCTTCTTTTTTCCCACATAGACTAAAGAGGTGTTTCATTAATGCAATTTTAAAAACAAATTGGCCTATGACGCTTTTTTATGTGATATAATGTAAAATAATGATATATTTTTATTTTTAGAAAAAATCGTGTTTTGTTAGTGGAACACATACAATTGTTAGTGGCATTTATTGTTTTTTAACTTTCAGGGCCATTGGGTAGTATTAGGTTAATACGTTTTTCATAGGTTTAGTTTTGTTTTTTACGACATCATCATTTTTTTCACTTTTCTCTCTATCTCTCTCCACTTATTACACCTGCTTACATCATCAAAACTAAACTAAACTCCCTCAAAACTCCTAACCAAACACAGCCTGAATAACTAGAGAACACACAAATTGTATCTACACCACCTAATAAAAATGATGAGCGTGTTAGAGGTGCAAACGAGCTAAGCTAAGTTTTAAAGTGTTTGAGCTTAGTTCGTTTAAACAATCTCTAAGCTCCAACGCTAATTAACGATGCCAAATTTTCGATCCTTGGCGTGAATTTTATTTGAAAACTCGAGTTCCAATCAAACACAAAACAATCCTCCATAAACAAGTCAAGCTAGCTTGAACTTGGATCTTTTGAAACCTATGAGTAGTGTTTTAGCTAACTCAAACTCATGTCAATTATTAAACGAGTTATGTGGAACTTGACTCATTTACTAAACAAATTGAGGGCTGCTTTGGGTAAAAAACTTGATCCGGATTATTGGGTTTTTGGGGTACAAAAAGTCACAGTGCTTTAGATTAAACGTCCCATCCGATAATCCAAATTATTTATGCTAGTTGTCGCGTGGAGAATAAAGCCCTACTATACTGTCACTATCGTATATTCCTTCCCAACCACACATTCCTCTTTCCCCTTTTATACTGCCAACACACTCTCCCCAAAAGTCAAAGGAAAAGTTGAATAATCTACCCAAAAAACAAACCGGATTTTTGGATTATTTGACAAAAAACCAATAATCTGGATTAAGTTTTTTTTATCCAAAGCAGCCCTGAGTCAAGCTGGCCATTTTCAAACCAAACCTCAAGTTACTCAAAAACAAGTTACTTGATCCTTTCCCAGCCCTAAATTGTGAGATCCAACAATTTGTCGTTATGTTAATAGTTGGAAGTACCATGTAGAAATGACTCGTGATACTCTTTCTACTCTTATATTCCGTGATTATTGAATAATTAATCAAATATTGATGCCATAGTGTGGCCAAATCATTTTCTTATTAGTTATCAATAGTGGAAAAATTATTCAACGACTCCGAGCACTCCCACTTATTGTCTTTTAACCCTCCAACACTACACATTTGAATGGACCCGCGACTAAGTCTATAGATCCCATGGAAGTATGCAGTACACATGACTGTCCAGGAGCACCAGATAATTACTCTCAATAATGACAAACGGTTCCGTAGTAATATTCTTTAGTGGATATTAGATGCAGGCTATCATTTTTCCATGTCTTCAACTTCCATATATGCATGTCCGTCGCTGGCCAACAAAAGGAAAAGAAAAAAAAAACAAAACAAAAGAAATATTAAAAGCTGCGCCATTATTCCTGGCAATACATATAGAAATAGTTATATATCGTTTTCTTCATATAAGTATTGAGACAGAGAGACAGAGAGGAGGAGGAGGAGGAGGAGAGAGAGAGAGAATATTATTCGAAATACTATACTTTCATGACCCTGTGTTGTTAGGTGGAAGTCCAATTCTGTTCTTCCCATCACCATCGTTGTCAATTTTTAAACATTTCTCTCTCTCTTCCCCCCATCATTGTCAATTGTACAGCTATACTCACTTGAACAAGTCCCTCTCTCTCTCTCTCTCTCTCACACACACACACACACACACATTGATCGCTCCATAAAAACCAAACCCCACCTGCACTTTCGCGTCGTTGGCATTGTGGGTTTGTTGGGAAAGTTTTTCTTTTGGGAAGTTCCAAAAGAAGAACTTTCTCTTTGCTCAAAACCCAAATTTCTGTGCCGTGATCTTTGCTTTTGTGCTCTGTTTTGATCTGGGTTTTCAATCTTTTTGCTCCAAAGATGACTCTAGAGGAAATTAAAGGAAGTTTAGGGGGTGAAAATGATAAATTCCCAGTGGGTATGCGTGTTCTTGCCGTTGATGATGACAGAACTTGGTTGAGGATATTGGACGAATTACTACGAAAATGCCACTATCAGGGTTCGATTCTTTTTCTTCACTCTGTTTATTCTCAATTTGGCAAAAAAAAACTCTTAATTTGTAATCCAACTATCGTAAATCCTATGTTATTGTTCTATTACTGGTTGAATTTTCACCACTCAATTTGGTTTCTCATTAGAAGCCAGAGAGAAGATCATTTCTATTCTGGAATTTTAAGAGGGTAGGTTTTGTTCATCTGGTTTTGGCTGGTAGCAATTTCTCTTGGCTCATTGTGTTCCAATTTTCTGGTTTTCTTCATTTTCATGTCTATTTTCTGGGTACTTGATTCTGTGTCTAAAATAAATTCCAAAATTCTGTCAATTTTAGTTATTTTTTTCAGATAATGTTCAATTGTTTGTTTGTCTCAACTGTGTTCTTGCTTTCTGTGATTCTTTTGGATCATTTTGGAGATGGTGAAAAAAGGATGTTTGCTCAATTTTATTCCCAATTTGGGTATGTTATGAACTTGTTTCTAATCAGTTATTCGGAGCCATATAATTCCTAGTTTTAGAGAATTTTTACCATATTGTGACAATTATGCGTCAAATTAACTTTCCTTCTTAGGATGGATTTATTCTAACTTTGCTGGCCTGGTCTCAAATTCTAGTAAATGCCTGTCGATCCAGTTGTGGCTTTTTCTTCCAGAAACAGTGAAAGACAGGTGTTTTCATTGCAGTCCTAACCATGTTTTGTGCTTTTATAACATTCACCCACAATCTCAAGAGAAATTTTAGATTTTCAGTTACTGTAAAAAGTGGTTTTAGTTCGATTATTTTCTTTAATCCCGACATTCATTGGATTTTTCCTGTCAAGAATTTTACGTCTTTGGTTTTCTTTGCTACTTTTGATTTTCTTGCATGCTAATCGGGTTTTTATGTCAATTGACACTTAACATTTGTGGTCTTACAGTCACAACAACGACTCATGCAAAAACGGCTTTGAAAATGTTGCGGGAAAACAAAAACAGATTTGATCTAGTTCTCAGCGATGTGCATATGCCGGATATGGATGGTTTCAAGCTCTTAGAGCTCGTGGGCCTCGAAATGGACCTACCTGTCATTAGTAAGGACTAACCTCTTCACTCATCTTTCACATATCATGACCCTTTGTTTCTTTTGACTTTTTTTATTTAGTGTTTGCGCAAAATAACAATTTTTTCACAATTTTTTTGATGTCCCAGTGTTGTCAGGAAATGGCGATCCCAAGCTTGTGATGAAGGGGATCACCCACGGTGCTTGTGACTATTTGGTGAAACCAGTTCGAATCGAGGAGCTGAGTAACATATGGCAACATGTTATCAGGAAAAAGAAGTTTGATTCGAAAAACGAAAACAATTCCAACATTCAAGACAAGGGTAACCAAGGAAATGGAGGAGGTGGACAGCCTTCGCCTGATGGGCCAGATCAAAATAGGAAGGTAAATAGAAAAAGAAAGGAAGAGGAGGAAGAAGAACAAGAGGAGGAAGAAGGTGAAGAGAATGGACATGAAAATGAGGACCCAGCTACCCAGAAGAAGCCTCGGGTCGTTTGGTCCATAGAACTTCACCGAAAGTTTGTTGCAGCTGTTAACCAATTGGGCATTGAAAGTGAGTAGTTTGTTGTAATCACAGTGCAACAATTTTCTTTGGACTTATATCAGGTCTTTTGTTGACTGGTTTCTATATCCTCCTTTGCTTATGCAGAAGCCGTTCCCAAAAAGATTCTTGACATGATGAATGTCGAAGGGCTTACCAGGGAAAACGTGGCGAGCCATCTTCAGGTATGGAGCTTTACTTTTTTCCAATTATTTCCAGTATTCCCTTGGATGTGTTTGGATCCTGGATTTCGGAGGGATTTGTGGAGGCAAAGAAAAGGTGTGGGAAACAGATCTTGGATTTGTGTAGGAAATTCACATGTGTTTTCTTTCCCTCCACAATTCCAAAGTTGGATCTTCCAAAGTTTGTCTCTCTTGAATTATCTATTATAACGTGGAGAACGATACTATCATACTACTCTTCCAGAAATGGGAAAATAAGAGTTTCGAATATTTCACTTAATACTAGGAGATGCTTGCATAACTGGTAACTCACCTAATGGAAAAGACTGATTGTAAACTCCATACAACCATTCACCTGCTCTAATTCATCGTCTTCCTACATATCTCTACATGTCGGACCTACCTGAAACTCAAAACCAAGGTAATGAGTTCAGCTTGAAGTGCATTAAAAGTGGGGAAACCATGTACATAAACTTCTGTCTTAGATGTATTGGGTATTTTGTATCCAATATAAGGGCATATAAGTCAATAGGACTTATTAGACTTTGCTCTTTATTTCTTGTTTCAACTATGTAATGATTTTGGGAGAAATTTCGCCACAAGGTAATCAAAGCCCCAGGAGATCATGGATTCCAATCTTTCCTCACTTTTATTTGTTCTCAATTTGCGTTACGCTTTTCTATAGTTAATTGATATTACTATATTCACGTGCAAAATGCAAAGGGAGGGTGTTATCGTTAGGACAATTTCTGAAACACTTTAGTTTCAGACAAATAGGTGATGAAACAACCTGAACAATCTTTTGGTTACACAAGAAAAGCAGCATGGCTAACCCAACGGTTGGCAATTACTTAGTTAAGCTGAGTAGTACACAAAGAACAGCTCTTCCTAGATAAAATTTATGCTTGTACTTATTGACAGTCAGACTATGTTTTCAGACCGGTTGCCAACATGCTGACTCTTTTGTCTTGTGTTGCAGAAATATAGGCTTTACCTGAAACGAATCAGTTCAGTGGCAACCCAGCAAGCAAACATGGTTGCCGCGTTAGGGGGTAAGGATTCTCCTTATATGCGCATGAGTTCACTAGAGGGGTTTGGAGATTTTCGCTCATTGGCAGGACCAGGGCGATATTCCAGTTCCAATATATCACCATATCAAACAGGTGGAATGCTAGGTAGATTGAATAGCTCTGCAGGAATGAACCACCGTAGCCTTTCTTCTTCTGCACTATTCCAACCTAACCATGCCCAAAACTTAACCACCACTGGCAAGTTCCAGCCAGTAATTTGGCCATCAAACCAAAACGCCAGTTTATTTCAAGGGATTCCCACATCGCTGGGGCTTGGCCCATTCCAACCTGGTGGTGCGTCGAGCAGTCCTTTCACTTTGCATGGAAATGGACAACACATACAAGATGGGGGTCTATTTAGTACTCAACCTGCTTTCAAAGTAAATTCAGAACCTTTTAATTCTGGTGTCACTGGTTCTAACGAAAACTGGCATAGTACCATTGAACTACCAAATTATTCGCCAAATTCTTTGTCACTGGCTGGACATTTTGATCATGATCGGCTGCCTCCAAATAGCACAAGGAGCAATAATTCTGCTGCTGGTGGGCATATTCAGAACAGCCCACTAGATTTTTCTTCTACCAATTCTATTTCAGCACCCTTGGAGGATTCAAGAGGAGAGATTCATTTCCAAGCAGGATCTGTTGGTAACGTTGTTCGAAATACAAACCAAGAAACGACTAAGAGGTGGGACTCGAATCAGATTTTTAGTCCTTTTAACTCTATAGTTCCTGCCAATGGTGTTGTGGCCCCATTAAGCCAGAGTATGGTTCAAAATAATGGACTCTTCCAGAGAAAGAATGATCCAGCGTTTGTCAGCCAATCAAATAGCGGCCCTCCAACTCTCGTCCAACATATTGGAATCGAGAAATCATTTACAGACACAAAAATCAGGTCCAATGAAGACTACACCTCCGAGCAAACGAAGTCGCCTGGTAGCCATGTTCCCTGCAGCTACGAGTCCTTGGATGATATAATGAATGCAATGATCAAACGGGTATGATTACATCTCTATGTTTACTTTCTTATATCTGCACAAATAACAAGTCTTCCGTTCATATGTTTCAGCTACCATGTTGCATATGATCTCCTTGTCAATCATTTTCATGAGACGTAATGATTTTGCTCGTTTGTGGAGAAATTGTTGGTTTATATGTATATTTCTGTTGTGCTTTAGCCGCGTCCATTGTAGTTTCTGAATAATTTCATTCTGTTGTTCTTTTCTGAGCATTTCACAAGGGATTCCGTTTGTGCTATACAGGAACAAGAAGGATCATTGGATGGAGATTTTGGATTTGGTTCTTACACTTTCGGATAATGTTCGGAAGATGATTGTAGCTGCTGATTCTTGGAGAAGAGGGAGAGCCGCAGCTGTAGAGTTTAACCTCCGAGGAATCTGTAACATTGTGTAATTAATCTTCCGTTGTCATTTTCCTTTCTTTTTCCCTTGATCTTTTAGTGCACTGTTTTTGATATCCCCTTGTACCAAAGTTTCATTCCATGGTTAAAACGCTAATCTAATGTTTGTTCGAGGTTTTGTTAGAACGATGACATCAGTAGTTCTTGACATCTGAAGAATTTTGTTCTGTTTTTCATTTATGGACTCAGCTTCTCTACAATCATATTTGTGCACCCGGATTCCTAATTGATGATCCAAGCGGGTTAGAGCATCCACAATGATCTAACCAAAATTGGATAACCAAAAGTTGTCACATAAGCTTTTGGTTATCCATTTAGAGGTTGCTAAAGTTAGCAATGTCAAGTCCCACATTGGTGTTTTTTGTCCATAACCAAAAATAATGGACACCCTCCATCACTTATTCAAATGATAAACAAAACTTGCCACATTACTTTTTCAAACTACAAAAAATAGTTTTGAAATTTTTTTAAAAAAATATTTTGAATTTTCTTTAAGTACAAAACGGTTTAAAAAAACAGTTTTTAAAAATAAATTTTAAAAAAAACATTTTTTAAAAATAAACTTCTGAAAAAAACAGTTTTTAAAATGAACTTTTGAAAAAAAAACAGTTTTTTTTAAAAGAACTTTTGAAAAAAACAGTTTTTAATAGGAATTTTTGAAAAAAAAAAAACAGTTTTTAAAATGAACTTTTGAAAAAAACAGTTTTTTAAAATAAACTTTTGAAAAAAACCAGTTTTTTAAAATTAAACTTTTGAAAAAGAAAAAAAAAATTAAAATTAAACTTTTGAAAACATTGTTAAGAGAGGAGAGAGAAGGTTTTTGTCATTTTGTGTAATGGTGGGTGTACTTGATTGGGTAGATGTGGGGTCCATTAAATTTGGTTATTGAAAAGGTTCTTTAGTTTTGGTTATCCAAAGTGACAAAATTTGGTTAGTTCTTTAAGAGGTTGCTAAGTTTTGGTTATTCCAATGTGAAAGCACTTTTTTAAACAAACATTCTTAACTTTAAGCAACTTTTTGGTTTTAGTTATTTATGTAGATGCTTTCTTATAGGATGGTTTTTTCCCAAGATTATCGGAATATCCATCTCTACTGCAATCAATGGTTCAGATCACAAACGTACTCTTACCAGTCAAAGAACAAAACGAATCTGAAGCATTGATATCAGAGATGGACAAACCGGATGCGCCCTACAAGGACCGCACTGTATGATCGCCATTCCCGAACACCAGTAACCGTTCCATTGAAAAAACTTTTATTTAGAAAAATAGATGGTCAGCCATTTTTTGCAAGACTTTTCACACATGTCCAACAATACAAGGACCACATGGAAGTTTTTTTTTTTTTTTTTTTTTTGATCTCAAAATTGCACAACTTTTCGTACAAGTCCAGCAATTTGGGACAAAGGAGTACTATATCTGTACACTACTTTATTAATCTCGTCAAGAAACGATATCAGCATACCTTGAGAAGGACCTTAACCCAATAATTCAAACGTAAACTTGTACATAAAAGTAGTTCAAAAGAAAATCATGAGCATAGACTGGAATTTGGTTCATTTCATTAATGCAGGCTTCACAGATCTGCCAAATTCGCTATAGAACACACATTGAAACCCCATACTAATCGTACACTCAGCATGGACAACGACAAAAAAAAATAAGCAAAAAAATAAAAACAAAACAAAAACACATTAACCACAGGAAATGGCAATCAGAAAATTTATACAAAATGCAGACATACATACAATGGTACAACTGATACACGCTCAGTTTCTTGGCCCTTCCTTTTGATGTCGAGAACGAGAAGACAGGAAAGGAAATTAAAATCTGCAAGGTTATAAACTTCATTTTCCATTCCATGGCTTCACCATTACCAAACATACCATAGAATTTGGGAACACCATAAAAACATCCCTCAGACTCAAGCCACAAGATCGAAATAAACTAAACGGTAGATTTAGTCAAGCTCAACGAGCTTAGCTCTTCTCTCTGCAGCTCTCTTCCTCACAAATATTCCCCATCTCAAAGCAGCTTTTAGCTTGAGCCACCCCACAACAGCCTTTCCTGAACTTCGTCCAAGCTCCTGTGGCTCCTGCCCATATCTCTGATCCAACTGATGCTCATTCGGAGCATTGAAAGAATAACCACCTTCATTGGAATGGCCAAAAGCGGACCCAATTCCAACACCGACACCCATGTTGAACGTCTTTAGAAGTCTCTGCATATCGTCACCATCTAACATTTCCAAACTCCTCAAGCGAATTTCCTCAGAGAAATCTTCAAATCCATGTCCATCCCTTGGCCTTGACCATTCTCCTGGATTATAAGAAGAACCACAAAAGCCTGACATTCCTACTGATCCGTAATCCATTGACATCATTCCTGCCATAGGATCAGACCTCATCAATGGAAATTCGATTGACTGAGAGTTTGAAGGGGGGTCGGTTCTGGTTTGGCATTGTGGTGTTGATTCAGATGAGATATGCTGCTGCTTATTCTGTGTTGTGATGTGATTCAGGTCCGATGTAGTCACAGGTGAGGCTCTTGTTCCATTGTTTCTTATTGATAGAGAGTTTAGGACTTTTCCATCATATTCGACAACTTGGTTCCAATTCTCATATGCTATTTTCACTAGTGAATCCACTGAAACCTGCAAACGGAAAACAAAGGAGTTGGGCTGTATGTCTGATAAACGAGTCAATAAGTACACGACTCGGACCGAAAGTCTAGTTTACATACCACTCAAAGTAGCAGGGATGACTAATCAGTCCAATTAAGTAGGCATCGTTTGTTATGACACCTGACTAAAAATCGGGTTAAGTGCTGTTATAATTTGAAATCATCTTCTTTTGGTGAATGAATTTGAAATCGATTCAGTGGTTAAGTATAACTTAAGACCATATAGTAGTACTCCTACATGCAGAGAGCACATCAAAGTAGTTAGTCCATCTCCGCACATGGCATCCAATCAAGGCCATCTACCCATGCAAAGAGAAGTGAATTCTATTCATATAAAAAGATGTCATTGAGGACTTCCTAAACCAATCCAGGTAATCATTGGAGCAGGAATCCTACAATCACGATAATAATCCCCAATTGATAGGGGTATGGATAGCGGAGGACTAAGAAGACCTAATTTTTTGCAATATATGCACTCACTGCCCTAAAAAAGTTTTACCACTGAAATTATGACCCCCTTGTACCTCAAAAAATCGAGAAACTCAAGAGACATTATGGTGTGTGTGACTATGCCCCAAAATCAAAGCCCAAAGGCATAAGAGGGCAGGCCTAGAGATCAGATTCATATATTAAAGATTTGTTGATCTAGGGGAAAATTAAATCCACACAATTTGCTACAGAATTGAAATTTCTGCTTTGCAGAACTTCCTCTCGGGACGAAAAATCTGATATGATGTCCAGAAGGAAAAAGCTAGCATTCAGGCATGGACTGTAGTCTGGTTGAAAAGGGTATTTCAAAGATTAATTAAGTTTAATCAGCTAAACTCGATATGTGTTAAGGTTCTTCAAATTACTGATAAAATCTCAGACCTTTTGATTGTGCGTAAGCGAGTCCAGAGGGAAGAACTGTCCGTTAGCAATAAGGCCTCTAAGCTCATAGATATCATTGAAGACAGCGCCCATGCTATTTGTTCCATCTGAATAATAAACATATAATTTCTCACCCAAAACGCACGTCTTTGCATGCTCCACAGTATTATCCCACATCCTATTCGACATACCACTTCCAAGAATCTACAACATAAACATCAAAGTAGAGAGAGAGTTAAGCAATCATTTCTCCTAGGTAATGAAAACATGTAATTCAACACCAAAAAGGAAAAATGAATTGGAAGAAAAGGAGATAAAAATTGAAGCCCTTACATTTCTCAGCCTCTGTGGATCCCTAACAAGAAGCCTGAGGAAATTTTCAACAGTAATGATTTCAGCCTTTATCAATTTTTTATGCAGTGCTCCATCCTTCGCTATTCTATCCAATCTCCATACTTCATCTTGCAAGGCAGGCGGATAATGTTTCTTGTACACTACAATACAACAAACACTTCACTAATTTGAAAGCCATAATATCAACAAAATACAAACGATCGCAAAAGGAGTTTTAGTAACTATATTCTTTCACGAGTAATCATATGCCATTTGAGTTACTTCTGCCCATTTTACTGCATCAGAGTTCTTTTTTGGCTGGTTCACTAAAAGCGAAATGTGCCACCATTAAACCAGGAATATCATGATGTAAGGGTCTTTAAAAAAATTCTATTACTCCTTATGCAAGTAAGTTCTATGTAAAACTAACATCAATGGTAGCGGGGAATGGCCAAGGCAAAGCCAGACATCTCATGACTCTCCTCAACTTACACTAAAGCATGCTATTTGCTACATCACATGCTACCCAAAAGATTTGTATCTACCCAAGATAGATTAGAAGGCATGTTATTTCTAAACAACAAAAATGCTCCAAAAGAACCCTCCACATCACTCATTTGAAGTGCTCTTAAACAATCCTTCATATGAAAATAAACGAAGAACATGTGCTTCGGAGATCTTCCAGTAATCATGCCATATGAATTTACCTATGAAGATTTGGACCTAACTCGGTCCAAACACCTGAAAAGAGTTATGGTAAAATTCAAGCAGGTCAAATTTCTACAACCATTTCAATCATTAGGCTTTCGTGGGCCCTCATGCTACAAATGATGGTGGAAAGGCCCTGACTTAATTTGACCAATAAAGGTCGGGATCTTCACAATAACACTGTTATATTTTTCCATTATACTGGTAACTTAAGGCAGTAATAGAGAACATGTATCGAAAATATTGGCTTTGCATCCATGGAACAATCATTGCAACAGAATCTCCATGCTCTAGAGTAGTGTTTCCAAAAATAAACTGCTCAAGGATTATTAGTTTCATTTTGAAGACCGCCAAAGTATTGAACATCCACTCACATTCTAGCATGACTATGTGTTATTATATCTATTTTTTTTTGGGTGGTAAATATGTTTTACGATATCTTGCAATGATAGAACCCAATAATGTGTGAGTGAAATATTAGGGCATTGATTGGTCTTTTTTCCCCCTTTGCACAACTATGCTTTATTTGTCATAGCAAAATGCACAAATATTAGATTGCCACGCTTTTTCTTTTCTCTTTTCCACATGCGTAAGGGAATAACTATCACTAAGAAGACTCACATTCACCCCGATGATCTTTTACTGCAAAAGCCTCTGTTTTAGCCTCACGAACACGAACCTCCTCTAAATATCCAGAAGCAACCTTCAAACCAAGCCTAAACTTTCTGCTCCTTGTCCAGCTCGAATTGTCAGTGAAAGTCATATCTCCTAGACTACCCACACCTTCCTTGAGAATTACCTGCAAATCCCCTGTCAGAAGTGGCCTTTTCCCCTCACGCTCCTTTACTTCATGGGTTTCAAAGTGATCCATTGTCCAATCTTCTTCGGTTTCCTCATTGAAGTCACCTTCAAGCACCACAACACTCAGTTTGGCTGCTGATTCCGGTCCAAATTGTACTACATTCCCAGTTGTTGCATCTAGAAGGACAACATGGACTGCTGCTCCTTGCTCTCCCTCAACCTTTCCACCTGTAAAAAGGTGTGGTGGCATCCTTGTTTTGAAATGAAGCTGCAATTTTTTTCCATCTGGGCCTTGTATTCTTGGTGGTGAGGACCTGTCAAGCGAAAATTTGCTCAATTACTGCCCAAAGCAGAAGATTTAAGGCGTCAAGATTAGAACGTACCCAAATAAGTAAAAACCTGCATGATTAGAAGTTATGAATTCTACTGAGACAGTGAGGTCATAACATACAAAGCATGCACTCTCCTGTTTGAGGCCATAAAAAATAAAGCACAAACACACCTTCCAGCTAGTTTAGAGTGGCCCAATTTTGTCAATGCACGCTCCACTTCTTCACTTACCTGTTTTCCCAGTAAAACTAAGTCAATGTTAATGGAAATGGAGACATTCTTACATGCTAAAGAAGAAAAGAAGATTTCACTCAGATATAATGAACTTGAAAACTTTATTAAGTCTAATAGGTCAAATAAAAAAATTGCTTATAGCTAAAGTATCTTTGTGAGATCTTTACAAAATCTAGAGTTATTACAGATACACAAAGAAAATATCTGGGAACAAATATAAGGAAGTATTACACACTAAATGGCTACATGTATCAGAATGGATGGTGACGATGCAGTTAAGATACTTCAACAATCTATAAGGCAAAGTGAAAGCCATAGTTCATGTAGAGTTCCCTACAAACAAGTGATCTTCAATATTGGAATAAGATACATCTGTCTATTAGCAAAAAAAGCTAAGGGCTCTACAAAACAAGCAGGTTAACTGGAGACAGTGGAGAGATACATAAGATTGCTTGTAGTTGACTACTTCACATAACACGCAACCTGGACACAAAACGTACATACACTAACACAAGGGAAAAAGAGCAATGCTAGTGAACTTCACTTTCACTCGTTAACATATTCAAAGAGACATTAATAATAATTCACCACAACAATTCAATCAGACTTACAATTCTGCGGAAAAGTGGCTCCAATGATGAGCAAAGTCTTTGCAAACTATCCACCTTCAAGGCTTCCACAATCACACTGTAGGAAAAATTGAACCAAATAAATTAAAAAGACACTGATAACAAAGGCAATATATTTACACACAGAATATTAGCCAGATTAGATATATTTCCCACAACCAAGTTTTGTGAGTTCCAAATTGAATCACTCAAAGAAGTTTTAAGTACTTTAGAGCTTACAAAAAACCCACTGAAACTATTTCAGTCAACTGGAGAATATATAGTTCATGGCATTTAATCGATTTCAATACTATCTTGAGATCAGATGTATGTGGTCAGCACGTTGTAAGGCTAACTTGATCACATACTAAGTACTAAATCTTGAGACGATGTTTGCAATACAAAATGAGGATAACATATTCATAGGGTTGATCATTGTGCAATGTTCCACCCATTGTAACTTGGTCAAAACCTGCTTGTATCTAGTAAACGAAAGGTTG
Organism: Vaccinium macrocarpon; assembly: GCA_022606695.1. Lineage (NCBI taxonomy): Eukaryota > Viridiplantae > Streptophyta > Magnoliopsida > Ericales > Ericaceae > Vaccinium > Vaccinium macrocarpon. The sequence goes on from CM040180.1 coordinate 40,823,499, forward strand.
ATCATCAATGAATTCGAGAGAAAATTGAATGATATAAACTAATATCAATAAACATTTATTCTCAGTGATGCTAGGATTAAATGTTTAAAACTACAGTTAAATTGACACTAAATTCAACCCACAGTTTACATCTTGAGATAATGCCCCCACTGCAAGAATTTCATTAATGTTCCTCAAGATCTTGGCCCAATTTTATCCAATTGTGTTATCTTATCATTCTTCTTTCGATGCGATCTAAAAAACTGCATCACCAATTAAATGAAATCTTTGGCAACCAAAGGGAATGAGACCCACAAAAGAACGTGACCTCGGTATTGAGTTATTAAAGCTGTTTAACAGTGAGGGGTGTATACCTTAACATGCGAATCTCATGCTACCACAAGACTCTGGCACATGATGTCCCTTAACTCCATGGTTTTCTGATTTTGTCAACGAAGTCTTTCCAGTTCCCTAGCCCATTAATTTTTCATGTTGACTCATTCATAAAAAATAATTCTTATTGTTTTATTTGGATACACCTTCATGGACAAGGTTAATTAAATTGTGCTGCCAATGTGTACCAAGAGTCGTAGGCAACCTCCTAAAATCCCTGTCACTCCTAAATTTGGTGAACGTGATAACCATAAGTCTACAATAGTACAATCTAGATTGCGTACCAAGAAGCATAGTCAATCTACTAAAATCCCCATCACTCCTAAATTCGGTAAACATGATAACCGTAAGACTACAATCGATTGCTGAATCCATAGAGTAATCATGGTAATAACCAAAATTCATTTGGCAATCTCAGTTTCTCCATAGCAGTAACAGGTTATTTCATAACCTAATACATACATAAATGCATAAATGTAAATGTATACACATGTTCAATATTCTCTATATCCAGCAACTATCAAACTTTAAGGACCGTAAATTCCAACAAAATTGAAAATAAAACAATTTGAGCAATACCCATGAAGAGAAACAAGAAATTGAGAAGAGAAAACACTTGTATGCACAAAATTTGTACTTCAACAAACCTAGCCAAACCAGGTACTTTGGGCTTTTTCAAATTTGGCATCCCACCATCTTGATCTTCCAAACTTTCTTCATACACTCTCTTCTCCACTCTCCTGCCTCTTGAGCCTTCCATTCTTGGAAAAACCAACCCAACTCCCCAAATCCAGTTACCTTTCCAGATTAAGCTTCCAGATTAAGCAACAAAACCCAACTTTAGTTTTGTAATTAAACATCTATATTGCAAAGATAGAATGCCTTTCTAAAATGGGTTCGTCGCATTTCAGCCAAAAAGTGTAGATGTAGTGGTCTGAAGCTTCAAGGAAAAGAAAGATCTTTTACACAACTTCGATATATAGATCTGATAGCAACAAGGGTCTGTGTATTCGAGATTTGGATCACAGCTGTGTTGAGTGAGCATTTCTAATTTTAAATAATTCTTAAACATTGAAACCGCGTTTTTTGGTCATTGGGTTTATCTCGTGTCCCCGGACTTTTTGGAAGTCAATTTTGTGCATTCACACTTCTCTCTTTGGCCTCCTTGGCTAAAAAACTAAAAATTGGTTTTTAAAAAAATTATTTTGTTCTGATTCAATTTTTTTTGCATTCGTTAGTTTTGTGTCAAGATTTTGTGATTGCTAGATTCCTCTTAATGAGACGAATCTAACAAGTATAAAATTATAATCAAAACTCAAAATTTTTTAATAAAGCCAAAATAGTTAGATTATTGGACCTATTTTGGCTTTATTTAAAAAAATAGAGTTTTGACCATAAATTTATACTCGTTAGATTCGTCTAATTGAGAGGAATCTAGAAACCACAAAATTTTGACGCAAAACTAACGCATGCAAAAAAAATTGAATAAGGACAAAATGGTTTTTTTTTAAAAACCGATTTTTGGTTTTTTACCCAAAGGAGGCCTTTGATGTATAAATTTAGGGTTGGTTTGGGTGAATTGAAAAAACTAGTTTCTTGGTTTTTTGGTTTTGTCCTCATTCAATTTTATTTTTTTTTCGCATTTGTTGATTTTTGGTCGATTTTTAATGGTTTCTTGGCTTGTCTCGACGAAAGGAATCTAAAAAGTATAAAATTATTATCCAAACTTAAATTTTTTTGAATAAAGACGAAAAATAATCCAAATTCGAGACAAGTCAAGAAACCACAAAAAAATCGACCGAAAACTAACAAATGCAATTTTTTTTTGAATAAGGACAAAACTTTAAAAACCAAAAAACAAATTTTCCCAATTCACCCAAACCACCCCTTATACTCCGTCTCATATTTGTTGTCCGTTTACGGGTAAGCGTGTCATTTTTCAATTGTTGATATCTTTCAATCTATAATGTTTTTTTACAATTTTGAAAATTTTGTTTAATAGTACTCATCAAGAACTATAAAACAAGATCCATATGGAATATATATAACATTATACATTTGAACATATAAGTATTTTTTTGAGGTCTAATGAATAGTGCAACTAGACAACAAATATGAGACGGAGAATTTACCCTCCCATTTCTGGATTCGGAGGCCTATAAACTCACTATCCCATATAGTGATAAATCTTGGTCGTCTATTCGGTAATTAACGGTTCTGATTAAATGCAATTATCCTACATCTTACTGGAGTGCAGTGAGTTTACTTTATAGGCCTCCCGATTTCCCGTTCTCTTGAAATCGTATTAAATATGAAACACTGAATATAGTATGAAGAGACATTATTGAAAATTCACGTGAAAAGAAAAAAGAAAACATTCTTATATCCCATTCTATTTTTCAATAATCTTTCACACACTTTTACATTTTTATTTTTTTAACATTTCTACACAAGTCTTTTTGAGCAGCTTGGAAATGGACTGTAAACAACAATCTAAGTATTCTCGGCTATTCAAAAAAATTTTGATGGCTCAAATTTGCTAAAAGACTATCCCAAAAAAAAAAAAAAAACTTATTAGAAAGAGCCTTTGTAAAATTCGATTAATTGCTAAGATGGAATGATGGATGACAGAGGTTCAACAGTACAAGCTTGTACAAAATTTTAAACTTTATAAAGCCCAATGAAAAAGAAGAGTGGAAGAATGTTTTGTGGAAAGGAAATTTTGACAACATCATTTAACCTTACAGTGTATTATAATCCGGGTTGCTATGAAGCGAAATGTCTTCAAAATTATGAACATAATTTTTTGTCATTTTATTTCTCAAAAAATAACTTAAATTGGACTCTCATTATTTCCATTAAATATATATCATTTCATATTCGTCATCAACAGAATGGGAATTCAAGTTGGTTCCAAGTTTGATGACAAAAGGTTTTGGGAATAAGTTTGCAATTTGGCAAAAAGATTATGATAAATTTACAAAAGAATCCAGATTTTTGACATTATATATTCTCCGAAAAAATAATTAAAATCTTATTTTCCAGAAACATTTATGTAAATTTAATACATAAATTACTGGAGTCGGCTATTTCAAATCAAGCTTTTAACTGAATTTCAACTCTAGTTGAATAATGCAAAAAAAATAAAGTTAAATAACAATTTGAACCTAAATTTCTAATGTATTTTCTTGTATATCATTACTAGAGCAAATACAAATGTCCCTCTAGTTGGGCGGTGCCCCTCCCACATGCATGCATTAAGGCTTGGTTCTTAAATGGATTTTTGTTTGATAAAATCTGAGATTTTATCTCCATCCTCTACCAATGGATATTTTGAAATCCAATGTGGTTCCCTTTGTGGTCCACCCACAAATGGCATGTCAAATTACCATTTTAACCTTTATCCTTTAAGATCTATGAAACAAAAAGAAGGGTAAATTGGTAAAAATGGCATTAGTGGAGATTTTATCACAACTAGATTTTATATATTGGGAAAACAACGTGATTTTATCACCACTTCATAAAACACCAACTTAAATGAGATTTCTCATTTTATTTCATAAAATCTATTGGAGAACCATGCCTAACAGTATGAGATTTCTCATTTTATCTCATAAAATCTATTGGAGAACCACGCCTAACCCTTTTTGGATACAGAGACTATTACTTTCGGATTTGTATTTATACTCCTATTAATGGGGTCATGGAATCTGAATTCTCTATCCGTTAACATATTTTAATTTCTGGGTGACTATCAATGGATATAGAATTCAACGTTTCGCATGGGATCTTATTTAGGAGTATTTAATACCATACTGTTTTGTTGAGAAATATGTCCAAGGATGGGAGAGGGGCAAAAAAAAAAATGCCTCGCAAAAGAAAAAGAAAAAACATCTAGTATTATATAGAAAAATAAAAGTTATCCCACGAATTATATATATAGACTCGCCCCTGCAAAGTATTTTAGAAAAAAAAAAAAAATTGCCCCTGCGTAGTGAGATTCATGACTCCGTCCCTGAATATGTCCAACTACCTGCTAACCTCCACTGATGTATACCATGTGGGAAAAAAAACACGCAAAATGCCGGATGAAATTTCTTCCAACAAAGCCCCCCTCCCTCCGCGCCCTACCAGAGCTTTCATGTTTCCTTTGGCGCCTATTCTCAATTTATACTTCCTTCATATATATATATAAACTTTTTTTATATATAATTTTTTTCTACAAGAAAGAGCCCCAACCGGGGGGGTCTCTGTGTTCAGCCCCGCCCATAGGGTAGGGGATGCCTCCTCTCACGCCATGGGCGGATTTATAGAAACAAGATGGGGCACTTGACCCCTATCACTTCAATTTCTCACAAGAACTTTTAGTAGTCTAGAGCTTAATTTTACAATTTTTCCCCTGCAAAAAATTTATAAATTGCCCCAACTTATTTAAAATTCATATAATTCTCAAGTTTTTTCTTCTTTTTGAGAATTAATAGCTTTACAAATGAGATTATCGTACATTGTTTTCAAAATATAATAAGTCATTGTGATGAGTTATAGAGCAAAAGTACATGTATCACTGTATATTTACGTTAAAGTTCACCTCTTAATTTAGTAATTTATTTGCAGGAGCTAATAGAAAAAACAACTTGCATATATATCCAATTTTTAACCCCGTTGTCTTAAAATCCTGATTCTGCTCACGTGATTGTGTTTGTTTAAAGATTTTGAGAACTAGTTGTTTAAAATCAGAATTGGGAAAACCCCACTTGTAACGACCCTAATTTACGTAAATAAAAATTTTGTTTATAAATCCAATTAATTAATCTAAATTGGGATTAATTGAAATATTTTTTCTATTAAATATTATTTAAATTCTTTTGATTTGAATAAATAATAACCTAGCCATGTATACGCGCGTGCGAAGCCGAGTAATACATCCGATACACTACCGTCACCCTAGGGATCGAATTTAATACCCGAAACCTACCCAACCGCCGTTCCTACCATAACCGAACACCTTGATACCATCTAGTTCCTTTATCTCTCAACCCTAGGATCTTTATACCAACTAAGTTAGAGTTAATTAGGGTTAGAGAGAGAGTTAGAGAGAGAGAGAGAGAGAGAGAGAGAGAGAGAGAGAAGCCGATAGAGAGAGAGAGAGAGCTTGGAGAGGAGAGTGAGATGGAGTGTGTAAGTGTGCATAAGTGCACTTGCATATGCAAGATTCTTTGGTTGGCTACTTGCACAAGCAAGTTAGGGGATTTGGAAGATTCCCACTTAGCCTTCATGTTGTACCCAACTAGTTAGAATAAGCCTTGTTATTTTGATAGTAGCCTATACATAACTTCACCATACAAGTATTTTGTGTATGTCTAACACTACAAACATCCTATAACTAAGGTTACCACACAAAACCTACACAACTAGGAGTATATATTCTCCCACTATACTTTCCCACCCTCACATCAATGTACTCACCCAAGATTCTCACTTTGCTTGCAAGAAACAACCTAAAACTAGCCCTAAGCCTAGAGAATCTCCTAGGGTACTTGTCATGTGCATGGCAAGCATAATTTTCTTCCCCCACACATCAAAACTTTCGGCCCTATTGTGTGTGTGTGTACCGAAAATTTTAGAGGGAGAGAGAGGTCCAAGTTTTGCTATAAATAGCCCACCTATTGTGCCTTATATCACATTTGCACTTTCTTCTTTTGTGTAGTCTTTCTATATCCCAACAAACCACCTACTACTACCACCTTCTAGCCAACCTCTTTGAATCCTAGTTAGCTTCTTGCTAAGCTAATTAAGTAAGCAAGTTAGGAGTCTCTCAACCAAGGATTAGCTTCTCGGCTTCCGGTTTACACCCGGAAACTAAGGTAGTTTACTAAACTAATCTTCTATTGAGTTATTTCTAGAATAATTATGATGTTCTAATTAGTTTTCCAAGCATGAATTTAAAGTTTGATTGAGTAATTTATACACACAATAAGTGAATAAGCATGTTACTTGATGTCTAAGAAAGAGGATTTCATATTGAAAAACAACAAGATTGATAATGAGATTTTAATTAGAGTGGTTCTTCATGAAATTAAAAACAAAAATTGTAAGATTAAAGTGATTAGAAGTGATTAGAAGTTGTATAATTTTCTAGACAAGTTTCTAGCATGATTATGCTAACATTTCATAGAAAAGTTGAATGTTCATTATTTATTCGATAAATGATTATTGTTAAAATGATTTTCATAAAATAAAGTGTGTGAGAAAATGGTTAGAAAGAAAGAATACATACACTATGAAGAGTTTTTGTAAGAAAGTATGATATTTTAAATGAATAAATGGGAAGAGAGAAAGTTTTGTAAAAGTTACTAGAAATGTTTTTACTAGATTATTGTAAACAAAATTATGGACTTGATAAGAGCAAAGAAATAAATAGAGAAAGAGTTGATGAAATTTTCTAGAAATAAAATATTTACTAAATAAAGAAAGAGATGACTTGAAATGAGATTATTGGAAGAAAAGTTTTCCTAGAAATTTAGGAAATACAATTTTGAAAGAAATGTAATATTTTGAAAGCTCATAATTAATGGAGTTAAATTTTGAAAAGGAATTTTTAGAAAAGAAGTATGTGATTAATGGATTTTAAAAAATAGATTGACTAGCTTTATTTCCTTAGAAAGGATAAAAAGAAAGATGGAAAATGAGGTTGATGAGAAAAGAAATTGAGAGATTTGAAATATTGTTTTGGAAGGAAGTTGGTGAAATAAAAGTGTGATTTTATGTGAGAAAATATTGCATTTTAGAGAAAGGGTGGAATTAGTTGTATGATTTTATGTGGTAAAATGTCTAAGTGAAAGATATGAAATTTGGAAGGAATTATGAAATATTGCATGAGCATGATTTTGCATGTGCCGTTGAGAGCGTACGTGATACGATTATGACACCGAACTTGAAAATATCGAATAACATTTTGTGGGAAATTAGAGATGAGAATGAAAATGGATTTTGAAATGAGAAATTGAGATTTTCGGGAAATGAAATAAAATGAAATGATATGTGATGAGATGAATGATACCACATCAAGTTCGCGGAGAGAACTTGGAGGATTGGTCTTGATGCGGTAGTGCAACGAGAGCGCCACAACCTGTTCACGGAGAGAACTTGGATGTTTGGGCTAAGCATGCACAACACATGATGAACGGACCTCATAAACAGATTGGTTAAGTTCAGTGATATGAGACAGCCAGATCGTGGTGGTGAGTCGTGAGGTGGGCCGGACCGTGCAAACAGTCGTTAAGATTAGTGATGCACGGCGAATTTTGGGACCTCGCCGGAAAAGGTTGGTCTTTGTTAGGCGAAAAGGAGGCGTAAACAGACCAATAACTTTCGAGTGATGTGAGATATATGAAATTTGAAGAAGAATACTGAAAGAGGCACTGATTTGAGAAAACGAATTTTTGAGAAATCAACGATAAATGAGACGAAATGAGAAAAATGATTGAGATTGTTGTGAGAAACGACACGTGGCTAACTTTGAGATATTAAGACTAGATATTATTTTCTGCGCACGTTTACTCTGATCCGCATTGATAGCATGAGGCATTGCATGGTTTACCGTACATAAGTTATATACATTGTTTTCATAACATATTGTTCTAGAATTGCTACTTAGAAGTTTAGTGTAGTGAACTTCTGGACTTTGCTTCGTCATGTTGCATTGCATTTGTGACCCTCAAGCATAATACCATTGATGTTGTCATGCATAACTTTCGGACATATTATGACAGATTATCTAGATGAACAGGAACACTATCGTGGAGATCGGTCCATTGAAGCGAGGCTTGCTGCCGACATAGGGAATGACCCAACGCAGGGATAGGCGTCGCCCTAGGACTACCCCAGTTACTATTGATATTATTATTTTGGATATTGTAATTTGAATTTAAGTTAGAGATTTGACTTAATGATGATTGTAATAAAATTTAACGTGCCCAAATCTTGGGGGCGTTACACCACTCGCTCCTTCTCTCAATAGGATTTTTGAGGACTTGTGCGCAGGTATGCAAACCAGCTGAACCGAACTGAGCTTTTGCGAGCTTGTTAATTAAACGAGCCTGAAAATCGAGCATGAGCTCGGCTCATTTGCTTATCAAGCCAAGCCGAGTCTTAACAAACCGACTCATGAGTTACTCGCGAGCAACTCGGTTGGTTTGCAGCCCTACTTGTCTGTCTTGGAGAATTGTTTGGCGCTCTCTCTCACCTCTGTTTTGGTTTCAAGCCTGAAAAGGTAGAGGAAGTTTACGTGTAATTTATACACGGCAGGAGTTTACTCGCATTACTTTTGTACATTTTGCAATAGCTAGGATGATTTTTTTGCTCCTGGGTCTGTTAAAAGAATTGAGTCGGTCATTATTTTTTGGGGGCACAACTCAGTAGGGGCTTGTTTAAGTTTAAACTAACTTAACGATCTAAATTTGTGTCTCAATTTTAGGCTCAATCAGGCCGAACATTTGAAAGTCTGGATGAGCCGAACATTTGGGAGCCTTTCAATCGGGCCTCCCCTCAATTTTCATCTTAATGTTAGAGCCTCATCGGAAGTATAAAGTGAAGAAGATAATTATGCCGAGCTTTAACGACCCGAGCTATGAGGTGCTCGTGAACAGCTCGATTTATTTCCAGCCATAATCGGAAGTATCACGGGCAAACATCTTTTGGGACTCAGATGGTCATTTGTTATCTTTTATCTAAAATCCAAGGTGGTGGTTGAACCATTAATGTGACAAGCTCCCAATTTAGTATTTTAACTATTTTCGAATCTTTCCTCCCATTTCTACACCCCTTCCAAATCTCCCAATAATTAACCCCCTCTTGAAAGTTTGGTGGGTTGTCCGGCTAAAATTTTAAATTTTGTGAATCTGCACACAAACTTGTATTCAATCTTTGCTTATCTGATCTAAAAAATAAGTAAATAAAAATATTTGGCTCATCTCTTTATTTTATTTTGTCAGCCTTTTCTCAGTTTAATTTGTACATCTTCCGTGATATATTGATTTCGTCAAACTTATTTAAATTTTCCAAAAATTTGTGGTATTGCTAGTAACATCTAGTCATATAAGCATATAACTAGAGTATTAACGGGTCTTTTCGTGAGGAGCCTCACCAAACGACAAGTGACAATTATACGAATGAATTTGGAGAGTGGATGATTAGAGTAATGGTGTTGTTAAGATGTGAGATAGTGCATTTATGTGTGAATGTGTTGTTCAATCTCTTTCTCTCGCCACTCTCTTTTCTCTTTATGTCAACATTGACACAAATGCCGGGTTCTACCTCTCCCATTCTCTCTAGTGTTGCTAAGAGATTCGCCACAGTTAGGAGCCCACAAGTAATTAATCTCTCGTAATTAAGTTTAGGCAGCATTTTTGGGCATTTTGGGTTTAGACTTTCATTTAAATTGGACCCCCTAGTTCTAATGGAAAATTTCCTAAATGAGTGCAACAAAAATTTGAAGGCTCGGAAAATATATTAAAAAAAAAAATTAGAACCATTTCTCGTCCTTCAATAATGATCCATGCATGTAGTCCTAGCTAGATAATAGAAAAGGAAAAAGATACACCAAACACTGGCTCACAAACTTGTTACCTGGTAGACAACCACATTTTCTCCTCTGTTCTCCAACTTAGTGAGCTCATAAACTATTTTCATCTGCGACCACCACCATTATTAACACTACTATTATTGTTATTAACATAAACAACTACCTCGTATCATCCTCTGAACCCAACACCACCATATCATTGCCCACATTGAGCCAGCCCCTTGACCCATTTGACCACTTGCAGCTGACCCTTTTAAACTGTACCATGACCCATCTAACCCCTTTGACCCATCCAACTTAGTGACCTTTGACCCTTGCTGACGTGGCGCCGCATCGGCATTGACCAGCTGACATGGATGCTGACTACCTGGCACCTTCGTGTCATCCGACATGGTGCCGACACAGTGCCACCTGGCGCGTGAGTCCCAAGCGTGCGTACGTGACCCGATGCATCTTCAACCTCTAACCGCGTGTGTAGCTCACGCTGTGAGTAGATCTTACGCGTCGCCTTTGGCCAGCACATGTGTCATCCTCTGACGTCATCCGACGACAAGATTTATGTTCTCTCAAAGCCAAACAGAACCCTGTGTTCAAAACCGCCGTCCAATCACTTTTTGCAAGACCGATCTTAACCAGTCGGCCTGCCTCCGCCCACTGCCCTTCAAACGTTGTCCCGTAGTGGACCAAAATTAAGGGATGGAGGGAGTACTTGTACATCTGATGCAACAACTTCACATATTTGATATTCGTGTCACGCAATCCGAAGATTATACTCCCTCCGTCCCTTAATTTTGATCCACTACGGGAGAACATGCATTTTCAAACTCAAATAAAATGTATTTTCATAATTAAGTTTGTAAATTTTTTTTGTACCAAATTAAAGTGCTGATTTTGCTCTTTAATTTGGTGCAAAAATAAATCAAACAATTATTTATGAAAATTTTTTTTTTTTTTTGTTTTGCAAAAATACACGTTTCCTAGGGTGGACCAAAATTAAGGAACGGAGAGAGTAAAAAGAGTATGGATTTGGTGTTATTTTTGCACGGAAGACCAATTTAGAGTACAATTAGAGCTGCAATGAGATTGTTTTAAAATGCAAAGTTTATGTGCACTCCTCATTAATTCAAATCTTTGTTTTCTTGATTATTTGGAGGTCAAAGTGACTGGTGTTGGTTTAGATATAGACAACCAGCAAATTGGTCCAAGCCCCAGGGTCCAGGGTTTTTTGTTTTTGTTGATCGGAATTTTTTTTTTAATAAACAAGACTTGACAAGTAACATCGTTCTATGGGAAGGGACGAAATCCAACCAAAGTTTAATAAATAAAAAACATCCGAAAAACACCTAAAGCGCTCAAAAATTCAAACCCAAAACAGGGCAAAACCAACTTTAAAACCTTCCAAACGACGACATGCTACAGAAGCCCATAACCAGGGTCCATGGTTATTAGTCCGGCCCAACCTTTTTAAGATGTGAGGGTCCTCTTTTTTAATGCAGGGATTCTCTAAACGTAATTATTTCCTAGTAGTTACCAACCCAAAGACAGGACCACCTCTGAGTTGGTAAAGAGCGCATCAAAATAGGAGTAAAGGGGTGCACGTTTGGGATTTCCATTTTGCATTATAAATTATGCATTTTCATATTTTATCTGTTTACATAATATCTGCTTTCAAACTGAACCCGAAGTCATATCCATAAATATATTTCCATAATTGTCCAAAAATCTACATATATAATTTTAAACGCAAGAAAAATGCGGATTTGGAAAAGAAAAGAAATATCGGAAAAACACCCGATCGACACTTGTCGAATATGATTACAGTTTAAGCGAACGACTCATCGACCTTCGATTCGGGATCTATTTTGTTTCTCAAGCGGGAATCGTGCATGATTAAACCCATAGTACCTCAGGGAGGGGAAGTCTATTTTGTGAAGGGTATTATCCTCGGGGTTATGATAATAGTCATGGGTTTCTTTTCCTTCTTGGTGATCGGAGCCTTCAGAGGTGGTTGTTTACTCTGTTGTCCTTGACAACATCGAGTCTATTTTTAGATTTCATAATATTTCATCCAAAAAATTTCACATCTTCTCTCTGCATGTCATTTCCTTCTTTCTATATTTATTTTTTCTTTTGAATATTTTTTTTAATTTCATGCATATAAAAATAAAATCTGTCACACAGTACGCATGTATGACAACTGAAGGACCATTTTCATTCCAAAATTTTAGCAGAATGATTATGGTTTTGGATGCTTAATTTGATACTTTGTGATTACAGGGGGCGGGTTGATGGATCTACGCAATGTTCTTGAAGTCCAACTTGTTACTTGAAAAAATGGATGTTACGTTTTAGTTGGCTCAATATGTTTTACTAGTTGATATGATCAACACTTGCTTGATAATCTATCAGGAATTTTTGTCGCACATTTCGATTTTTCCATGTTTGCATAGTTTGGGTTACCTCATTGAGTAGAGATTTAATTAGTTGGCGAAAAGAGTCCGGTCTGCAAAATTAAACTTAAAAAGATTGTATTATCAGTCCAAAAAAAATTCGCAACTTAAATAACTCATCGATATCTAGTGACTTTGGGAAAATGTTTGAATTTGTTGTGATAATTTTCTTAAAATTATTATTTTGCAAACTAGACAATATTTTTTTAGACAAAAGAACAGTTTACTTGAGGTTGTTACGGAAAAGTTTTGTATGCATTCTTTTTTAAATCGGATGGTTTAGTTTCCATTATAATTTTACTTGTTTCTCGTGCAGTGATGAAGATAGATTTAGGCCAATTAATAGAAGAAAAGACTAGACTTCAGTACATGATTAATCCTGAAAAACTTGTGATGCATAGTGGGTGATCGTACTGGCATGAAGGAAATAGGTTTAGGAAATTAAGATTGAAGCAAAAGAAAAAGAAAGGTAAAATTTTTGAATCATCTAGAAAATATGTGAAAGAATTGTGCAATTAACTAAAGGACATATGAAGTCGTTTATTGTCAAAAGATCCACATGCAACTTGCCGATGTTCAGCTGCCCCGTTCCTCTGTTGCTTTAGTTCGTAGTACTATTAGTTACTAGCCTGTATATTATCTACTCATTTTCTTGGTTTGATAAAATAGAAACTAAAAATAAAATTAATGAGTCAGACAATTATTTTTTGTGGTACTAGCCCCTCGTTTCAGCTTGACCTATCAATTTAACAAAGACAGTTAATTTGAGTCATAATTTTGAATTCCATAAATAAATGAGATGAGCCAAAGCCCTTAAGATACAAATTGAGCTCGCATACAATTGGATAACAAATGACATACAAAAATATTTATAGTATAAAACAAAGTATTTTCAGAAATTTAGGCCAAGAATTTTTGGATGGAAACATAATTAATTTTGGATAAAAACATTCGTTTTAGTCTTTAATCTCCTAGTATATATATATATATATATATATATATATATATATATATATATATATATATTTATATTTATATACATAATCAAGATCAAAAATTGGGTTTATTTGAATCTCGGAATAGAAACATAACTCCTAAAAAGGCTCAAAATGATTTTCTAATTTCAAGTGAGCAAAATGATGATTATTTAAGTGCTCCTTTAATGTTTACAAAAAGAATTGAAAAAAATGTCAGGAATGGCCCATTTTCTTGTAGTGTGGGACAACTTTTTGCAAAAACGGGACAAAATATGTAGCGATTTAAGAATCAACTAAACATAGAAACATAAATGTCTTTGAAAATCCCTTTTGAAAGAATTTTTTTTCTTTTTGCAAAGAAAAAGAACTTCATTAATCATTTGAAACAAATTATAATGATTAAAAAGAACCAAGGTAAAAAGGCGTCACAACATAACCTGGACATTACAACAGAACCAGGACTTTATTAATCATTTGAAAGAAAAGTTGGGAGGGATAGGTTTTTCTTTAAACGCTTTTATAAACTTTTATGTTTAGTTATCATAATACCAGTTTAGCCTTGGATTTGTATGACCTATTTTTCCATACTTTCCAGGTTTGTGTCAAGTTTAATTTTAATCTTTAATTATAGCACCGATTTTCTTGCTCTATTTGTTTATTGAAAAAAAAAAAGAGGATTTATTTTAATAGATATCAACACTTGCATGCGAATCTGTGAGTAATTTTTGTAGCACATTTCAATTTTTACATGGGTGTCATAGTTTGGGTTATTTAATTGAGTAAAGATTAGTACTCCAACCCTCCGAGAAAAGAGTCCGCTCCGCAAAACTAAACCTAAAAAGATTGTATTTCAGTCCAAAAAAATTCACAACTTAAAAAACTCATCGATATCTAATTTTTTTTTTTTTTTGAACGGCTTCTAATAACTTTTCTTAAGTTTTATTTTACAAACAAGACGACATTTTTTAGATAAAATAATAGTTTACATGAAAACACGATCGATGTGTTTTGTTTTTCCTCATGAAAATGGATCACATGCAATGGGAGTTATGTGATTGTGCAAAGAAAATGTGATCGGCCAATTGTGAAGAAAATTATGTATCAAAAAACCCTTAATTGGGGATTTTTTTTTAAAAAAAATAATTAAATGTTTGGAAGAAGGAAATAATTAATGCATTTAACTTGTTGGGTAGATCGAGAGATTTTGACACTAAATAAATACCGTAATTAGTTTCTGGTAGCTGGGAAATTGCGCGCATGGCAGCTTCGTTGGGGTCTCCCGGAAGTTCACTAATTTTTCAGCACAAACACACAATCTTAAGAAAAGTTTGTTTCAGGATAAAATTTGTAGTATTTTTTTTATGTATAAGAGGAATTTTTATTTTTTGGGGGGGTATTTTGGTATGTTTAATCACAAAAGTTTGCAGACAGTAGTCATGGACAAAATGGAAAATAATCAACTTGCAAGTCGGGAATTCAAGACTTAATTTGCAAGGTGGGCAGGCCCTAGAACTAGGATTATAATTTGAGAATATCTTATTTGGATGCGGCAAAGACAAAGTTTAGCCATACGGTGTATTTTGGCCATTCATCCCAAGATCCAATGGCTCCGAGCTAACCATTCAAATTAAGGGCCTATTTTATAACGTTATCAAGTTAACACAAACCGCTTAAAATTTATCACTACCTAAGCAAAAATAAAATTCAATTGGGAGAATTAGAGAAGTACGATATGAATTTCATTTGTTGATTTGATTTGAAGCTAAAGTTCCAAAATTTCGAAAAACTAGAGCTAACAATTCAACTGTTCACATGAATATAAGAGAACCCACATGGAAATATCAACTATGGGGAGAAACCAAAAAAAAAAGGTGGAGAAAAACTTGAGTGCTTTCGTGGTCCTGCAAAAAGATTCCAAGGGAGGGTCACGCTGAAGACGCGTCCCTCAGTTGGCCAAACTCAAAACTCAATATATATATATATATAGCACAATTATGTAATATAACGCCCATGTCTGAGCTAATTTACACGCATGTTGACATTTCCTCTTTCCTCTCCTTTTTTATAACTTGATATTTGACTACATGAACGGACTAATTTGAATGATTAATCTCACAGGATTTCTATAAAATGTCTCATGCATAGTGTGGGGGTGTCACCATTTGGAGTGAGCTCTCTCCGAACCTTTTGGGGGTTGGAGTGGACCGGTGTAGTGCGCGACGTGAGCCTTTTCTTCTCTACCGTGAGGATGGCTGCACCGCACGTAGATAAACAGCGTCCTCACCTGCTTAGAATGGTGGTGGTGGGGAAGGCACTTCGACGATTAAGTCAGTCACCGGATAATAAAATGCCTTAAAGGACTTTGTGAAACAGAGGAGTTAAGAGGGTAGTAAATGAGCAGAGAGATGTGTCTATAGTGGTAGTTGTGAGTGGGTATTTATAGGAGGCGGTAGAGCGTGCATCCCACGGCTTGGGTGCCCCACGCCACGTCATTCGGCCGGAATGGCAGGTGAAGTGACCCTGTCCCCCTGCCACATACGCCATGCTTTCGGGATGGCGTCCGACGCGTGGGCTTGAGTAGTCAAACGCCCTCGGTGACATTCCCATCACCCACGTCGCCGCATGGCCAAGTGGGCAAAGTAGGTGATAGCCGCATTTTAATGCTCCATTGGGAGTGTGTAGCGCGCACCGTACGCTTCTCCCAAATAAGTAAGTCCCGAGCCCCGCCAGACCATCGGCAAACCGCTTGGCTCAAAGGGCCCGGCCAGGGGCCTTTGGCACGCCGATCACGAGGTCCCAGGGTATTCCGAGAGCCGCTGCAGGATGCCTCACCCGCAGGCACTTCTCGCCAAAGAAAGATCGCTCAAATCCATATTCGCTGGGGGGACCACACACGCTCCTCGCCGGTGGTGTCATCCGCCGCAAGATCGCCGAGGCGCATCAAACCGCATTCGGTTACTGATTATAAGACGGCGACTTCTCTTAGCTCTTTGTGGTTTGTGGGGAGAGGGTCATCCACGTACGTCCGTGGAACCCTAAGCCGCTACACATAGCATGTTTTGAACTCTATAAAATGTCTTCCACTTATAGCACGAAACGTTATCTATTGCTTTCCATAGCGTTTTCGAACGCCTATGAAAAGTGTTTTTGTTGTAGCACCACGGGGTGAATCCTAGCTCGTCCCCTTTGCCCAATTATAGTTGCTTTAGCGAGAAAGAAGTTTTCTAAGTTGGCGTTAATAGAAACTTACCTTTTGTACTACCTTGTCACAAGAGAGATTAAGTGAATTGAATATAATCTCAATTAATAATGAGTTCTTGGGTATGTTAAAGTATAATAACGCAATTGAAAATTATGATTTTTTGACGTAATTTAAGCTAAAAAGTACAATGTAAACTCAATTTCTTTTTTTAACTTGTGTGTGTGTGTATATATATATATATATATAGAGAGAGAGAGAGAGAGTCATGTTCTAGTCCGGAGTCGGATCAGGGACTCCACCTTCCCCGATATTTTTTTTTGATCCGAAAGCCGTTTAATGTGTTCAAAAGGTGTTTTCAAGGTCCGCGAGAAATCTTCAAAAAATACCGGGAAGAGCTTGATCAAGCAATTTTTTAAAAACTTTATATTTACGTTTTGCGAAAACTACTTGGATCAAGCCCTTCCCGGTATTTTTTGAAGATTTCGCGATGGACCTTGGAAAACACCTCAACACTGATGACGCTTCTGATTCCCCAAAACAATGTTTAAAAGCATCAAAACATCGAGAAAAGGCTCCTCGGTCAGGAAACAGGGATCTGATTTGGATCATCTGGTGTATATATATATATATATATATATATATATATATATATATATATATATATATATATATATATATATATATATATATTTTATGACTTAATTATAAATGGACCAAATTTGGGGATTGGGTTTGGGCAACCCAAACATTAAGGCCGGCGTTGGCTATGGATGGATGTTTTGATGATGGCTCTAGCAGCGACAAGTTGATGGTCGGGTTTTGGGGTGGTGGAGCGGCGGCAATTTGATGTCTAGGTTTACTCTGTTTTGGGTCCTTTGTTTAAGGTTTGAACCTCATTGATGTATCGGGTATACTCGGTTTTGGGGTAAGCCTTTGGGTTTTGGGGCGTTATTGTTATAGGAGTATTTGGTATGACCAACTTCAACTAAGGTCTTTAGGTGTCATTCAGGCTGGCCCCTTCCGTGTTTTAGGGCTTGTTCCTATTGGTGTTTAAAAATCGGCATATTCTAAGCTCAAATTTGCACTTTTAGAGATTTGTCTCACCATAGTCATTTCTTTGTCTTTCTCTCCCACATAGCCCCTAATAATCACGCGCACCCCACCCCCTCATCTAACACACTTCTTCTTCTCTCTCTCTCTCTCTCTCTCTCTCTCTCTCTCCGATTTTATTTTTAAAACTTTAAAATTCAGTTGCTTTCATTACATATATACATTTTTAGTTAAATTTATATTTTTTTTGGTAAACAATTTATATTTTTTTATAATTTATATATATATATATATATTTAGAACCTACTAAACAAGATGCCTTATCAAATAAGACCTATATTGAATATAAAATTATCAAAGGGAAAAAAAATTTAGGGTGTGAATTGTATAGAAGATGTGTGAAATGATCTAAGGGGTGTGAATTGTTCAAGACTGGTGTGAATTCTTTCACTTTGGAAGGTGTGAATTCTATATTTGAGGGTGTGAATTCTTTTTATTTGTGGTGTGAATTGTGTAACATGTGGAGTAAGTTGTGATATGTGAATTCTCTATTTGAGAGGTGTGAATTGTGTATTTGAAGAGTGATTTTTGACTTGTAAATTATGCACTTGAGAGGTGTGAGTTCTTTTCATTTTGGGGAGTGAATAATTTAAAAGGAATGTGAATTCTTAATTAATGTGGTATAAATACAATTTTATTCTAGCTCACGTGTACACAATAAAATTGCTACCCATGTTCATAGAATGGACAAAAGCCTACGACAGAGGTAGAGAGAGAGGGAAAAAAAAAGGGGACTATGAGGGAATTCTTGAATGGATTATTTGATTTTATCATCATATTTTATGAATGGATAAAAGGAGGTTGATTTTATCATACTTAAATTTTTCACACTAGTGGCCCACAATATTTTATTACCCCCTTTCATAAAATACCAACCAAAATCAATTTTTTTTAATTTTATCTCATAAAATTCATTCAAAAACTCCTCTAATGCTTGCATCATCAAACTTGCTTACAAATAAACAAATAGTTGCATTCTATTTTTAAATAATAAGGAAAAAAAAAAAAAAGGAAAAGGAAAAGGACCCTGTACCCACAAGTGATCGTGGGTTCCTAGCAAGTAAAACCTGGAGCGCGTGGGGGTGGGGAAAAGTTTAAGGCGGGATGAATTAGACGCGTGTGTGAGAGATGCCAAAAAAGAGGGAGTCGGTCTGTCACAACCCCTTCGTCTCACATCTGATTACTCCCGCCTCCTGTGACTCAGCAACTGCCACCACTCCGAAAAGAGAACGAAGATGTATACACATTCTACCAATCACTTCCCATCACACCTCTTACATACGTATTTAACCCCACCGGGCCGCGGGGTGGCCCCCACCACACCCTTCTTGAGAGTGTAGTGCCGTGGTGATGGAAAAGGCACATACCTATTATTTTTAAAAAGAATTATTGCCAGACACAAAGTCAAGAGCTATGGGTCCCACTAAGCTTGGATGATGCAGTAGATTGCATCATCAACAAGATTTAATTCGGGCAAAACCTTTTCCTCTTGGAGATGGGATGACACCCACTGTCCTATCCTCTTGGACTGGAGATTACACCCATCCTCTTGGACTGTGGAGATTACACCCGTCCTATCCTCTTGGAGTGTGGAGATGGGATGACACCCACTGTCCTATTCGAAAAGACAACACGGTTTCCACAAAACTTTTTGGCTCTACCAGAAAAAAGCAACACCCCAAAGACTCTTTTGGCTATAAATACTAGTACTAAACCCACATGCCAACCGTAAATAAATACTAAACCCACCCTCCTCCCCCCCTCGTGCTCATTTGCTCACAATTCCAGAGATGAAGCTATTCTTTCTTCCCTTCATTCTTTTACTGCTAGCATTTCCTTGTGTGACTGTCTGTAGAGTCCACAAAGGCAACATCATATCCCCGCCATTTCCGCCGCCACCGAGAACTCCTTCCCTTCCACCACCGCAGCGATTCCGGCCGCCACCGAAAGCTCCTTCCTTTCCACCACCACCGCCGCGATTCCGGCCACCACCGAATGCTCCTTCCTTTCCACCACCACCGAATGCTCCTTCCTTTCCACCGCCGCCGCGATTCCGGCCACCACTGCAGCCGGACACGCCAGTCCCCATTTGTTCGCCGCCACTTGATCCACCTCGTGTTCCTCATTCCTATGTAATGGTTGCACCGCCGGCTCGCAATACCTCCTTCCTACAGAGGTTGGTCGCGAATAGTTTTGGAAGAATTATCATCGGGGGGGTTATCATTAATGTCGTGGGGTACGTTCCGTACCTGGCTTACAGACCACGGCATGATCCAACTCCACACCAGTCCCACCCTCACTCTGAATCCAGCTCTGGTTCACGGACACCGGACCGACTACCGCCGCAGACACCACCACGTAGCGAGCAATGCTCTTCCATTATCGCTCGTGGTCTTACATACTTCATATCTGCTGGAATTGCCATTGGGATCATGTGATCAGATAATTGAGTATGCATGCATGTTTTAAATTTAAGTTGATAATTATGCATGTGTTAAATTTGAGCCAAGAAATCATTGGAACTCATCTTTAGCTTCAGCGGTTAATAAGTATTCACTTTACATAAATAACTATCAAAACACACCAAACTTTCAATTTTACCATTAAAAAGTAATCTTTAATTCCTAATTGATTTGATAATTTTTGATATTTATATCATTCTTAAATTAACAATATCTTTCAACGCATAATATTTTTTATGATTTAGAAAATTTTGTGTAATATAATTAATTAAAATTTATCAAACATGATACACATTACATATTTCATGAGATCCATATTGAAAGATAAAAGCAATTTAAATACATTTAATTGGCTTCAAAATTTTTTAAGGTTACTTTTTAGAAATTTAGAGGACAAATTTTAACTTCTTAAAAAGCTCGATTTCCGTAAAAGACACTTAAATTGGAATGGAAGGGAGTATAATGTATACACACACTTCAATTTTTTTGTATAATTAGTACTTTCTCCTTCTCTTTTAAATGATCCCTATGAAAACATGTGTATGTATTTTTAGGCATTAAAAATGTACTTTAATGTAATTTTTAATAAAAAATTCACTTAATTACAGACTCGATGAACACTTTAATTTTGTATAAAATAAATTAAAAAATTATATAGAGAAATATGTTTTTTAGGTGTTTAAATTTGTACATATTCTTATAGTGATCATTGAAAAAGAGTCATAGGGAGCATATATTACTGTGGGAAATAAATGTAATTAATTGTGTTGTTTATTAATTATTCGGCAGACGACGCTGGTTTTGGAGACGAAGAGAATGAAGCTTGATCAAGAAGGAAGGCCAACAGTGATATAGGCTTCTCGTCTTTCAGTCATCAATTGCAATTATTATGTACGATAATACACGAAGTTTATTTTAATTTGTTAAAGTGGTTGATTTGTGATTTTGGTCAACTTTATCATGATGGAGGTCCCATAGTGATCATGGGCTTCTTATCCTTCAGTCAAATTACTTTAGTCAATTGCAATGACTATTATGTACGACAATAAACGAAGTTTAGTTAATTTGTTATAGTGGTTGATTGTATACGTTTCAAGTCAATTTGTGTTTAACCTCTTCTATTATTAGTTCGAAAATGTTACATGTGAATCTGGGCTCGGGGGATTCACTGCACTGTCTAGTGTACCATCTAGTCGTCTATTTCTGGATTTAAATTGAGCAATGAATTGAGTCCGACCGTCGATTGTTTGGATTAAATCTGAGCTGTCCATTGTCGAAATGGACAACCAGATGGTGCACACTGTACCGTATAGTGCATTTTAATTTCTACACTACAAGGACCCATTGGCCGTGAATCTAGGTCACTGATTTCTCTTTTCTGGACCGTTTCTGAAAAAGTTTTTCATATACGTAGTACTCCTTTCGTCCCTTTTTAAGTGTGTTGCTACTTAAATCCTACAATATTTATTAAAGAAACATCACCATTACTTTTTTCATATCAATTTTTTTAATCTCAAAAAAAAATTATAAAGAAACTCAAAAAGAGATTATTTCAAAGGATTAAATCTCCCTAAGGGAATAGATTTCCTACGAACTCCTTGCATGTTTGGTGCCTTCTTTTTTTTTTCTTATCACGTTTGAGCTCCACATACTTAATAAGAGGATCGGCAAAGACAAGATCAATACAATCATCATCGTCCACCAAAACCTCTATAGGATCTGCCACATTCACCATAGAATTTGCCACCTCGTCCTTTGACTCTTCCACATCACCACAGTCAATAACAGTAGACTCTTCCACCACATCGAAATAGCTTAACCAATTTGTAAAAGTTACACTCAACTTCTGTATCTATCCGGCCTTGAAAAGATTGAGCAATTGATTCCACCACCACCGATTATGAACCCACCAATGAGTCTATTAACTTACCAAAATTATTTTTTACCTCAACTTTACACCTTTTACATTGGAGTGATTTTTACCTTCACTAACCAAAATTATACTTCACTTTTACCTATTAACTCTTTACATTTAACTTTTCAAAAGGACAAAAAAATAATTGTAAAAATTTTTATCCATTAACTTTTCAGACTAACCAAAATTATACTTCACTTTTACCTATAAACTCTTTACATTTAACTTTCCAAAAGGGCAAAACAATAATTGTACAAATTTTTTATCCATTAACTTTCCAAAATACACTTATTAGAGAGAACTCCAAATAAAAAACAAAACAAAAATGGAAACTTACTATTCTACCATTAAAAAGGAATGGAGGGAGTACAAAATAAGATACCTCCTTTTAGAATGCAAGAATATACTGTGTGTTTTATTCGAGTGCTTGTTTTGTCTTTCTCCGACACAAGGCTACAGCGCAAGATGGCCTATGCAGCATGCAGTACTCACCTGGCGTAATATGAGAATTTTATTATTGTCTCCATGGACAATTCAAGTCATTTATTTTATAGGCCAACACATATTTTTCATAATTTTAAAAAATTTTGTAGTCTTTCTATCCCAAATTTTTGGTCCTTTTTCATTTATTTTGACCTCTCAACAAATTGTCTATATCTTCTCATTTATAACACTCATTATATCGAATTGAATATTGATGCTTGTTTAATAGATACCCATTAGTTTTATTAAATAAAATTTTTCAAATACAAAAATAACATATTGTGAAATATAGGGACAATAGACAATTGTAAAGGGGCCGGCAATAATTTTGAGCGGGAGATTAAAAGAATCCCAATCTTGAACTATCAAAACAAGATTCGTATTATATCTTTTAAGTATTCATATGTAAATATATGAGCAATAAAAACTAACCCAAACATCGAAACATTAGCGAACAAATTGAGAGATAGAGAATAGCATATATCGAAGTAAATCAATTTCGATGTCAATCAATTTCGGGTGAAATTCGAACGAAATGGCTGTACTTACAAGGTAAGTAACGAATCATTCTAGAAGGACCTATTTCATAGTCCTTGTCTTCACCACGTGTCAGCTGCTCATCCATCCACGTTTGTCCCACAAATCTATATCTCCCAATCTCTTCAACTTATCAACAGCATTCCACAACCCACACAAACCCATACAAATCTACATACACAAGAACCCACAAAACCTCTCCTTTTTTTTTCTGTCAAAAATTGTGAAGCAAAATGGCCAATAAAGAGATGGAAGTAGTGAAAGGTCTAGAACTAAACAGGTACTTGGGCAGATGGTACGAAGTTGACTCATTCCCATCAAGAAACCAGCCCAAGAATGGGACCAACACTAGGGCTACCTACACTTTAAGGGATGATGGCACTGTGCATGTCCTTAACGAAACATGGACTGATGGGAAGAGAGGGTTCATAGAAGGGAGTGCTTATAAGGCTGACCCTTCAAGTGATGAGGCCAAACTCAAGGTCAAATTCTATGTTCCTCCTTTCTTGCCTATAATCCCTGTTGTTGGGGATTACTGGGTTTTTATCTTGATGGGGACTATCAGTATGCTTTGATTGGGCAGCCCTCAAGAAGTCTCTTTGGGTATGTTTTGTGATTATGTCTGTTCTCTCTTTATGTTGATATATGCACTATAGTATAATTTTGTACTAACTCTGTCCTAAAAAAGATTGTTCAGTCAGAAAACTTTTAAAATAATGTATTTTTGAGTTCTTTCAGTTCATCCAAAAAAGAAATTTGATTTTTTTTTGGAAATTCAAGACATGTTATTTTTGGTGGACATATCCATAAATTGAATTATTTTCTTGTGGTGTTATTTGTGTATTCAGATATTATGCAGGGAGAACCATCTTGATGAAGAGATATACAATCAACTAATCCAGAGAGCCAAAGAGGTGGGTTATGATGTGAGCAAGCTTCACAAGACACAGCACACTAATCCCCCACCAGATGGAGAAGAAGGCCCCAAGGACACTAAGGGCATTTGGTGGATTAAGTCCATTATTGCAGCGAGAAAGTCAGAGTTCTTCCATTCATGTGAAAGCAATTGAACCTGAACATCCGTCTCATTCTCTGCGACAATGGGGCATCTTCAGATAAGAACTTTGCCAAGAGGAGAGTCGTAAGGTGGAAAAACATCTTCATTTGCCACCTTTTGAAGTCCACACCAGTGAACTTTTCGGTTTTCAGCATGACTCAAAGGCACCCGGCGGGTCGGAACGAACAACAAGCTGCGGTGGGGACAGCGGGAGGGAAGGAGTGGGTGGAACATCACCAGCTTTTGGTAGTCATTTACGTTTTCACAAACAGAAAATGCGACACAAAGTAAATAACAATTTAACTTTTACGAAACACGGATATAACACTGTTTTATATTTTTTTTATATTAAACAGTACAAAGATAATTAATACTAAAAATTGCAAACTAAAATTACAAGCCGGGTATAAAATTTACCTCAATATAACACAACAATCAGATTATGGTGTACACTAATTAAAGCAATAGATCGAGTAAAAAGAAACCAACTTTATATGTCACCAAAAGGGAACTAAGCTGTTGTGTTCTAAACCTTTTTTTTTTTTAAAAAAGGTAAATCTATATGCACCCACAGAATAGAAGTCTAATTTAAAAGTGCAAAATAAATTAACACACTAACCATAAACTAAATTTCAATTAACCAGAAACCTGTTATTTGATAAACAAATAACACTACACAAATGCAAAACAGTTTTTATGTGGGGACAAATTGATGGATTCTAAAATCAAACACACTGGTATTTGAAAACAGTCAAAAGGCTATAAAACTCAAGTTGCACTCCAATGGGTTTCAAACAATAAAACTGATGCAAACAAAAGTATATGTTAAACTACTTTTTAAACAAAATAAATAGCACGCAATAGGCAATCAGTAGGAAAACCCGCAGACAATCAAAATTTAAAACCGACAGTGTGTACTGTAAAAAATTTTGCAAACAGATTACAGAAAACCAATATAAATTTTTCCCAGAAAAGAAAATAAAGCGAGATTTGAAAAAGCAATTTTGCCTTAAAATTGTTGGAAACTTCGGTTCAATAATCTAAAAATAAGCGAGGAAAACAAAGTTAAGAATAATCGATGCGTTGAGGGCCAATTTGATGCGGAAATTGGCAAGGAGGCCGTTCAGTCGAGCAGTATTAGAATCTTCTGTCCCTTAAAGGCAAATTAAGTCCCCCTCCACTACGGTCTTGATGCTTAGAAACTTGGGCGTTTGCCTCCTAGAATATCCGACTTTCACCCGTCCGAGGCGACTGCAATATGAGCGATAGGCAAACCGAGGAAACTTCATGAGAACTCGAAAAATACAATGCATTAAGTGCGAGGAATGATCAGCGGATGGAAGCGTCAAATGCAAAGAGGAGGAGGGTCCTATTTATAGAGAAATAGGCACCCGAGCGAGAAGGTACAAAAGCAATAAAAGGTCTCTGGCGGTACATTGACGGGGCCTTAACCCGTGAGGAAGTGAAGCAGTCATGTCATGTATTTATTTCATGAACAAGCGTCTTGGAAAAGGGGAAAAACATTTGTGGGCACCACCTTTGTTTCCGGACAAGGGAAGGAAGGAAAAATTTAGTGAAATGGGCCAGGTTCGACCCGACCCAATCTATGTAAATTTTACATTAAAAGATAAGAACCTCTTGGGCTAAGCCCATCTTATCTAATGACCCAATGCCCGGCCGGTCGAGCAGCAGAGCTGGCCTTGGCGTGTGTCATATGGACCAAAGCCCAATATGTCGTCATTCTCCCCAAACAAAGTTGTAATGACCCCGAAGGGGCCAATCCATAGTGCCCAACTTGGGATACATATACCAATGAAAGAGTTGTTCCTCACGATGTGGGACCACATTTTTTTACTTACCAATGTTAATGTAAGGCACTTTCAAGGTCAATTTCTTATTCACCTTAACTTGTTTTTATCAACCAAGGGTTCAATCTTAATCTCGACTACTAAGGCGAACACAGCGGTATGTGGGTCGGCCCGCGTGGGCGTGTGGGACCCACTTTAATAAATAATTTAAAGCGGATAAAAAACCAAGTTTTTCAACAAGCGAGGGTAGGACATCTTTGAGGTG
The DNA here is from genome assembly GCA_022606695.1 of Vaccinium macrocarpon. Classification (NCBI taxonomy): domain Eukaryota; kingdom Viridiplantae; phylum Streptophyta; class Magnoliopsida; order Ericales; family Ericaceae; genus Vaccinium; species Vaccinium macrocarpon. The sequence goes on from CM040180.1 coordinate 40,849,720, forward strand.
GCGGTGTAGATTCAAGAGGTGGATGAAGGGGGGGAGGAAGGGAAGTGGGGGGGAGAAGTCCGCGATGGATTTTTGGGGAGGTATTATAGCGCCCCGATTTTGGAAGCATTAATTAACACAACTAATTAGGTTTAATTTAAATAAAGAGTTTCCATCGAGTCTGGCGTTGGAAAGCGTGAAGTGCAACCCATTACAAAAATATGCCAAATGCGGTTTGAGAAATTAATATTACGGATCAACATTAAAAATAAAGGGGTGGGTTCTACAAATTAAGGTTCAACTACGGATTCCACGGCTTCTCACGAGCCTTGTCTGCAGGATAACCCTCGGTTCGAAATAGCGGTCTCTTTGACACCAACAATACCTGCGATCCACAATCGGCATAATACGTCCAGGTGTCGTGAAACAGCGTCATGGTATTATACGGGGTCACCGCGAAGTGTAACAAGTGGCGATAAATCACTCAATAGATACTCACAACCCTCTCAGCGGATTTGCTTAACATACGCGTACAACATATATATGATTGAAGCGGTAATTAAAGGAATAAACATGAAATAAATAGTAAGCGAGAAATTAAACACATAGTTGATTTCATTTACTAGCCATTAACACATGTTCATCTAAGTTCTCACCTAGAGAACTTTCCTCCCAAATAACCACTAAGGACTATGACCATTCCGTGATATACTCCCCGCTTGCTTGCTTACATTTGGGGCAGAGCCGAGGAAGGTATAAGCTCTTTCTTGAAATCAACCATCGGCCGCCTCCACGATGATGAATTTCAGGGGAATTTGTACCCTTTGGGCTCACGGTGACAAGCATGCCGGTTCACAGCGTAGGTATATGGCCTTAGTGACTCGGTCTATAATACATCCACCCTTTTAGCGCCTTAGAATTCAAATAAAGTAATCCGCAGTTGTCATATCCTGGGGTTTGAAATCCTTGCGATGCCAAATATTCCTCCAAAGCGAAATCACTTGGTGACTACCATTCAACAAATCTTGGGGTGACTCACTAATAATCGATTCAATTCAATTTTTCATTAACCTTATAAGATACATGTGATATCCATACGATCCTTGAACCCGGAACCTGGTTGTCCATTACAACATTCACACATTTTATGGAAAGTGCATAGCTTTATGAAGGCGGCGATAACAATATTCTAAGGGTCACAAAATCAAATATACGATTCACAAATGCATGCGCCCGGTAGTGACATTTAGTTGATAAAAATAGGTTTCATAAATGATACATAAATGCGCCGCCAAATTTCACAAAATTACACTTTAAACCCACAACTTGAACCGCGACCATCAAGAACAAGGTTAAGCACAATAAATTCATGGAGAAACTCATATAAATAGTTAGTAAAGTATTAAACATGGTTGGAATAATTAACAACATGAACCATAATGAATCTAGAGTTTACTAAGCACGAAAATAAAGTTTAGGGTCAAAATGGTACATCGCGTTTTGGCTCGGATTTCGTGAAACCCTTGAATTGGGGCATTAACCCATCAACTCTAAAATACTCCTATACTATTATAACTCATTCAAAAGCTTGGAATAGGTTGGGTACGAGTTTCTACCTTGTTTTGCGAAGATTTGGCGAAAAATGAATTTTTGCGAAAAACCGGTGGAGGGAGCTCTTTGACCGGCCTTGGCTGGATTTGGTGGTGAAATGTGGGTACCTTGGAGTGTGTTGGATGATCTTGAAGTGGAAGATGAGAGGTGGGAGATTTTGGTTGATATTTTGAAGTGAAAACCCAATTTTTTTGACTTTTCTCACTCTAGAACTTGAAGGATGTTAATGGGGCTTTGTGTTCTTGGTTTGGGAGTTCTTGGGAGAGTTTGTAAGAGGAAGAGTGAATGAGAGGGAAGTAGCTGTTACGGACGAAATTTGAGGGTTTGGGAGGTATAAAAATGAGTTTTTGGTGGAGTTGGAGTGTAAAATTGGTGAAAGAAGTACTATAGTAGGTTAGGAAGTGATGGGGGAGGGTGGTGGAGTGTATGGCAGTCAAGGGGACTGATTTTGGCTGATGGAAGGAGGTGGAGTGTGGTATTGGTGATGGTTGGGGGTGGTTGGGTAGTGTAGGATGATGTATAAGGTATATGTATACACATATGTGTGTATGTGTACTAGTATTGCTTGTGTATGTGTATAAAATGGTATAATTATGTATGAAATGAATTTATAAAAATGTAATGCTCGATTAAAAAGTAAGCGTGCCTTAGGGTGCATTTGTAGCAATTAGGAAGTATTAGGGTATAAACCGTAGTAATTGCCAATTAAGGGTCCTAAGTGCAAATAGAAATTAAATACTTGAAATTGAAGTAATTAAAAGCGAAATTAAATAATCCTAAATTTAATTAAAAATTTGGGATTATTACAGTATGATTGCACTTGGGAGGCGAGCAGGGAGCAAGAAATGGTGCTCAATTAATTAGAATGGTGGATATTAGAATTGTAGTTGCTATGTTTTTTTAAGTGCTTAATTAGTATACGTGCACTGCTTAAATACTTATTTAACCAGTTCACACAAGATGGTGTTGGCCGTTAATTTAGGCCTTGTTCTTCAACCCATTTTATGGCATAAAATGGGAGATTTTATAAGCATTGTTTTCTGTCGTAAAATGACATGTCATTTGATGGCCGAATTCCATAAAATATATTGGGAAAATGATGTCGTTTTATGGTAGTTAAATAAAACCCCAACTAAAATGAGATTGCTTATTTTATGGCGTAAAATGTATTGGAGAAACAAGCGCTTTCTATTTGTTGCACCCGCTTTGGGTTGTTGGCTTGGGTTGTTGCTTTCGGTTTTAGGCTGTTGAATAATGTTTTAAACGGTGGCCATAACTGCCTTGGTAACCGTTTTGGAGATTAGGGAGGGAATGCATCATCCGGCCTCCTCATTTCAAACCAAACAGGCAACTATGTGCTTCCAAAAAATCGATAAGGTGTAGCGAGAAACTAATTAAATGCAATTGACAACTACAGTGTGACCGATAAAGTGCCTTGCATTCTATGTATGTGTTTATCGATATACTTATATATATATATATATATATATATATACAGTCATTTTATCGAAGCACAAAATCCGGACCCGTCGGCCTCCACGCCGATTTTTTTTTTTTGAAAATCCGAGCGGGTTAGATGTGTTAGCGTGTGTTTTAAGGTTCAACACAAAGATTTGGCAAAAAAAAATACAGGAAGAGAGAGCTTGATGAGGCGGTTTTTCACAAAATGCTAATATAGCGTTTTTAAGAAAAAGCCCCGATCCCTTCGATTTTGCCAAATCCCGCATGGGACCTTAAAACAGCGTTTTGAACACATCTAACGATAGGATTTTCAAAAAAAATTGGGAAAAATGAAGTCCGGAAACTTGCTGAGAATCCAGGGAGTTTTGGATTGGGCTTCGGTGTATATATATATATATATATATATATATATATATATATATATATAGGCTCCACTTCTAGTCTGGACTCCGGACGTCCGTGATCTGAGCATAATTTTGACGATCCGATCCGTCCCATGTGTTCAGAAGTGTTTTCCAAGGGTTCCACGCACAAAGTCTTCCAAAAAAAATATCGGGAAAGACTTGATCCAAAGAGTTTTAAAGCAAAAACTTTATATTTACTATGGAATATATATATATATTCCGCAATTTGGAAAAAATATTGGCTTGTGCCGCTTACAAATGAGCCTCACAGTACCATTTGCATTGTAGATTATTCATTTTCAATTTTTTTCTGTTTGGCAGTTGAATTGTAAAATAACGTGCATCTAATTTCATTCGTCTTCCTCTTTTCTCTTGCAATTGTATGCCACCCCACCTGGTTCAGTTTTTGATTTTTAATAAAAAATGCCAGCGGGTTTCAATTCAGTTCGATTTTATATGCTATCGGACCCAAAATCCAAAGCTCAGGCCCGAACACAAAGTCATTTATCATAAAGCACATTTGCCGAAGCAAGTTTTCGGTCTTAGGCGGAGTGCATACGTGAATGCAGCGTCTTGCGGCTTCATCTGGCCAAATCTTGATTCATTCTAGCATACATATAGAGCCCATTTGAATGACCAGATGTAGGTATCGGATTAAACTACAAATTCATTCATTGTTCAATAAAAATCTTTTTTCCTCATTTCTTTAAAATTAACCCATTGATTTCATTTGGGATTCCCATTTTACCAAATGGGAAACTTGGAATGTTTATCTAGCTAGATCAAGTTGTCGCATAGAACAATTCTCCGAAAATCAAGTTCATTTGGATTGGTAACTAGTGAACAATTCTCATTTTTGGCTTGATTTTAGGACGTCGATAATAAGCCTGCACAAATGTAATATTTGTTAACTAGCTTATAAACATAAGCTATTCAATTGACTTGATCTTTGGATCATTTCACTTTGAGCCCTATGAGATGAATAATTTGGATAACGTTTTTTCTAATTTTTTTACCTTGTATGCCCTGTTATATGTATGAGAATTTTTTATTTGTTCAAAGTCATACATGCTCACCTTTTAAAAAAAAAGGGTTAAATATGTAGTAGTACTTCCCAAACAAGTACTAACACATCTCAGAGCAATTCAATTTCGATATCAAAGGATACTGTAAACTTTTTCCAAAAAAATATCCCCGAAAAGAGAAATGAAGAATTTTCTGGACATTTTTCGAAGGAAGTTTTTCGTGACCCTATTTCTCGATGTTCAGCAATTTCGAATAGAATTGCTTTCCTATGCTAACTTCTAAATAAGTAACAGAGCTCATTCTAGAATGGTCCATTTCATAGTCCTTGGCCTTGCCAAATCTACCACCCACGTGTCAGGCGCTCATCCATCACGTGTGCTCCACAAAATCTATATAACCTAATATCTTCACCTTATCAACAGCATTCCACAACCCACACAAATCTATATACACAAAACCTCTCTTTTTTTTCTCTAAAATTGTGAAGCAAAATGGCCAACAAAGAGATGGAAGTAGTGAAAGGTCTGAACCTGAACAGGTACATGGGAAGATGGTACGAAATTGCCTCATTCCATCAAGAAACCAGCCCAGAATGGGACCAACACAAGGGCTACCTACACTTTTAGGGATGATGGCACTGTGCATGTCTAAACAGAAACATGGACTGATGGGAAGAGAGGGTTCATAGAAGGGAGTGCTTATAAGGCTGACCCTTCAAGTGATGAGGCCAAACTCAAGGTCAAATTCTATGTTCCTCCTTTTCTTGCCTATAATCCCTGTTGTTGGGGATTACTGGGTTTTGTATCTTGATGGGGACTATCAGTATGCTTTTGATTGGGCAGCCCTCAAAGTCTCTTTGGGTATGTTTTGTGATTATGTCTGTTCTCTCTTTATGTTGATATATGCACTATAGTATAATTTTGTACTAACTCTGTCCTAAAAAGATTGTTCAGTCAAAAAACTTTTAAAATAAATGTATATTTGGTTCTTTCAGTTCATGCAAAAATTTTTTTTTGGAAATTCAAGACATGTTATTTTTTTGGTGGACATATTTGTATCCATAAATTGAATTAATTTTCTTGTAGTGTTATTTGTTTATTTAGATATTATGCAGAAGAACCATCTTGATGAAGAAATATACAATCAACTAATCCAGAGGCAAAGAGGTGGGTTATGATGTGAGCAAGCTTCACAAGACACAGCACACTAATCCCCACCAGATGGAGAAAGAAGGCCCAAGGACACAAAAGGGCATTTGGTGGATTAAGTCCATTATTGGGAAGTAGGTATTGCAAAGGGACGGGTCAAATTACCGAAACAAAAAAGGGGAGACGGGTCGGTCCTGTCCGGGCCATTTCTGGCTCTTCGGATCCATTTTGCTAAGATAGTAGATAAACAATGTTGAGTGGAAGCATATATAAATAAAGGCCTTAAAACCCTTCAGTAGAATTCTGTATTTTTGAGTTTTGAATGTCATTATCCCCTCGATAAATATTTGAAAGGCTTATATAATTTGTGAATTCTAGTTTTTGGAAACATGTAGGTTTAGCTTCCTTCGTAGTGAAGTTTCTTGAAACTGGAATGTATGGTTTAGAAAACCTGGGGTTTATACCCTTTTGGCCTTTTTGTATGGTTATACCGGTTTTACATAATTGCATATGGTTTGGCAGGGCTGCAAACTAACCAAAATCTAATCGAGCTTTGTAGTAGGACTGCAAAGCCCAGCCAAATCCTAATCGAGCTTTGAAGTATTACAAGCGAATTTTGAAGTGGCTGGCTCTAAATTAGTTCAGCTCATGCTCAAATGATTGGCGCAAACTCAAAGCTTGTTTGTGGCTCAACTCTAATAACATACAAAGCTTCGAGGCTGACCTTGATCTTTCTAAAGAAAATCAAATTAAATTAAAATGCAC
>CM040180.1:43856213-44304048 GCA_022606695.1 Vaccinium macrocarpon
TCGTTAGAGGACCAAGAAAAGACCACTTTCACCAGTCTGTATGGTACATATGTCTACCATCGCATGCCCTTTGGGTTGTGCAATGCGCCTGGTACCTCTTCCAGGTGTATGATGGGGATTTTTAGTGACATGGTTGAACGGATGGTAGAGGTCTTTATGGACGATTTTTCAGTCTTCGGGGACTCATTTGATGGGTGCCTCGAGAATTTAGGCAAGGTCTTATAGAGGTGCGAGGAGAAGCACTTAGTGTTAAATTGGGAGAAGTGCCACTTCATGGTTACCCAAAGGATTGTGTTAGGACACATCGTGTCCTCCAAGGGTATTGCGGTGGACAAGGCTAAGATAGACTTGATCCGTAATCTTTCTACTCCTAAGTCTGTCAAATATGTGCGTTTATTTCTCGGACATGCTGGTTTCTACCGGTGGTTCATTAAAGATTTTAGTGCTATCTCCCATCCCTTGTGTCAATTGTTGGTGAAGGACGCGCCCTTTGTGTTGTCCGAGGCGTGTGAGGAGGCCTTTCTTAAGTTGAAGCGGAGTCTCACGACTCCGCCAATTGTGCAGTCCCCTAATTGGAGTCTTCCATTTGAGTTGATGTGTGACGCTTCTAACTATGCAGTCGGAGCTGTTTTAGGACAGATGAGAGGGAAAGACTAATGTGTGATTTACTACTCGAGCAAGACACTCAATGAGGCACAGATGAATTACACCACTACAGAGAAAGAGTTGTTAGCAGTGGTGTTTGCCTTAGATAAGTTTCGATCCTATCTGGCGGGCTCGCAAATCACGGTCTTTACCGACCATGCAGCCCTGAAGTACTTGATGACCAAATAGGATGCGAAAGCTCACCTTATCCGGTGGATTCTGCTGTTGCAAGAATTCCACCTTATCATTAAGGATAATAAAGGGGTCGAGAATGTAGTGGCTGATCACCTGTCTCGTCTAGAGTTTGAGGACTCCACCTCTGACCTTCCCATTAGAGATTCTTTCCCCGATGAGTAGTTGTTCGCTGTTAATGCGTGCCCATGGTATGCTGATATTGCCAATTATTTGGTGACTGGGCAGATTCCTTCTCATTGGTCTACCCAGGAGAAGCAGCAGTTTTTGAGGAGTGTCCGGCAGTACATATTTGATGACCCTTATTTGTTCAAATACTGTGCGGACTAGATTGTGCGTAGATGTGTCCCTGAGTCTGATCAGCAGGGAGTCATAGAGTTTTGCCATAGTGAGGTGTGTGGGGGCCACTTCTCTGCGAAGAAGACCACCGCCAAGATTTTGCAATGTGGGTTCTGGTGGCCCGATATGTTTAAGGGTGTTCACACGTTCTGTAGGTCATGTGACCGTTGCCAAAAGCTTGGCAAGTTGTCTGCACGTCACGAGATGCCCCTCAGACCTATTCTTGTGCTAGAGGTATTCGATTGCTGGGGCATCGATTTCATGGGTCCATTTCCTATGTCTCATGGTTATGAGTACATCCTGTTGGCGGTGGATTATGTGTCGAAGTGGGTAGAGGCGATTCCCACTAAGTCTATGGAGTCGAAAGTCGTGCTAGAGTTTCTTAAGGCTAACATTATGTCGAGGTTTGGCGTACCACGCGCCATTATTTTAGACCAAGGCAGGCACTTCACGAGTCGGTCTTTTGAGAAATTGATGGGGGAGTTTCACGTCACTCATAAGGTATCCACTTCATACCACCCCTAAACTAATGGGCATGCCGAATTAGCGAATAGGGAGATCAAGCGAATTTCAGAAAAGACCGTAGGTGTGACTAGGAAGGATTGGTCCACTAGGTTGAATAATGCGTTGTGGGCCTACCGCACTGCATACAAGACCGTGTTGGGTGCCTCACCCTATCGGCTCGCTTACGGTAAAGCCTGCCACCTGCCTGTTGAGTTAGAAAAGAAGGCCTATTGGGCCATTTATAAAGTCAACTCTAGTTTGAGTGAGGCGGGTGAGCATAGGAAATTACAATTGTGTGAGCTTGAGGAGCTTAGGAATGACGCGTATAAGAACGCTAGTATCTATCAGGCTAAGGTTAAGGCGTATCATGATAGGAACATTCAGCGCAAAACCTTTAGGGCTGGTCAGAAAGTGTTAATCTATAATTTGCGTCTGCATATATTTCCAGGTAAGTTGCAGTCCCGTTTGGATGGTCCCTACGTTGTTGTTAATGTTTACCCAAATGGTTCAGTAGATGTCCGAGACCCTAAAGATGATCATGTGTTTAAAGTTAACGGGCAACGTCTCAAACCTTATTTGGAATTTTTAGAGGTAGGTGAACCTGATGAGGAGTTGGTCTATCCTGTTTATTCGGATAACTGAGTTGAGTAGGCCTTTTTCGGCCTTGTTCTGACGGGTAGCTCACGCGTACCATGCTTTTCATTGAGTGTGGACCCGACCCCTAGCATTAGGGGTACCCATCATTGACTTGGGTTTTTCATAGCTTCGCATGCCACTATTAAAAGAAGGATTGTGTGTCCAACCCCGGTTTGTAAGGGCATTTTTGTATCTTTATGTTTGTTTTTCAATGTTAAAAAAAAAAACAAAAAACAAAAAATTAAAAAAATTAAATTTTTTTTTTTTGATGGTCTTATATAGCCACCCACTCTTCACTTCAAGTTGGGGGATGGGGAGAAAAGTATGACACGTGCGACTGCGTGAAGGTCTGGTGGTGCTCATTATTTACTTTATTTTATTTGTGGTGGCTCGGCTTTCATTAGCAAGCAGTATTGATGTCATTTGTTGTCTAGTAAGTAGTTGGTTCTTTAGTCTTTTGCAGGACGAGCATGCTACCACACCAGCCTTGGTAGTTTAGGCCTCTCCGTCGGAGTGAGTGCGGCATTTAGGAGCCTTAAGCAGGGGTGCCACGAAATGTGGCGATTGTAAGTCTTATAAAGCTTTGGCGCGGCTCTGTGTGACTAGCTGTGGATCTCTTTAGGTCCGAAGGAGCGGATCCTGGAAGCAGTTCCAATGACGAAACGCAACAGTGGCAGCAAATTCCCCATACATCAGTCGGGGTCATGATGGTTGGCTGCCATCCGACGGTCTATTTCTTTCCCTTTTTCTTCTATTTTTCTGTTGTGTCTTCATGCTTTGAGGACAGAGCACTTTTCAAGTTGGGGGAAGGGGTGTACTTTGTACACATTTATTTGTGTTTTGAGCATTGTTAGTAGGTAGTTTTTGGTTAATTTCTGAATGAGGGGATATGATGGTTATGCTTGTTTGTATGAGTTTGGTGAGCATGCTGAATTTTTATCTCATTCTTTGCCTGTCTAACTTGTTCACATGCATATATCTGGCACTCATGTTTGAGTATTTCCTGCACCATAGGCAAGTTGAGTAGGTGTTTCCACGTTGTGCACAGTGTGTCCTTAAGGCATCCCATGTTTCCTTGTTCTCTACTTTCCGCATTTGCATAAAATAGTAGGCGTTTGTACCGCATATCATGAGTTAAATATTTTACATGCATGTGTGAGTTGGTGACATGTTTAGGGGATGAAACAAGGCCATGTTTGCATGATTAAACCACTAAATATGTTCCATTGATCCCGTGATTAACCAGTCTGTGTCAATTCCTGTGTTAAACTTAGGAAACCAGTGTTTGGGTGGTGAGTCAGTGGCGGTCCAACTCTCTGCACATTTTTAAGCGGCTGAATCAAGGAGCATTGTTGTTAGGAGAATTTGAAATTTTGCTTGTGGATCCCATGGTCTTGAAAAAAAAAAAAAACCTGTAACCTTAAACCTTAAAACCCCAAAACCTTACTAAAAAAGAACCCCCATTCCTTTTCCTCCACCAATGAATTCCCACCTAAGAGAGAGAGAATAGAATTCAGATTCTTAATTGCCAAAAAAAAAAAAAAAAATTGCGAAGCTCGGTAGCGCTACACGAAAAGTGGTGTAATGCTCCAAAGTAGTCTGCCGAATTTTTTTTCAGTTTTATCTCGATTCTCTCTCTCTCTCTCTCTCTCTCTCTCTCTTCCCCCATTTTTCTTCTTCTTCCTCATTCTTCTTCTTCCTCCCTTGCCCTAAACTCCATTACCCACAAAACCCTAAACTTCAAACCTCCATAACTCTTCCAAAACTCCACCAATCTTCACCAAAATTCACAAAATCGTTCCTCTCACTCTCCTCTACCATAATATCCGTACCAAATTTCTTCTAACCCACCGAAATTCCCAGATCAAAAAACCCAAAAAAAAAAAAACCAAACCTTTTTTTTAAACCAAAAACCCTCGAGTCATGGCATCTAAGAGGCAACACATTGGTAGAGGGAAGGCAGTAGCAGGGTCTTCGAGTGGGGTGGAGGAGGTACATCTGGTCCAGGCCAAACGTAGGGACCGGGACCAGATAGACAGAGATAATCAGGCGAAGTGGGAGGCCTCGATTAAGCAAAGGGGGGTGAAGAACGAGAGGCATATAATCGAGGATGGTTTATGGCCCGAGAATTTCCCACCATTCCAAGCCATCCGGGACCAAGGTATGAGTTTCTGGTTTGAACCTAACCCTGGTTATAATACTGCTTTGGTTAAAGAACTTTACAAGAATATGACTGTGCCGGAGCCAGGTACCTTTATGACTCCGGAGGCACAGATTGTCTCCAAAATTTGTAATACCCCCGTATTCATTAATGCTGCTGAGATAGCCCATGCATGGGGCTATGTGAGGCCTACGAGGCCCACAAACTACCCTAGGCGGAGTCGACTTTTTGATGATGACAAGGTGAATGGTTATTTGTATGATGACCGTAGGAATGCTAGGACTCCCCATTGACCTGGTAGGCTCACACAGGATTATCGGTTTATGAATCAGGTGGTGTGCTGTAATCTGTATCCGAGGGGTAAGGAAGGTGCACCCCAAAAGTATGTGGGAAATCTTATGTTTGTATTTATGGGGGAGAACACAGTGTGTGATTAGGCCCTGTTTGTCTTCGGGCAAATGTGTGATTTTAGAGATGCTCCTACTTCACTAAGAATGTCGTTTCCGTGCTTGGTGAGTAAGATTTTGAGGAGTAGGGTTGCCTTGGCTTGGAAATACCTCAGCAACGATCCTTTGAACCCCAAGGACATGGATTCCTCCATTCTCACTCGGAGTAGGGCACAAGTGAGGGTTGCTGAGGGGTCGTTGCTTACACCGCCGCCACCTAGTGTAGCACCAAGACTTGGCTTGAGAAAATATTTGGGTGCCTAACGGGTTTGGCGAGGAGCAATCGGAAGCTGAAGAGAGGGCAAGCACAGTTAGCTCAAGATCATACAGATTTGCTTGATAGGCAGCGCCACTTGGAGGCACGGCTTGCTGGTCAGAATCCAAGACTCTTCCAGCACAAGCAGTGGCCAGAATTGGAGGTGAGTGATGACTTCGCGGATGCACCGGCGAAGGAGGAGCATTCTGATGCTGAATTCCGGGGGGATGATTGAGCATGGGTTAGACACTGGTTGGACTGGTGGTGGTGTTAGTTATTTAGGTTTTTATTTTATGTGTCTGTTGGGTCAGAAATTCTGTTATGTTAAGTGTTTGTTTTATGTGAATGGATAGATCGTATGTGTGGTCAGAGGTTGTGTTAAACTCTATTCGTGTCATGTTTAAGTATGATAGTAGTATTATGTGATGTTTATTGTGATTGTGTTTTTTGTGTTGGTGATAGCCAGTCTGGGTAGACTGACCATGAGCTTCTATAGGCTGTCACCCTTTGCATGTTCCTGTTCTTTTGTTAACCACAGTCATTATAAGCCAAATGAAGCCCTTAGTTGACTTGATACACGTTGTACGGGGATAAATCCGCATAACTCTGGATCATGTGCTTCCTTATATTAACCCCAGATCTGCAAGACAGAAAAAGGGTTAGAGCACCTTTGCCTCTCGTTGGCAAAGGCCCTCCGATGCCTAGGTTAGTATCACGTACTTAAAAACTCAAAACACAGTGTGTATGAGAATAATTCACAGCGTACCCTTTGTCATGGTTATTGCCTTGTATTTATAGGTGTAGATGCCCTTCACATTAGGCATCTCGTGCCACTATTTCCTATTCTCTTTAGGAGTCTTTCTCCCAATAGGACTTTCCTATCAAGGGACAGTTTCCATATATTGCTAGATCCCTTCTAGCATTAGTGCTTCTTTCCATGTAGGACTCATTCTTATATGGGCCCTATTCCCATCCACATTAGGAATGTTCATATTAATCCCTTATTTCACTGAATTGCTCCTTATCTCGTAAGGTACCGCTTATAGAATATTCTGGAATGTCCCACCGCCCTTCTCGTGGCGGTGCCGAGCTTTACACGTAGCCCGGAGTAACTCGTACATAGTTCAGTTCATCACGCCGAGCTGAACTATGTATTCCAGAATGCTTGCCAAACTATATCCGTAGCTCCCACAGCTCAGCCATATCAGGTGCATCCCCTTGTGCCTTACGCCGAGCTAGTGCATTCTGATGCATTTACTTTAATTTGATTCCTGACCCTATTCATGGTCAATCTAGCTCGGTACAGGGGCTAACGAACTCCCTATGTGGTTCCGAGCTAATCGCCCTCTCGTGGCGGTCATTTTAGACACGTGCCATGCCTTATAATAGGGTAATCAGATTTTACCCTCTCCACACGTCGTTTAACTCTTTTGCATGCATGTGATTTATTTAGATTTTCAATATGTGGTATCTTTATTCGTGAGCTTTCATTGCATATCTTGGCATTGTTTTGACTGGCACGTGGTGATTTTGTTCAATCCACGTCGATTGCCAGGCGCCTCACATGGGATGTAGAGTGTTCGGTGAGTATGAGTGATATTGTGCCACGTGGGAGCATTTTATCTCAAACTTTGTTGAGGGATGATTTATTCGGATTTCCTTTGCTAGGTCATGCATGTGACCGAGTTGTGGGTAATAAAGAGATGATTTTTGAATTGTTCATTTGATTTCATACAGGTTGCATAACCCTCGCATTCCTTTTCGAGTCGTCGTGTTTGTAGTTTTGTTTCGCTTGTTACTAGGGACTAGCAACGCTTAAGTTGGGGGATGTGATAGGCGCATGGGAAGCTTGCTTTTGAGCACCTAAGTAGGGTGATTTAGCATGTTAGATGTGCGTTTGAGCTGTGTTTTCCATTTAATATGTGCACATGTGTTTTTGGGGTTTTGACCGTATTTTGAATGCAATTCAGGGATATGGGTGAAATTCTTTGGCATTAGAGGGACATGCACGTAAATCAAGAGTTAGGAGCAAGCAAATTTTGCATGGAAGTGATCAAAACTCGTCGGGAGTGCTACCCCAATTCTCTGGAGCGCTCAAGTTTGGCATAAAAAGCTCAAAAACTGAACAAAAAGTTCTTGAGCGCTACACCAAAAGTGGTGTAGCGCTCCCGGCGTATTAGAGGTCAATGGTTAACCGAAGGGTCAACGGTCAAGCAGTTGCAATTGACCTTACTCACAATTGAGACTCCTTGCAATTGACCTAAGATCGATTGTCGACTCCTCGTTCACCACACCCAATGTTTGATTGCCGCTGCCTCGAATTCTTGAGCCTTCCCAATGTTCTTCTAGAAATCCACCGGAAAATTGAACTTGAACAAAGATGTAGAAACCTCTTGAAGCTTTGATTAACAATCCATGAACAAAGTGCTTCAAGATGCACAATCAACCCACTTGGTGTTATTATATTGAAGAACAAGCAAAAGCACGGTTTTCCCTTTTTTTCTTAGCCGCGCGACTCTCTGCTTACCCTAGATCCAAAAACTATAATATATTTAAAGAGTTGTTATTCCGATCAATCGGATTGCAAGCCGATTGATCGGACCATTATAGATTTGATTTTCGGAGATGCCCGAGTAAGAACCCGATTGATACCTCTAGTAATCGCTATGCTCTGAAACTTCTTTCATACCACGGTCCACGACCTGTGCTAAAATCAAAGTTACTTGATTGAGAAGCCGATTGATCGCATGATTGATCTTCCCGTTCCGAATGCCGTCAACCGACTAAAAACACTAACACTTCAAATTACATTACGAAGAGATTTCTTCCACTCTAATCCTATACAAACTTCTATTTAAAAAATTACAACTCAATAATCAAATAAATACATGTAAAAATGTGATTTGTCGGATGGAATTGCCAACACAAAAAGAATGCCGCTTTTTGGAGCTTACATATCACTTCAAGGCCCAATAATATTCGTCCTAGCTAGCACCATAGCTAGTTAGCTACAAGGACCTCTACTCTACCTGAGGTGCACATCGACCCGTTAGCCTATCCAACACAACTTGCCTTTTTTGGGGGTATAGGATATGCATGTAGACCCATCGGGTTGGGTTGGGTCTTTATGTCCATTTAGTTAATGTGATGGACTTGGGAATATCTCTTGAAATCAAGCCTGACTCGGCTTGGTCCAATAAGATAATGACAAGGATGTGCATTATATGGTTATACCATTAAAAAATATTAAGGAAAAAAGCTACTACCATACCTATAGAGACAATATCATTTTTTGTTAAGATATATATATATATATACACACGCATTCGTTGGTATTCATATAATAATTATTAATAGGTTGTGGATGTAAACTCTAACTTATAGGAATTGGGGTTCCTGTAGTGTCCCAGTTTCCCCCATCTGACTGTCCATTTCAATCCAAATGGCTCGATTTTAATCCTAAATCCTAGAAATTTGAATGCGTACATTGCTTGTGTTAAATCGAAGTAGTGCATCATTAAAATGGAGGGTCAAATCAGAGCAATACAGGGGACCCCTTGTCTTTATTTATAATAATGAAAATGATTAATTTTTACTTGAGTTCTATAATTTATATAAAAAAAAAATGTGTTAGTTCAATGGAGTTGGGAAATTAAACTTTAAGAGGTTAGGGTTTGAGAATATTAATATATGAAGGCCGATTAGTAACGGGCCGGGTTTGAATATGCACAAATCCCGTTTTCTATAATATAAATCTGACCCACGTGCACCCCTAGCTCTACCAGCCGATATGTGTAAATGATGCATGTCACACCCTCAAATTTAACAAATTCAAATATAAATAAAATCCACATAGGACATGTTCAAAGTCCCACAATTTCCCTTTGAATAGTCAAAGTCAAATATTACATCCTCACCGAAAATAGTCAATAAGTTCTAACCAACGAAAAGCCAAATCCCAAAGTATAAGTGTGAAGTTTAAGAGTTATTACAATGCCAAATTGTTAAAAGGATAAACTATAGAAGTTACAAAATTATATTTCCAAAAATATAATACAAAAATTAGAAAATAACTTCATGCAAGATAATGCTCCATGTATGTATCACTCAACAAGCATCCAACTTCATGCTCCATGCCGTGTACTTGAAAATTGATAGGTTAAGCTCAATAGCCCAATAGGAAAA
Source organism: Vaccinium macrocarpon (assembly GCA_022606695.1). Classification (NCBI taxonomy): domain Eukaryota; kingdom Viridiplantae; phylum Streptophyta; class Magnoliopsida; order Ericales; family Ericaceae; genus Vaccinium; species Vaccinium macrocarpon. The sequence goes on from CM040180.1 coordinate 43,865,578, forward strand.
CTATTCTACCAATGCTAGGTGTATAAACATGATACATGCATAATGAGTGGGTATGAAGATGGGTACGACCAATGTATAAGGTTAAGATGTTCAAAAAGGCTATAATTCGACCAAGAAGTAACCAAAGTGTCCCCGAGTGTCCAAAGTGTGTCCAAGTGTCCCAAGACAATTTTAAATATCCAACCAAAGTCCAAATAGTTACCAAAATTCTCATTTTTGGTCATCGAAAGCTAATTTTCACCAATTACGCCAAATTATTCCAAATACATCATAACTGACATTTCATAAGAAAACATTCCTCAATTTTAATAGGGAATTATCCCTCTGCCGGATTTCATGGGGTCTGTGCACCCCTACCGGATTTCACAAGCTCCGTGTACCCATGGCTAGGGACACCAAACGGGTGAACCCTAGGGTTCATTTTATCCAATAATATCAATTCAAAACCATTTATTCCAAAAGTTCACCATTTTCGTCAAAATTGTGTCAATCGACTCGTGTTCGATACATAAACCATGGAATTTCGTTAAATCACGTGCCCAAGAGTTAATTTTATGAATTCAAGGTGGATTCGGTGTTCAAAATGGTAGTTTGGGTCAAGAATACGAGGATATGGACGATCCGGGACCAAACGGCCATCAAAGGGTGGCCTAAAACCACCCCAAAAACAAGGGATAGCCTTTGGAAAACAGGGGCAGCAGCTACACCGCCCAAAAAACTGACAAATTTTCACCTTCAAAGGTGTGAAATTATAACCCAAATGCAAATGTGAAGTCTTAGGCCAAAAATTGGATATGTAGGGCAACAAATGGACATCATGGGAGGGTAATTCAATCAACAATTACATCAAACACTTAATCAATCCATAGATCACAAAATCAAAGTCAAGCAAACCCACTATGAGAGCAAAGTATGAATTCAATGGATTTGAGGAGCAAGAACAAACTATATGCTATATATCACATTAATACAAGTAGAGGGAGTAGAATTTGTCTTCCTACCTCAAGAAATTTGCTTGAAATAAGTAGGTAAATGAAAACCCTAGCCTCCAATGAACTCCAACCCGAATTGTGAGCTTTTGGTGCGGAACGAACGCAATACGAGCTTCAAAACGCGTAGAGAAAGTGATTTTAGGTGGGGTTCTTGAAGGGGACTTGAAGTTTTAGTGAATTTTGGGGCTTTGAAGGAAGAAAAATGGAGAGGAGAGAGCCCTTGCTGTTGGCAGAGAGGGAGAGAGAGAGGGCTGTTTTTTTTGTTCAAAATGCAAGTACAACATATGCTTAAATACTCTCATCCTCTTACACTTTCACCCCTAGACTTTCTAATGCATATTAAACACAACCAAGTGCATTCTACCACTATCACATTGACCCCTCTTAGTTAAAATTTAATTCCTCACATTTATTCAACATTATTCCGGAAAAATTTATGTAAAAACACGGGTCCTTACAATGCATGTGTGTCACCTTTAAAATCGTTTGAGGTATTAATGCCATGTATGGCGAAACTATTCCAACAGCACTGGAGTCATTTGATTCTATCGCACTAAATCCATAAACTATGAAAAAAATGGACATGGATATAGACCTCTCATCTTCTACTAGTGCTACTCTCTCAATTATAGAGAGAGAGAGAGAGAGAGAGAGAGAGAGAGAGAGAGAGAGAGAGAGAGAGTCATTTTAGGCTATTTTTCAATGGGAAAAGAACCCAATGAGAGATGATAAAAGTGTACAAAGGGTGGTTATCTTACCATTGTATTGTTGATAAAACAAATCCTACCTTATCTTTTCGTAGTTTTGTTGCAAACTATAATTGTCTTTGGTAAAGATGGTGACATGGGAAAAGAGCACATTTTCGCTTATGTTAATATAGATATATAATATGTGCTTTAAAAAAAAAAGTGAAACAAGTCTTGATTTATTTAGCCAACAAAAAAAATGAACATAAAAAAAAAAAAAAAGAAGCAATCCACAAAGCTCAATTAAAGGGGTATTTATATAGCTAATGGAGTTCCATTCGCCCATTCTTCCCAAACAAATCTACAAGAATTGGAATGTCCTCAACTAATTCTACAAAAATACCACTCCATTAGCTATATAAATACCCCTTTAATTGAGTGTGGCTTTGTGAATTGCTTCTTTTTTCTTTTCTTTTTTTATGTTGGGGCCGAATAATTGCAAGCAAATCAGACTTGTTTCACATTTTTTTAAATAAGTAGATTGGATCACATTCTGTTGAAAGAAAAAACAAATAGAAACGATGATGCATGCATCCTCTAAGCATCCTTTAGAATCGAACCCACAACTAATGGGTGGTATTTTGATTAGGAACCTTCTAAAACAAGGCTATATAGCCTATCTTCACTTAAAAAATTAGCCACTTTCTAAAACTTTTAAAAATCTCTTTATTTCGACGGTTATTTGTCTTTCAAATTTTAACCTATTTTTGATTAATCTTAAATAATTATATGCATGCATTAGATATCATCATCGTTAATATTAAAAGTGTGAGAGACTTTTAAATTGGATATAAAGTTTTCATATTGAATCAGAGAGAGTTCATTTCATACCGAATAAAAATTAAAATACCCTACGCTCCACAATGACAAACAAAAAAAAGTTGCACAAAAGATAGATCCCCAAAAAGTGGCTACACACCTACACTTGACAAATCAAAGTGATGTTAGAAAAAAAGTCTCATATTGTATGGTATTGAATGAGAGATCAATTAATAACATTAAATACCACTACTAGTTGCCAATTCATGGTTTTTGGTTGGATATCAAGTTTATACGTAAAGATTTAAAACCACCTACATCTATATGTGATCATTTTAAATTAAGATAACACAAATTCAAATAGCTCGCACTATAAAACCGTCTACAAAATGTAAGGGACATGGGCATTGGTGACTCCAGAGTAGAAAGAGTGGGGTCAACCGATCCCACGGGAAAAAAATAAGTACTAATTATTATATTAAATTTTTTTAAAAAAATCATAAATGGACATCCTAAATTTGGTGGTGACATTACGTGAAACTCTTAAAGCTCATAAAAGTTTGTGTGGCTTATATGAATCCTAATCACTTGTTTTTTTTTTCTTTTGATAATGTAAGGTTGATTTCTTTTGCTAGATTGAGTTATAAAAATGAATTTTGTTGGAACAAGATTTTTAGTTGTCATTATTATGATGTTTTTCTTTGATTTACTGTCGATAAAAGCATTTGATGTTTATGACTGACTCTATATTTTTGAACTTTTGGAGTCGCCACTAGACACGGGTAATTCGTTGGTTCTTTTCAGAAGCATGCAATATGGGTAGATATATCATTCTCAGGCATGATGGACGCCAATTACACCTTTCACATCGCCATTTCTGGCTGTACGTTGTATTTTATTTATTTATTTTTTTTGGAGACAAGATACACTCTCTCTTAATAATTAGGCACTCGATGAGAGGGTCCCCCTAGCTAACTAGCCAATAAAGGTTAGGGTAATTAGGTCTTTATGCATCTCCGAAGTGACATTGCATGTGACGTGAGAGGGTATGAAATAGAGGTGTCAAACAAACCGAACCCAAGACTCAATTGCCGTCTGTCGATACGAGGCCCGACGCCTTGTAAGGAAGATTGGAAAAACCCTCAAGACGCCACAAAGACGCACGACACCCAAGAAGGAAATAAGTCGGCATGACGACATTACGCCTTCTACGGGCACGACCGCGGGCGCGATAAGAAGTCAACGCAGCGGCAGATAAGACGCCACGACAAAACTTTATTCTAAAGACGCGACAACACGTAAGACGAAAGCGGAAGTTGGCCTGATGCAGACGGAAGTAGGGCCGGACGTGGCGGCGCGACGCAATCGCGAAGCCGGGCCGAAGTTGGGTTGTAAAGACTTAGCGGCCTCCAAGACAAAGTTGACACAAAAGCGACATGTGTGTCGACACGAGCATGACACAAGGCAAAAAAAAATGCTAAATAATTTATTTGTATGTATTTTTTAATTATCACAACAATAAAAAAGAATTATTTTTTTGTTTTGTAACTTGTGTTAGTGAGTTATATATTTATATCAAGTTTTAAAAAAATTAAGTCTTGAACAAAAAAATAAACAAGAGGAAAAAAGAAGTTGAAATTTTTTTATTGATTTATTTTATTTTATATTTTAATTTTGAGAGAGAGAGAGAGAGAGAGAGAGAGAGAGAGAGAGAGTTTGAACAAAAAAATTAAAATAAGCTTTTAAAATATTTTTTGCCATGTTTGATAATTGATACATTGCCTTTTATCTAATAAAAATTTTGGAAAAAATCACAAAAAAAAAAGTGTTTTTCAACTTGTAAGTAAGTCACTAATTTATGAACAAAAAAATAAAAAAAATTTAAAAAAATAAAAATTCTTTGTAGAGAGAGAGAGAGTTTGGACAAAAATAAATAAAATAAGCTTGTAAAATACTCTATTTTTTTACATGTTTGATAATTGATACATTGCCTTTTATCTAATAAACGTTTTGAAAAAAAAATTTGTTTGAGAAAAAAATTGAAAAATAGTGTTTTGCAACTTCTAAGTAAGTCGCTAAGCCATGAACAAAAAATAAAATTTTTAAATAATAATAATAATTCCTTCTAGAGAGAGAGAGTTTGGACAAAAAAAAAAGCTTGTAAAATACTCTATTTTTTTTATATGTTTGATAATTGATACATTGCCTTTTATCTAATAAACATTTTGAAAAAATAAAATTTTGTTTGTGCAAAAAATTAAAAAATAGTGTTTTGAAACTTGTAAGTAAGTCGCTAAGTCATGAACAAAAAATAAAAAATAAAAATAATAATAATAATTCTTTGTAGAGAGAGAGAGAGAGAGAGAGAGTTTGGACAAAAAAAAATAATGTAAGCTTTTAAAATATTTTTTTCATGTTTGATAATTGATACATTGCCTTTTATCTAACAAAGATTTCGAAAAAAAAATTAGGGAGAGAGAGAGAGAGATGGACAAAAAAAGAAAAAAAATACAAATTATAGGAATTAGATTCTTTTAGTAAATTATATTATAGAAATTATTAGATGTTAAATTATATAAATTATAGAATTATTTTTATTAAATTTGGTTATAGAAAATTATAAATTATACAAATTAAATTTGATTCATTTCATAGTTTCACTGTCTCACTCTCACAGGATCACAATAATGGGCCTCCACTTTTCTGACCAAATTTCGACGATCGGAACCGTTAGGTTGGACAGAGCTATCAATTTTTTCCACAATTTCTGCTCATCTGCTACATGTTTCATTTACTTGGACAGAGCTATCAATTGTTGGGTTGTTGTTCATTTCACAAACATTGCTTTGGCTTAGCCCTGAGGGGCTGTCCTTTGGCATTATGATTAATGCCCTTGGAGGGGGTCTGTCCTCCCGTTCTCCTTTGTTGCAGTGCCTGCTGTGAGAAGTGCAAGAAATGCCCTATTTGCCGTGTCTTGATTGAAAAAGGATTACATGTATATGATGTATAGGACTAACATATTACTACTTCACTTCTTGTATAAATGCATTGGAGCTTATGCAAATGTCAATATATTACAGTGATATGTTCTTGTTCAATTTTTTTAGTAACACTGAGCATCACTTTGATTTGAACTACAGAAGCAAACTTAGGAAACGTACACATTGCGAGTGCAGATGTTATAATCAAAGAGCTTTTTTCCTATGTAAATATTTGTCTTTAGTAATTAGTCAAGGGCAGAAAACATTGATTCTGAGTTCTCTGTCTCCCTTGTTTTAATTTTATAACATTGTGTATGTAGCGGCCGGATCGATGGGGACCACCAGGGTCACTCTCCTAAAAGTACAAAGAAGCTGAAAAGGTTCAAGTACCTCAGAATCGGCTAAACTGAATGTAGTTCGATCCGCTTCGATGGTGCCGAACGTTCGGTATCCTCGGCGAGGAGCACGTGTGCGTGGTTTTGGACGAATAAGGATTTGAATGATCTTTGCTGAGCGTGAGGTGCCCAAGGTGTGGTATCCTCCTCTCTTCTCTCGACATACCCTCGGGACCTCGCCGACGTCGGCGTCTTGCGGCGAAAGGCCCCGGTCGATTTGCGTCTTAAACCGAGATTGACCCGGCAAGTGGGGGCTCTGAACGCCTCTTGGTTCGGAGGAAGCGTGCTGTGCACGCCATGTGCTTCCCGCGGAGCATTAAATGCAAGTAGTCACCTACTCGTCACCGCCACCGCAAAGACGCGGGGTCAGGGAATGTCTCGAGGTGATTTGACTATTCGAGCCCACGTGCCATGACGTCGGCCGAGATATGGCGTCTGTGGCAGGGACAGAGGTCACTTCACCTGTCATTCCGAGCGCGAATGACAGGCGCGTGGGGAAGGTCGAGCCCGTGAAACACACGCTCCCTCTGCCTATAAATACTCACTCACAACTACCACTAAAGGGATCTCTCTCTCTCTCTCTCTCCTCATTTACTACCCTCATAACTTCAGTCTTTTCCTGAAATTTTGTGCACATCTCCTCCCTCCCAAGTGATCGACTTTATCATCAGAGTGCCTTCCCACCACCACCGTCCCGGCTAGGCACTAACGCAGGTTGTTTACTTGTGCAGGCCCTCCTTAGGCGTGCACCATCCCCCCCATCGCAGCCCGCTCAACTCCCTGAAGGTTCAGAAGGTTCACCCCGGCAAAGACACCCCCACAATTGGCGACTCCGCTGGGGACCAGAGAGAACTCTCTTTCCCAGGCTCTCTACACTCTGGTGGTGTTTTTCCTCCACACCAAGCACCCGTGAACCAACCTTGATGGCCGACCACCGGCATGGCCGCATTCAACGATGCCGGGAATGGGTAGATTCACCACCGCCATCACCAAGTCGAGAGACTTGGGGCTCACCGCTTTCCGCTCCGCGAGAGATGGCGATAATCGCGGACCAACAACGGTGTCGTTCGAAAGTAACGCAGATGCGATAGCAAAGATTCTCTTCAACATGAATGGGACGCCCTCCCTCAATCACCTCACAACTCCAAACCAAAGACCGAGGTTTCCTCCCTCCTCCCTCGACCATAGAGGCCGAAATGGGCTTTATCAGTAAGAGGTGCCGCTATGAAACGTGCCGAGCTAACCTACAGTCCGGGGGCGAGCAGGACTCGGAGGGCTCAGCCGAGAAGGAAGGACCCGATGCTGGCGAAGGTCCCAGTCTTTTCTACTTCGGGCCGGGTCATTGGAGGTGGGCCAAGCGGGCGAGAGCACTACGTCGAATTACCCAATGCAGTGCGAAGCCAGTCCGCGGCCGTGCCCAGGCGGGCCCCACTGGGGCGAGCGTCCGTAGAGCCAGTCACCCCGAAGTGTAGTGCCACGCAAGACGAAGTGCCCAGAGCCCTGACGCTCGCATTGAATGTATGTGCACGCTTCGCGGAATCAAACAAAGTATGACAAGTGGGAAGTGGCCCAATGATCGAGGGCGAACACGCCGCATCAGGCGCAAATAATATCGAAGGCTAGAGAGAGCGGCGCATGCATCGAGCCGCAGAATCGACAGGGATCGGAAGCGGGTGATGGGCACCATCAGCGCCCCCATGGAGGAGCACACGGTGCCGAAATGGTGCCCAAAGACTGGGGCTTAAAGACTGCGAAACGGATCACTGACCTAATCGAGGTGGTCCTGGCTTAACCCGAACGCGAACGACACCAAAGGGTCTAAGACCCGGGACAAGTATATACCCCGCAAAAATGATGGTGGCAAAGACGCGGCTCGCTACCAAACCGGATAAAAAGCGGGTATACCATGCCGAAGCCCTCGATGCAAGATGACACCACCCTGGACGGAGTGCCGGTGCTCGTGATGGCCACAATAAGCAGACCGCCCTCCCGGAGGAGCAACTTACCTATGGGATGGGTCTAACCGTAGGCACGAGGCGGGTGCGCAAAACGCGGTGCCTGGGAAAAACCAAGGCATAAATCGACCCAGCCACATCCTACTGGGCTCAGTTAGAAAAGGCCGGGGCGACCCGTCAGCAGGAGCAATCCACCGCAGGCCGCCTCCCACGCGGGTTCAAAATCCGGCATGACAAGTATGAATAACGACGAGATCGCGGTGACCGCCCGTCAGCGATGACGCCTGGTCTCAGAACTCTACGCCACAGCGCCTTCTCATGTGTGAGCGTTCTCTATGAGCCTCAGGACCACACGCCTGGGTATACCAAATTCGCCGTCAATTAACGACTTCGACGAGCTCGAGCGCCCGCGTCACGGTTAGGTGACCTTTAATCAAGAACAATACGCGGCGCCACGCGCTTATCAACATGAAGAGGGGCTCGGAGGAGACCCTCAAAGAGTATATCGCAAGATACTGGGAGGTGTACAGCCTCGTGGAAGGATGTGACCAGAAGATCGCCTCCACGTCGTTCAAAAACGGCCTTAACCGCAACTCCGACCTCTTTAAAGAGCTTTTTGGTGCGCCACCAAAAAACATGGTGGAGCCGATGGAGATAGTGAAACCGCTTCCGGAGCTTGACGGCCCGATTCTAGACGGAGAGGTAAAAGGGGTGCCAAGCAGAGGAACGCCCGAAGGAGGTGAGAAAAATGTAAACAACCCTCGAGAAGGGATCACAATGACCAGGGCGGCAGATACCGAGATAGGGGCATCGGGGACAACAGTAGAGGCGGCAACGGTAGTAGGGGATGGGAGAAGCCCCCCCCGAAACGATAACGATTATATGGCCAAAACAACGGTCTTCACCATGCCAATTTACAGATTGCTGGCGGAAATAGGCAGAAAACGTTGGTTTTATTGGCCGGAGAAGAAGGTGGGGTCGGATCCCACCCGGCGGGAAGTGCACCTACCACAACGAAGATGGGCCACTACACGACGGGGTGCCGCCCTTCAAGGCCCACCTAGAACGCTTGTTGCCGGTGGACGCTGAACGAAAGTGGATTTAACCATAGTCGCATCGCCGACCACGCCGTGAGCCGCACCAAGCAGCCAAACCACCAAGCGCTTCGCGCCACCGCCCGTCGCCCGTGAAAGGGTACGCCGTGACGTCCTTACCATCCACGGCCCGGCCGTAAAGGCCTCGCCGACGAAAATGCACACGGAACTCCGTAAGATGGAAAGCCGCCATGGAGGTAATGACGCTTAAGCGCCAAAGCGTAAGTATGACGAACCGGCGGATCCATACACTATCTCCTTTCTCCCAAGCGGACTTGCCGGTTCCGCAACTCCCGCGATGACGATGCCACTTGTGATCGGGCGGTATCGATTACGTAGATATGGTGAATCCGGCCGATCGGGGAGCTCCGCCGACGTCCTTTACTACTCGGCCTTCAAGGCCCTCGGACGGACGCGTGATGAGCTTACCCCCTCAAGCACGCCGCTTGTTGGGTTCTCGCTTTCCGGGGCTATCCGGCCGCACAAAGATCACCCTCCCGGCCCGGGCGGGTCGAGTGTATCCGGAGATAGAATTCACCGCGGTGAACTCCCCCAGCCCCTGCCAACGCCATTTTTGGGCGCAGGCTGACTCCACGCCATGGGGGCCATTGCCTCAACCTCCACCGGTCGGCCCGTTCGCATCGCACAAGCGGCAAGCGAGAGACCATCCGAGGTAACGGATGGCCTCAAGAGGTGTTTCACACGCCGCTCGCCAAAAGCGACGTAGGGAGGCGGCGCGCCGCCGGTTCGTTCGATTGAGGTAATCAGTGCACTCGTTCACCGATGACGTCGGCTCCAAAGCCGAGGAGAAATCAGTCGAAGAGCTGGTCAAGGTGCCCATCAACGGGAAGGCACTGTGTACTTTTATGATCGGCTCGATCCGACTAACTTTCGAAGCGTAATCGGCTTGGCCGCTTTCCTCGCGATAACATCAAGGTTTTCGCGTGGACTCCGTACGAAATGCCGGGCGTTAGCCCTGATTTCATCACGCACACCCTCAATGTTGATCCGGCTAGGAAGCCGGTGGTGCAAAAACCAAGGCGATCCTCGGGAATCCACTCCAATGCGGTCATGGAGGAGGTTGACCGCCTCGTCGAAGCAGAGGCCATCCGAGAGGTAATGTACCCAATGTGGTTGGCAAACACCGTTGTGGTGAAGAAAAAGAATGGAAAGTGGAGGGTATGTGTGGACTACACGAACCTCAACGATGCATGCCCTAAGGACTGCTTCCCCCTCCCTCGGATAGATCAACTGGTAGACGCCACAGCCGGTCATGCCAGGTTCAGCTTCATGGATGCCTACCGGGGATACCACCAAATCGCAATGGATGACGCGGATGAAGAGAAGACGGCGTTCATTACGCCGAGAGGAATCTTCTGCTATCGGGTCATGCCTTTTCGCTTTGAAAAACGCAGGGGGGGCTACCTACCAAAGGATGGTCTCCAAGATGTTTGCCAAGCGAGCTTCCGACATTATGGAGGCCTACATTGACGATATGGTGGTAAAAAGCAAGTTTGCAGAAGACCATCTCTCCCACCTCGGTAGGGTCTTTTCCATTCTCAAAAAGCACGATCTGAAGCTTAACGCAGAGAAGTGCGCGTTCGGGGTCGGTTCAGGGAAATTTTTGGGGCACCTTGTCACCCGTCGAGGGATCGAGGCTGATCCCAACCAGCCGAAGCCATTCGAAATCTCCGAGAGCACCAAAGAATCGGTTAAGGAGGTGCAACGGCCGACGGGATGGCCGCCGCCTCAACCGCGAGATAGCAAGTCGTCCGACGCCTTCCGACCTTTCTTCCAAGCCATCAAGACTAAGAATGTGTCTTTTGCTGACCACCGACGCGATCGCGCGCATTGGCCGAATCAAAATTACATGTCCCGAAAGGCCATTGTTGGTCGTGTCCGAGGGAGGACGAGGATCTGTGATTCTACTTGGCGGTTTCCACCACGCCCGTAAGTTCAACATTGGTCCTAAGGGGAGGGGCAGGACCGCCTCCCCATCTATACTCCAAAGAAGACCATGTTCCCTGCCGAGACAAGGTACTTGCCAATTGAGAAGTTGGCGCCTGCCTGTTTCTGCCCGAGAAAGCTCTTACCCTACTTCGAGTCACGGGATAGTGGTGATCCGCGGCATTTCCCTTGAAGACCATAAATGCTTAAAAGCGCAGACCTACCGGTCGGATGCGGCCAAAGTGGTCCCCGGAGTTGGCCAACTTCGACATCGGTCTACGAGCCCCTAACGGCGTCGAAAAGGAGATAGTATTGGCGGAACCGTGCCCGAACTCACCTACAAAGTTGAAACCGAGTCTCAGGAAGAAAGTTCCACCAATGCCCATCGGCGACAAAAACCTAGGCGAGGCCCAGAATCAGAAATTGACTGGCCCCTCCGGCGCTCCCCCGAGCGACCGGCCACCGCCTATACGAGGCCGAATGTTGGCGTATGCACGTTGGACGGGGCATCAAACAACCAGGGGGGCGGAATTGTGCTCATCTCTCGCAGGGAACTCCACACCAATCTCTTGCCGATGAGCATGGGGTTTCCCGACCACGAACAACGGCGTAGTATGAAGCCTTGATCTCACGGACTCGCGCACCCTATTTCCTGAGTCGATGGTCAGTAGGTCTCAAATGACTCCTAGCCGGTGGTGAACCCGGTGAGCAAATGATGCGGTTAGGGGATCTCCGGATGTTGAAGTACTTGAGCCATGTCACGGAAGGTAAAAGGGCTTCCGGCCATCCACTTCTCCTCACATAGGGCCGCCCAGCGCCCTTAGCGCCGACTTCTTTGCCACCGGGCCGGCGTGCAGGAACTTCGAGGTGCAGCATAATCACTCTGGGAGATAGCGATGCCAAGTTTGGCGAGAAGCGGCGAGGACATTATGGCTATCGGCCCACGGACCAAGATGGATGGACTCCGCCGTCTCCCTCCTTCGGAGACGGGCGCTCCCCCTGGATAGAAGAGGCCCACCGGATTCTGGCGTCACCACATCCTACTTTCTCGCCTCCAACCACCTGCCGGCCAACTTAAACCGCCCGATCTACCGCATTGGTGCACGAAGTCAGGTACCCACGCTCTTCATTTAACTCCATGATGGGGTTAAGAACCACTTCGGGAGGGCGTACTCTCCGGCGTCCGTAACCCGGGGAATACCGGTGGCCAAAAATGAGGAAAAGCGCCGAAGAATACGTCAAGCGGTGCGAAGCATGCCAGAAGCACTCTCCCTTCCTGCATCAGCCACCTATGCCTCTACAACCGGTCACAAGCCCGTGGCTGTTCGCACAATGGGGACTCGACATTGTAGGGGTCTTACCTACGGCGCCCGGCGGGTTTCGGCATCTTATCACGGCCACGAATTACTTCACGAAATGGGTGGAAGCCGAACCCTTGGTACACATCACGGCCGCCGAGGTTGAGCAATTCATTTGGAAAAGCATCATTTCTCGCTTCGGCGTGCCGTATGCTATCATTTCTGACAACGGCACCCAGTTCGTCGCAGAGGCAATTAAAATGCTGTGCAAAAAGAAGAACATTCGCGTATACAACTCCACCGTGGCCTACCCTCAGGGGAACGGCCAGGCCGAGGCATCGAACAAATCCATCTCGACTGGCCTCAAACGTCGGTTGACAAACAAGAGAGGAAAATGGGTGGAAGAACTCCCTAAGGTACTCTGGGGTTACAGAACTACCCCTCGGCGCGGAACTGGCCGAACACCTTTCTCCATGGCTTATGGGATGGAAGCTGTCCTCCCCCTTGCTGCTATCGCTCCCTCCTCTCGACCGAAGCCTTCCACCCGGCTACGAACGATGAACATCTTGCCTCCGAGCTCGACCAAATTGAGGATCTCCGAGACGAAGCCAACATCAAATATGCTGCGTATCAGCAAGAGGTCGCTCAGGGCTACAACAAGCACGTTCGCGCCCGCCCCTTCGATATTGACGATCTGGTCCTCCGGGAGGTTGTCCAAAAGAAGAATAAAAAGAAGTTCATGCCCAATTGGGAGGGCCCGTACCGTGTTACCGCCAAGGCTGGGTATGGGGCTTACAAGCTCGCCGAGATGGATGGCACGGCAGTTAGCAACCCATGGAATGCGACGCGGCTGAGAAAATTCTATGGTTAGGATCTTATGTTTACCATTTTTGCCTTTTTGGCTTTCGGCAATCCCTTTTTGTAATGTCTCGGGATTATAAACTGTTAATGATAAGATCCTTCCTACAGTTTTCGTTATTCTTCCAAGTTTTTAATTTTTGCACTAGTTGTTGCCCTCGGAAAAAGGACCTCTGTTTCCATGCCGTTCGGCGGATCCACTCGACCTTGTTCGGATGAATAGTCGGTTAAACGTTCGGTCGAACGGTAATTTCTCATTGACGATTGGTACAGAAATCTCATTACACGCTCGGCGCGGACAGAACTCGTGCTCGGTTGGGAATCGGTACTTATGCCTTCTATACTTCGGCTAGGTGTCATTCGGCTAATGGCTCCCCACCAAAGCAGGGGCTATCATCATCACTGATTATCAGTTTTTGTGCATGCATATTGGTTGCTTACAACTTTTGCCATTTACGAGAGCATATCTTGCGAATTGCTTATCGAACTAGCTGCGTGCTATTGAATTCGATTATCGCTCGACGCGAAACTGGAATGTTTACTTGATTATCGCTCGGCGCGAAAGTTCACTGATCATCGCTCGGCGCGAAATTTGAATATCTAGTTAATCATCGCTCGGCGCGAAACCAGGATATTTATTTAACTATCGTCACTTGTGCTTCGGCAGCACGCTGGTATAGTAAAAGCTAGCCAAAGCTAGCCTTTAACTCAGACATAATATTGAACCACTGAACCAGAAATGAAGAAGGCATGCACGAAAAAGGAAAGTGGACATCCATTCACTAAATAGAGAAACGCTCGGCAAAAATAATACGTTCGGTGCCGGTCCCGAGTACAAAACAAAAAAAAATGCAGGTACAAATAAATCTAAGACTCTGGAGCCTCGGCCTGGCCCTGGTCGTAGCTGAAGCACCCTCGGCACCCCCGTTCTCGGAGGTGGTCCCCTCGGGCACCTCTTCCCCCTCGTCGAAAGGCATCTCCAGAATCACAACCTCGGGCACCGGAGGGATGGATGACCGGAGCTCGGAATCGGCAGGAACGTCGACGATGTCGTACGCCGAGGTGAAGGCTTCGGGCGGCGAACCGGTGACGGTGAGGAAGCCCTTTTGAAGGCCGCCTCCTCGCTTTTACCGTTCGCCTCACGAGGCAAATTTTTCGGCGTTTCCTTGGCCCCTCCGTAGCCGTTGAGTCCTTGCGGCCATCATCTTATCGCGGATCGCTCGGGCTGCGCAGTCCTTTTCGCCTAGAGAGGCCGTTCTACCGGCGCCCGAACCTTGCTCTCGGAGACCATGGCCCTCTCCTCGGCCGCGTTCAGCAGCCGGCGCGCCTCCGACAATTGCTTTTCAAGCTCTGCCCCATCGGCCGCGAGGGCTTCGGCTTTCTTCTTCAGCTCCGCCCGAGCCTTTTGTTCGGCTTCAAGCTTCTTCTCCGCCTCGGTCTTCTCAACGCCAAGGTTGTACACCTTGTCGCCGAGAGCTAGGGCCGACTGCCTAGCCTGCAAAACAAAGACAAGATGCAAGTCAAACAAGTTGTAGTTGAAGTCAGAGAAAATATTGATGAAGCATGAGCGAGAACTTCTTACCTTCACGATTTGGGCACATAGGTCGGCGTAGTTGTCGGCGGTGTTCTTGGACACCGCCTGCATGTCCCTCGGGAGGGCGAGAGCCTTCAGAAGCGTCATCGCCGTCTTCTTGTTCTCCCGGACGCTCGCCAGCTTTCGGACAGGCTCCCCGCGCGAAGTCTGGATCACAGGGACCCATACCTCGTCTTTATTGATTTGGGAGAGCCTGACTTCCTGCGGGACGGCCTTGTCCCTCGGAGCGGCCTCGCTCGAAGATGGCGCGACTGGCGCACACGGAGGAGGAGGTGGTATCCCCGTCGGGGCCCTTTTGGGGGCCTCTTTGCCGACAAAGGAAGGATCGGTCGTCCGGGGCCTCTTCGGAGGAAGGTCAGCTTCGGCGGAGCAGCCCGGTTGACTAGCGGTGGCCTGTTCGGCCTCCTTCCTTTTTCTCTCAGCCCTCACCTTCCTCTGCATTGCCTCCTTGTGGCCGAGGCTCCGATATCGTGCTTTGGATCCGCTCCCTTGTGAAAGGGGTGAGGTGGCGGCTAGGCCCCTCCGGAAGGCGGCTGCGTGCCCGGCGAGTTCTGCTTTCGGGGAGATGTCGGTATCAAAAGTGCCTTACCCGCGTGGGCCCGAGTCCTGCGGCCTTTGGGTCTTTGCCCCTTTTCAAAAAGCCCTTGTAGGATGGGGCATATCCGAGGATATCAGGGGCCGTACGACCTGGGATTGCTAGGATGCGATCGATTATGTCATCGTCGGCGTCCCTGGCAAGGCGTCTAGTCACGTCCCCGCACTCTGCAAAAGAAAAGAGAGAAAGAGGACACAATGTAAGCGTTCGGCAGTTCAACAATGTATGCGTAAGCAAAATAAAACAAGAAGATCAAATAAGTGCGCAAGTATGTGCCCTCGGACTTACTAGTTTTCCCCCGACACCATGGGACGGTCCACGAGGACTCCCCCCCAGAGGCCCCCTCGTAGTTACCCCGAACAACGACCAATTCGCAGGCGTGCCTCTCGGAGTCGGACAGCTTCTCGATGAGGGGGGGGTATTCCGGCCGTCTCGCAAACTAATATCTCCCGTAAGCGGGGCTCCGCTGGACCACGTAGATGGCCATGAGATCGTTTAGGCAAAAGGGGATGTTGTGCAGCTCCGGCGGCCTATACGAATTGATGATTCGATAAACGTTGGTGGCAAGCAAAAGTGCGGAGCCAATTGGTAGAGGTTGAGGCACTGCTTGAAGAACGGCGGCATTGGGAAGGTTAGGCCTCCCTCGGCAATAGCCATGAGCCGCGACGGACTGCCTCGACGTAGTGGATTCGCCGCCGGCAATGAGAAATTCCACGCCCTCGGGATTGAGAAATCTCATTTAAATCGGCGAGCCCTCACCGACCTGGCCAAAGTAGTCCTTGATGTATTTGCAGAGGTTCGCGGCTTTGATTCGGGCGGCGGAATCGGGATCCCACTGGGTCCATACTCCACGCCTCGGCCCATATAGACGCCGTCGTCGGGCCGCTGGCTCTGTGGGGTCCCGGGCTTCACCTTCCGCACGGCGACAAATCCGACATTCCTTCTCCGCTTCGGTCATCCCGCATTCGGTTCGGCTCGGCACGGGCCCTCCCTCGAAGCCCCTCTCCCCCTCAAGAATGTTCCTAGGTCTACATCATCAACTGGGCCGACCAGAATTCGCCGACCTCCACTCAGAATCAAGGGCTCGGGCCTTCGAACCCCTCGCATGGCCCCTATCCACCTCTTTGCACCCTCTGGATCTGGAAGACCAATCGATGGGGAGTTTGGAATCTCCGGCCTGGGCCCACTATGGGAGATTTAGGATGTCGACGGCATCACCGCGGTTCAAGCGTGGTTCTGAGGGAGGGTTCCGACGGGAGGTAGATGTTTGAGCACCACTCTCGGCGCTGCCTTGTCGCCTCCACCATCTCCATCCAAATATCGCTGGGGATGGCCCCGGAGAGGGGCTACGCCAAGTGGCTCCCCCAACGATGGAGGGTCTTGTTGGGAATGGCACCTATAGTCTCGTCCGAGACTTCTTAGGTTCTCGCGGGCGAGGATGTTCTGGATGAAATCACTAAGCTGGGTTTCGGCGAGGACGTCGTCGGTAGATGAGTCCGAGGATTCCGATCTCATCCAGGTAGAACCTACAGTGCACGGGTGAAACAACCATCAGCGATATGCACAGGTTTAAGTTTAAGAGAAAATACAGAAGTGGTGGGCGTCGGCACCATGCCGAGCCCCCACATGGTGCTTATTCGCCGAGAGCCACGCCCATGCACAGGCCCTCGGCAAGATTTGTTGAAATATACAGTCGGCGGAAGACAATACGCTCGGAGATCTAACGCTCGGAAGAACACGATGAGTGTTCTTCAAGCCTAGAATCCGGCAGCCATGCTCCGCCGCACAAACCGCCGGAAAACTCAACAGAACGAAGACGAGAAAAGCAGAAACATGAAAAAATAGTTCAAAACAAGACAAAAACTTACCAAGAATGTAGAGAAACACGAGAAAAAACGATGAGAAGTTAGAATACCTAAGTATTTATCGAAGATCTTTGCCGGAAAACAAGTTGTGGCTGATTTGTTGATGAAGTACGGCGGTGGATGACGGCGGCGCAGAGCTTCGACGCTAGAGAGAGAGAGAGTAACAGTGACTCTCTCTCCCTCCGCCCTTGTATTTATAGGAGGGCAGGCTCGGGAGGTGAAGGGTCACCCCCCTTCAGATCGAGACACGTGCCCCCCCGATTCAAACCGTTTGGGCGCGAGTATCAAACGACGGCGCGCGGTCCAATCACGCGATGACACGTAGCACAACCATCATCACGCGGTACGGTTTTCTGAGCCAGCGTGTCAGACGTCTTCTCACGCCTCAAATTGATGCGACGTTTCGAACACCAACCCCTCCCGAGCGCCAGTACAAGTGTACCTAGGCGGTCAGCAATCTGACTGAGTTTTTATCCACGATTGCTCGGTGTAATTGCCGAGCCCGTTTTTTCGACCGCCTGAATCGGTTTTATCGACTCCCGCACCCTCCACTTGTCAACGTACGGAAGCCGATGGGGCTATTGTAGCGGCCGGATCGATGGGGACCACCAGGGTCACTCTCCTAAAAGTACAAAGAAGCTGAAAAGGTTCAAGTACCTCAGAATCGGCTAAACTGAATGCAGTTCGATCCGCTTCGATGGTGCCGAACGTTCGGTATCCTCGGCGAGGAGCACGTGTGCGTGGTTTTGGACGAATAAGGATTTGAATGATCTTTGCGGCGGAGGTGCCCAAGGTGTGGTATCTCCTCTCTTCTCACCGACATACCACCGGGACCTCGCCCCCGTCCCGTGTCGGCGTCGAGGGTTGGAGGTGATTCGCGTGCGAGCGATTGACCACCGCGGCAGTGGGGCTCGGAGCGCCCTCTTGGATTCCGGAGGGCGTGCGAATGCGCCCCCGCGTTTCCCAAAGGGAGCATTAAATCACGGCAGTCACCTACTGCCACACCGCCCGCTGCCGCGGCAGTGCGGTTGCGAGGGGAATGTCACCGAGGTGATTTGACTATGAGGCCGCGTGCCATGGCGTCGGCCGAGAATATAAAGTCTGTGGCGGGGGCGAGGTCAACTTCACTGTCATTCGGCCTTGAATGTGGTAGCGTGGAAAGGTCGAGCCGTGAAAACACAAGCTCCCTCTGCTATAAATACTCACTCCTGACTACCAGCTTTAAAGGGATCTCTCTCTCTCTCTCTCTCCTCATTTACTACCCTCATAACTTCAGTCTTTTCCTGAAATTTTGTGCACATCTCCTCCCTCCGGTGACTAACTTTATCATCGGAGTGCCTTCCCGGACCACCACCGTCCGGGCTAGGCACTAACGAGGTTGTTTACTTGTGCAGGCCCTCCTTAGGCGTGCACCATCCCCCCCATCGCAACCCGCTCAACTCCCCTCAAGGTTCGTATGTTCACCCCGGCAAAAACACCCCCCCCAAATTGTACTTGTGCAGTTGTGCTGTATTTTCTTTCCCCGTATATTCCAGAATCCTGTAAGCAAGCATTTGTCTGAATTCTATAGAGAATTTCAACTCAATAAGCTTCCACGCACTCTGGCAATGTGTAAATGTTAAATTCTACTTAATAAGGAATAAAGGAAAAGGAGAAAAACTATTTTTCTCCACTCCCCTAACGTTAAATCAAATTATTTATCATATGAGATTGAACTAAAGGTGCATCCCCCACACCCTTCCAAGGAGTAAAGGAAAAGAAGAAAATGTTTTTGATGGGGCGGGAGAGAGTTGTGCAGGCATGTCCTCTAGCACATGCAAATAGTTTGATAGTTTCCATGTTCTACCGTTTACCTTTAATAAATAATTGTTCTAAGGTCCATTATAGTTTTTTGTAACATCTTTAGTCCACCTCATATTTCCATAACACCTGTAATCCATTTTTTTTAATTTTCTAAGGTGTAAGGTCCACTCTCTATTTTTAATAGACAAACATACCCTCACATTGATTTTTAAACATAATACACACTCGCCGAATATTCCGGAAAGTCACTGGCGCCGGAAGTCTGATGGGAAAGTTCACCGGCGTTGGAAAGTCGTAAAAAATTGGATTTTGCCGGAAAAGTCATCGGCGACGAAGAGTTCGCCGAAAAAGTCACCGGCGTAGATAACAATATCTGGAATCAAAAGAGATGGTTATCTGGTGATTCCAGATATGGGCCTGTTGCTATAGGGAAAAGATTGGAAAAGTCGCCAGAGCATATAACCACATCTTGTGAGCCCTAATAACTATATCTGGCGATTCCAGATAAAGGCCAGTTGCAATAAGGATCATATTGAAAAGTCATTAGCGCAAATAACCACATCTTGTGAGCCTAGATAACCACATCATGTAGATAACCACATCTGGTGATTCTAGATATGGGGCCAGTTGCTATAGGAATGATTGGAAAAGTTATCGGCACAGATAACCACATCTTGTAGATAACCACATCTTGCGAGCCCAAATAACCACATCTAGTGATTCTCTATATGGGGCCAGTTGCTATAGGGATCAGATTGGAAAAGCCATCAGCCCAGATAACCACATTTGGTGATTCCAGTTATAGGGCCAGTTGCTATAGGGATCAGATTGAAAAAGTCGCCAGCATAGATAACCACGTCTAGTGATTCCAGATATGGGGCCAGTTGCTATAGGGATCTGATTGGAAAAGTCACTGACACAGATAACCACATCTTGTGATCCTAGATAACCACACATCTTGTAGATAATCACATTTGGTGATTCCAGATATGGGGCCAGTTGCTATAGGGATCAGATTGGAAAAACCATCAGCTTAGATAATCACATCTTATGAGCCTAGATAACCACTTCTTGTAGATAACCACTTATGGTGATTCTTGATATGGTGTAAGTTGTTATAGGGTAGGGTACCCTAAGATTTTAGGGTACCCTAGGATCTTAGGGTATCTTAAGAAGTGAGGGTATCTTAAGAAGTGAGGGTATTCTTGTAATTGGTACGTGTGAGTGGACTAGATGTTTTGGGATAATATTAGGTGGACTAGAAGTGTTAGAAAATAGTTATAGTGGACCTAATATCAACTTTCCCTAGTTTTGATGTATTGCTCCAATTACCAATGGTGGTAATTGGATACTTCTGGAGTTTCAAGCATTGGGTCTTCCACCAATGATTTATAGTTCAAAAAACAAAATTCAATTCTTCATTTCTAGCTCTACACTTATACCAATGATTTATATTTTTTCCCATGCATATTGCATATTCCCAATTCTATGAAATAAACTATAAGGCACGACACGATTAAAAATTTAAAAGAAGCACGACATGGCATAACACGATAAAAAGACACGACGTCGGCACAGCAAGACTAGAAAAAGGCACGACATGACACGACTAAAAAAAGCATGACACGACTAAACACGACACGACACGACAAAAAGGCACGGCACGGCATGACACGACCAAAAAGGCATGGCACGGCACGACCCGACACGATGAAAAAAAGGAACGGAACAGCACGATTAAGTGAACGGCATTGCATAACACAACACAATTAATTAATTAGTCACAGCACAACACGACATGTAGCACGGTAGGCACGGCATGCCATGGCACGATGAAGTAAATGGGCACGAAGCACGGTTGACACGGAAGTTGAATGGCACGACACGACACGGCACGACACACACGTTTGACACCTCTAGTATGAAAGATCGATCAGAAAGAAATATCAACAAATCCTACTCCTAATTGGGGAATTAGTTATAACACCAAGTTGATTTGAATTAATGTTGGTAATTCGGGCCTTTGGGTAAAAAATCGGTTATTTGGTTTTTTGATCTTTCTATTTTGTCCTTATTCAAAAAAAATTGCATTTTTTAGTTTTGCATCAAGATTTTGTAGTTTCTGGATTCCTCTCGACGAGACGAATCTAACAAGTATAAATTTATGGTCAAAACTCAATTTATTGGCCAATAATCCACCTATTTTGACTTTGTTCAAAAAAAAATTGGGTTTGACCATAAATTTATACTTGTTAGATTCTTCTCGTGGAGAGGATTTCAAAAACCACAAAATCTTCATGCAAAACTAACGAATGCAATTTTGTTTTGAATAAAAACAAATGAAAAAACCAAAAAACTAAAAACTGATTTTTTACCCAAATGAGACCTCGATCCTTTAATCTCCCATTTTCATACTACAGTATCATTTTATTTTCTGTCCAATTACTTTTCGTTCCATTAACACCGAGGAATAATGAATTCAATGAAACCTTGTGAAAGCACCTCCATAACAGTAACTCATAAAAATCTTTTCTTGACAAATTTTTTTATTTAGTCGGCTCCGAGCCAGGGCCCCACTTTTTTGTTTAATTTTAATCTTCAAGTGTTTTATGAGGTGTTAGGCATACGTTATTTTCTCTCATTAATTAAGAAAGTGGACTTCATGGAATGTACCATTTTTCTGACTTTCTCAATTGAGAGATTATCTAAGGCTTCTCTTCGCCATACTACATGGAATGTACAATTTTCAATATGTACTCTTACATCAACACATGGTGGAGCTTGTAGACATTGCATAAATTAAGGGGCATTGATTAAGGAGGGGAGTTTCAAGTTTGTAGGATCATAAAGATCGAGGTTCTCTAAGAGAAAATGTCCCTGGACAGTTCATATTTTAAAAAGAAATAGATAAAGAATGCGCACAGGTGATTGAGATTAGTTTATGTGAATATGATGGTGGTTGAGGCGAATTGGGGCCCTGTAGTGAGTAAGCTCACTACATGCGTGTAGTGAGATCACTCGGCCATCCAATCCAAAATCAATAGTCTGGATAAATTGAAGTTAGAGTAAATGTAAAAGTGTTTTTTAAAGTGTAAAGATGATCCGGACCATTGCTCTCGGATCGAACGGCCGAGAGATCTCACTACACGCATGTAGTGAGCTCACTCACTACAAGGCCCCCAGATCCTGGTTGAGGATGGTGTAGCTCATCACCGCCTTACAACTCTTTGGTGCAGGTATGCTATGTGGTTTTGATCATGTTTCCCTATGTTTTATAAAGTTTGATCACTACGAAACTACGTGCAATTTTCAAATTAAAAAATAATGTATTTATCAAAATAATTTTAAAATTTTTTTGCATCGTATAAAAGTTCTCGATGAGATCTATCAAATAAGATTCATATTGACTAAAAAATTATTTTCATAAGCACGTTATTTTTTAGCTTGAAAATTGCATGTAGTTTCATAGTAATCAAACTTTATGGGACGGAGGGAGTATATATTAAGTCCACGATCGATGAAGTTCTCAAAAAAATTATGACAAAATTATAAAAATTTCATCTAAGTTTCTTAACAAAAAAAAGGGCACAAAATTCAATTTGACTAAAAGCAATGCTAGAGTCACACATGCTTATACAAACACTTGTACACACACTCACACTGCACATGAGATCCACAAACACCGTCCGCCATCAGTGATTCAATGTGAAGTTGGAGAACAATCCCTATGGACGGAACTCATAGCGGTTGGAGCACTCTTAAATGTCACTTGAGTGGTTGATGAGGAGAATAGATCAAGGGTAAATAGATCAATATCATCGGTCGGGTCGGATCCTCATTGTTTCTTTAAATGTAAATAAGTTGATACTGCATGCTATAAACTGTAAAATTTACCCTTTGTCGAATGCATATGCTTCGCTAACAGATTGGACATTTATAACCACCTATTTCTTTCAAAAAACATCTTCCAATCTTGCAACGTCGATCGTTTTCCCCTGCAAATTGGTTGACAGTAGGAAAATGACCGGTAACTCTATAGTTTTGGTTGATTTTAGAAGTTATTCCTCAGTAGAAATTGGTGGGAAACAAATCTCAGAATCTGGTAATTACGCATACAGATTTAACAACAAAAATAAATACAAATCCTACGAGGTGGAATTAGGGTTTACCTCTCATCAGTAGACACGAACGCCGGTTGACTTATTTATTTTAAAGCTTGATAGACCCGATTACTGTACACAATAAACTCTGTTCGACAGTACCTCATGATCTTCTGCTATATTCCCTCATGCCTCGATCAAGTAGTCTAATCCCATCCCACCCAGATTCTATTCTTATCTCACACATTATAATTCACACCAATAAAAAATTATAATTGCACTCCCTTCTTTATCTCAACTATATTTTGAGCTCTATGTTATTAAATACTTATTAGTAATCTTTTTACATTAAGATTACAGATACCCATTAATTCCATTAAATTGCATAAACAATATTGCAACTTAATTTGTGATGTTCTTGACAGAGCTGGTGCTCTTATTTTATGACTGCGGGAGCCGTAGAATGACCGAAAAATTGTGTTACGTTGGTACGATCAAATATTTGAAATCATTAAAGTGATTACAGAGTAGTAGTATTACAACTATTCTAGGGTGGATACACCCTAGCTAGGAGGGTTGCATGTCCTAGATTTTGCTAGATTTTGGAATATGTGATAGCTGCGTGTGAAAATTAACATTTTTAAAACAAACCCCATTCGCAAGAGCTATTTTAAATTGACTGAAAATAACAATTTGGTTGACTATGAACATATAATAAAAGCCTGGCCCCCACTGCATATTTTATAATGTTATTTTTGAAAAATTATAATTGATACTAACACAAAACACGGATTGACTGCTCATGAAAGTGAAATCATACCAACTGAGCAAAATATAAATTACTAAGTTACTTTACCTATAATTTGGGAACTTTGAATCTTGATTAATCAGAAAATTAAAATCTTTAACCTTGGAACTTTGAATCTTTATTAGTAATTAGGAAGATTTTAGATCCAAGAGTTTGGAATAAGCTATTGGCTCAATAACCCCCTCTCTCTTTTTTGTAAGTGTGTGGTTAATGACCATGACTCATCGACTACTAATAGTTAAACAACAAGATCATACTCAACGTCTCAAAATGGATGTCCAAAACTACAATTCACAATTCTCAATATATATTTATATTTTTTTTTATGTTATAATGTATTGTATATGCACTATTGATCTTGTTTGATACATTTTATATAGTTTTAGTAAATAAAGTTTTTTAAATCATCAAAATTGTTATAAAATATAAAATATAGATTTTTTTTTTTGAGATGTGTAATAGTGATTTTGGACATGTATTTTAAAAGATAGGGATCGGAGTAGGAGTATTTATCTTCAAACTAAGAGTGAATCTATAATTACTATGATGTAAGAGGATCTCCAACCTGGCTTCAAAGCATCCCAACGAGCCTAATCAAATGGGGTTTCTAGCTACTTTACCTAGTCGAAGAAAAAAAAAATGAACTCCAAGAGGCTATCTTGGTATCTTAGTTTTGTGAATAGTGCCTAGTTATATTTGTTAAGGTACTATTCATTAGCTTTTTATTTGGTTATTATTCCCTCTCTCTTTCTCATATTCTTCTTAAATAAATTAAGAACTAAAATAGTAATAGTATAAATAATCAGAGAAAACATTTGACATCACATGTAAAATTTCACACGAGAGGGTAGATCTCATATGTCATATGTAAAATTTGAAACGAGAGTAGGGATGACAACGGATAGAATATTGATCAGAGGACTTTATTTCATTTCCCATACCCAATTGGGGAGTCTTTACCATGCCCGCTCCAATCCCCACTGGGGATAGTAGATAAAGCACCAAACTCATATCCCGTTGGATATCGGGGTTTTTCCAAATATACCTATATCCAAACCCAAATATATAAAAAGTCAATAATGAAACCAAAGTGCAAGCCCAATAATGCAAACCAACAAAAATATAAAGTAAAAAACTTCAAATTGTCTTATTTTAACCACTAATGTAGCGAAGATAACAGTAGTACAATAAAAAACCAATCCAAACAAACATCAATTTCTAAGTTTCATAAAGCGACAAACAATAAATTTTAAAAAATAAAATGAAGAGCAAAATATAGAACATCATTTTAGGAACTAGAATATGCAATCGCTGTGTTCACTTCACATTTCCAAAAAAATTTCCAAAAGTTTCTTTCTTCGTCTCTCATATTTCCAATCATTAATCACATTTATCTCTCTATTCATACCTCTCTCTTCAATCATTATTTTCATTTCTCTCTCTAATTATTATTTTTTCTCAAAACCCAACCAAATCTCAAAAATATTTCTCAAAATATTCTTCTCAAAATTCTCAACCAAACAAAGCAAATGATATTCTAAAAAATATATATTATGTAGTTTAAAATAGATAGTAATTGACATGATTTGTTCTACAAGTAAGTACTTCTATAAGTAAATAATACTCAAGATTCTTTTCAACCTATATGCATATGTATAATTTATATAATATATATAATTGGGTACGGAGATTCGGAGGCGGGGATAACAAAACTATACACGCTCCATATCTGAGCAAGTATTTTTTAAATCCCACTATACCCACTATTATTGGAGAATTTTTTAAAGAAACCCAACCTTCATATGAACGGAGCAGGACGGATATCCATTGGATATAAGGAAATTGTCATCCCTAAGCCAGAAAAGAGATGTTAAATGATACTTAGACAATTGACACTATAGTTGGAGTTGGCTCAAGTGTCAAATCCTTCACTGGACATGCTATGTTACTTTTAACACCTTAATTGGAGATGTTCTAAAGAATGTGATTTTAAAAATAAAATGCTAATCTATAATGTGATTTTACAAGCACAAGTTGCTAGTTTGACTTTTCAATATTTTCATACGTGCCAAAGTTATGTGAGTGATTAATGAGTCCTTCCCGTAAACAAAATTTTGTGAGTACTGACCACACGAGTAGAGTCCCCCACCGCGCGACTGGGAGAGTGACAATGGGTGACATTTACAGTGAGTTTTTTTTCTAAGAAGTTTGTCTATAGATTATGGAATTTGGATGAGTTGTTTTCGCTAAAAAGTTATTTAATTAATATTGTGAAGATAATGATTTATTTAAAATTTGTATGTTGATGGGCACCAGTCGGAATTGTTTTTTTAGTTACAAATGTGAGTTTTTTCCGTCTTTTTAACAAGGCAAATTCGGTTCTACTACTATTCCAAAGGTAAACGGATGTAGTTGGACCCTAATTTATGAAGAATTTAAAAAAAAAAATCCTTTTTCTGACAAAAGGTTAAATCACCCTAATTCGGAAGTAATTATTCAACGCTTCTACTCCAACCAACTACGTATTGACAAATCATTCGGACGGAATTTTTATTTTATTTTTTCATTTGTCATTCCTATTCAGTAGGGGTACTTACCATTTACTCTTATCGAATAGTTGGAAAATAAGTGACACATCTAGTGTGATGCCAATAGTTTACTTGGAAAAATTATCACACAGTATTACCACATGATACTACGGAAGTATCAAATAATTAGGTTCAGTTTTTCAAAAGATTTTAGTACGAAGGTGCTAAAATCATGATATTTCAAATCAAAAAATGAAGTGGTTCTGTATATCGTTTTTTATTTCTTTTTGCACCAAATTAAAGTACTCCTCGTGTACTTTAGTTTGGTACAAAAAAATTCAAAAAATTATCCATGGAACCACTTCATTTTTTTATTTAAAAAATTATAATTTTAACATCTGGGTGTTAAAATCTTTTAAAAAACTGAATTTTAGCCCTAATTCGAAACTACTCCTAACCAATTACAGAAGCCTTTGGTTATTTCCCGTAGACCAATGAAATCGAACAATCTTACGAAACGAATAATAATAAGAATCCAATCACCAAGCACGAATCGAAGACCACGTACAAAGAAGGTTTGTGAGGGTTGAAAAGAAACGGCCGCAGCCGCAGCAGCAGTTGCCAATGCTTAGTTTCAGCCTTATTTGTGTGGTACTTTTCCTTCCTTTATTTATCTGTTTCTCTCTTTCTGCAACCACTAACCTCTCCTCCTCTTCCCTTTTACCGTCTCTCTCTCTCTCTCTCTCTCTCTCTCTCTCATCCTCGAATCTCTCCCTTCGGGTCTCAAAAGCCCACGTTCAGGACCCATCTCATTCGATCCTACAATTAGTGGCCGAATTTCTACCATCTATTCGTCCTATTTCTATTCCATTCTCTCATATGCGAGTCTCATTGTTTACGTATATAATATTCCCCCGTATATGTATTCCTGATTTGTCTATAACAGATACAGCAAAAGTTGGAGCTTTGGTGGTAATGCGGTGGGCATAGTGGTTACTCATTGACTCACATCTATGGATTCTCCTCCTTTCGAGGGTAACCTCTGCTTTCTTTCTTTGTTTCTTCTTCTTCCTCTTTTTTTTTATTTTATATTTTTTTGTTCTTTCTCACCCAGTTCTTATTAACCTTTTCTGGGTTAGTAGTGTTACTAAATAATAATAACAGAAATTTGTGTTTTCCTTATTGATGAGCCAAAGGCTTGAATCTTTTGAAGGTCTTCTTTTTTCTTTTTAAACACCTGAAGGGTTGAATTTATCTGCATATCGGATCATATTGCTTGAATTTTGTGTCAATTCTTGATTTCCAGTTTCGTATTACAATGGGTTTTGTGTGTGTGTGTGTGTGTGTGTGTGTGTTGATTGAGGTAGATGTTAGGTTATAAGAATGCCCTTCCTCTCTGGACTTACAATTACGTAACCTTAAACAAGTTGGTTAAGTGCTTGTGAGTTGGTTTAATTTGGTCAGAATTTGGATTTACACCAATAGTATTGCCAAATTCTTATTAAAGTCATAATTTCTTATGAAAATCGGGAACTGTTACTTATGGGAAGAAGTAACACTGCACTAGATCGGGGTTTACTCGGGCTGGTGGCATTATAAAGTCAAACGAATTCAAGTACCCATTCAGGCTTCTTTAATAGTACTCCATGTTGCAAATTGTTAGGATAGTGACTTCCTTTGCCTTATTTTTAGGGAACTGCCCTGCAATGAACGGACTCCATTTGATGTTGTTGGAATCTCTCTGTCATCGTAAAGTCAATCATTAGTCTATTTGTTATTATTTTGTATATGGGTGCCAGAGAATCGGAAAAAGAAAAGAAGATTTAACTGTATAATAACTCTCACAGTTGTACTCCAACGGAGAATAATCTCAGTTTAAAAAATCTTGCTTGCTTTAAATTATTTTTTCTATTACATACTTTTTGGAATGATAGGGCTTGCACGAGTCACTTAATTTCTCACACTGTAAGAGAATTCTTTCCTCTTCCTTTCGGTATTCTTATTCTCTTTATTTTTCCATTATAATTTCGCCTAGTATGTGGGTAAGTCTTGAGTAAGTTTGTGTTGATCTGCTGGACTCATTGTTTAGGGCTACGATACTTAACGTGATAATTCTATATCATTTGTCCCCAGGAGTTGTACTTGATCCTTCTAAGT
This sequence comes from Vaccinium macrocarpon, assembly GCA_022606695.1. NCBI lineage: Eukaryota > Viridiplantae > Streptophyta > Magnoliopsida > Ericales > Ericaceae > Vaccinium > Vaccinium macrocarpon. Next base: position 43,894,053 of record CM040180.1, read on the forward strand.
GCAGTATGTTGAGTATGGAGGAAAAGAGAGAACTTGTTTACGAGCTGTCAAAGTGGTCGCATGGTGCGCCTGAAATGCTACAATCATGGAGCCGACAGGAAATTTTGCAGATACTGTGTGCAGAAATGGGCAAAGAAAGAAAATATACTGGCTTGACAAAGTTGAAAATCATCGAGCACCTATTGAAAATTGTAGCGGAGAAGAAATTACCGGGGAATGAGACTGCCAAAAGGCCTGATCCACAGTGTTCACCTTCAGTTGAGCAAAGGGCTTCCAAACGGCGGAGGAAAACTGATCAGCCTAGTCGACTTCCTGTTGTGCACAATAGTGAAACTGATATGGCTAATACTATATACTGCAAAAACACAGCTTGCAAAGCTAAATTAAGTCAAAAGGATGTATTTTGCAAGAGGTGCTCGTGCTGTATCTGTTATCAGTATGACGATAACAAGGACCCTAGCTTGTGGTTAACTTGCAGCTCAGAGCCTCCCTATCAAGGTGATGCATGCGGCATGTCATGTCATTTGGAATGTGCTTTAAAGCATACAAAATCTGGCATTGCAAAGGATGGAATGGACGGAAGTTTCTCTTGTATTTTTTGCGGGAAGTTGAATGATTTGCTTGGGTAAATTCTGACCGCTTCTCCGTCCTTTACATTGGTCTTTTTCCAAGTGCTTTGATGATTGTGCAATACTGTAAATGTTCTCTGTCTTTGATGGCTCTTTTCAATGATCGGGTTGAAAACTAAAGGGAATGGGGGAGGAGGGATGGTGTGGTGGGTTAGTTTAGTCTGTTTATATGGTAATTAGAACACGTCTGTTGCATCTTAGTGTTTCGTGAAACTTTGTCATAGTTCTTATGTCATCATTTTATCTGACACTAGGTCGTATAATGTTCTTCTAGAGGCTGCCACCATTATTGAATGGTTAATGATGCCACAGAAGAGCTGAAGTTGAGACCGACCTAAAACCTGCAATGATCTCCGCATGGCCCTAGAAGAAGAGCTGTAGCCTGTAGAGTTCTCCGCATGGCCCTAGAAGAAGAGCTGTAGCCTGTAGTGTTCTGCAGCTAAGAACAGAAATACTTAGATTTGGAGATCAAACAAACTTTGTTAAAGATGTGCTGTATATTCTTAATCAAAGAGAATTTAGATGTCCATTTAGATTAGGAATTTTCTCTTCTTTGTCAATTAGGTTACAACTAACAAGTCTAACAACTAAGTACTTGACAACCAGTTGATAAGTGTGTCACGAGGGAGAGAATCAATTTTTATCAAACAGTTGGGATAAATCTTTCTCCAGCTGAAGTGAATTTCGTGTTACGAATTGGTCAAATATTGAATTTTTTTTCTCCATCTAGAACAAAGAGAAACTGGATTTATCTCACTGCATTATTTTCTTTAAAATTCTGCAGATGCTGGAGAAAACAACTTATCTTAGCGAAGGAAACAAGGCGGGTTGATATATTGTGCTATCGTGTCTCCTTGAGCCAGAAGCTTCTTGTTGGTACCAAAAATTACCAAACCCTTTATGAAATTGTTGATGGGGCAGTGAAGAAGCTTGAAGAAGACGTGGGTCCTTTAATTGGTTTACCTGTGAAGAATGCAAGGGGTATCGTCAACAGGCTTTCTTCGGGTCAGGAGGTTCAAAGACTCTGTGCTTTGGCAGTAGAATATCTGGATTCAATGCTTTCGAAAACTCTTCGCCATGTATCATCCAATTCTCAGAGTCAAGGTCAGCTCTACCGTTGCAATTTTTGATCAGTTTTTTTCAATAGATGATGAGCTGATACCGTGTTACCAGAATATGGACAAACTTATGCTGCCAATGATTTTCAAGTTTTCCTTGGATATCTTAATATGTTTTTCTAAAAAGTGGAGTTGCGAATTGTCCAGTTTCTTGTGATACAGGTTCAAGTATACCTGTTGCTCCTTGAATATCTACTAGTCTTGTTAGTCATGGTAGTACCATCTTTTTGTCTCTTTTTATTCACCTGTTAGAGATGTCAATCTCTTTCTTTTTTCTGTGATGAAATAGTACGGTAAAATTCAAAGCAAGTAGAATCTTTGACCTGTTAATGAGAGTTTAATATTTGCAGAATCCAATTTGATACCTTCAAATATAATCCGGTTTGGAGATGTGGGAACTTCATCTGTTACCTTGATATTGGGTTCTAAAGCTCCTGCACTGGGAAATTCTGGGGGTTATACCTTGTGGCATCGTAAAGTTGAAGATAGAGACTACCCAGCAGAACCAACTTGTACATTGTTTACCCCAAATATGAGGTTTATGCTGTCTGGTCTGAGTCCAGGAACCGAATATGTTGTCAAGGTGGTTTGCTTTAGTAGCAGTAAAGAGTTTGGTAAGTGTGAAGTTTCGTTCCGAACAGGTACCCAAGACGATGTCGCCACTTCAGATAAAATCGAAGTTGGAGGAAGTGAAAGCCAAGCAACCAACTCCAGCAGTTTATCTAATCCATCTTCTGTGGAAGATGAAAATACTACCCTTGTTCTCTGTAGCAATGAGACTCAGAAGAGAGAGGACCCTAGTTTTACTTATTTCAAGGACAAGAACACTGAGAAAATTGCTATTGCAGATTTGTTGAATGATATAAACTTGGGGGATCCTGTGTCTTCGTTGGATGAAGAAGGGGCAAGAGGGAGAATTAATTCCGCCCCAGGATCTATTGAATTAAATCTTGAGAATAAGGACTCACAAGAAGACCAAGAGACCAGCACAGACAGTGGATCACATACCCATATTCAGACAGGTATGGAATGCGTTGTGCCATTGGTGGGTAGCTCAGAAGCCGATTTGCCAATTACTCCTTGCAAGTTGGAAAATAACAGAGATGTGGCAAGAAACGGGAGGTTGAAGCCCAGCAACAAGGATTGCGATAATGTGTCCGGGAGGGAAGAGGAGCATTCTGGCAATGGTAATAGGGATTTCGAGTATTATGTGAAAGTGATCAGGTGGTTGGAATGCGAAGGTCATATTGAGACGGCATTTAGGCAGAAATTCCTGACCTGGTATAGCTTGAGAGCAACACCACAAGAAATGAGGGTAGTGAAGGTGTTTGTCGATACTCTTATTGATGATCCGGCGTGTCTAGCAGGACAGCTTGTCGACTCTTTTTCAGAAACAATTTCGAGCAAGAGATCTGCTCATGGGCCATCTGGGTTTTGCCTGAAGCTTTGGCATTAACGAAAGTTTTAGAAAGGGGTCTTATCTGTCCCAACGCTGTTTCGAATCTGACTATGGGTCTTGGAGGGGTATTTCTTTGAACCCTTTGAGGAAATGTCTTACATTCTTCATTTAGAGATTTTAGGCTATTATTACCATTGAATTTGATTGTTAGTATCTGCTATTTGTCATGGCATAAAAACAGCAGAAGTCATTTTCTTCCGTAGCGCAACAATCATTGATCAGGTTTATTTTTGGGCAGCCTACGAGTACACTATTTTATGAATGTCTAATTCATATATTGTGGATATATATAGTATTAAATGTGTTCATGGTATGGCAGTGATTGTTTTATCGGCGTGGAATCATTAATTAGTCTGGTAAACTGGTGATGAGTTTGCGTTTGGTTTATGTATCCCGCGTTGCTTGGATATATATATATATATATATATATATATATATATATATATATATATATATATATATATATATAGTATTAAATGTGTTCATTACATGTTAGTCTTATGGGATGCAATTACCTTTAGCTAAAGACTACTAACGCTGTGTTTGGAACTGAGAGAAAAGAAAAGAAAAAAAAAATGACACAGAAATGGAAGGAAAAAGGGTGAGAAATTTTATTGTTTTTACTTTCGTTATTTTGTCCCGGCTTTCTGTCTAAATCATACAATTCCTTTCCTTTCTCTTCTTTTTCACAAGTTCCAAATGAACCCAAATATTTAGAAAACAAAGTTTAACGGAAATCATGACCTCGGTGAATCTTTATCAATTTGAGTCGATTCTTTTTTGCCCTCTTTATTTTTCCAAATAGTCATAAATCAAGAGTAGTCGTTCTATCCAAATTTCAAAGTTCTTTTATAAGCATTTGTAGTTTTCCCAAACGTCCTTTTAACACCTGTTCACGAAGTTTGACTAAATTCTCTAGCCATAGCGCTCATCCAAGTACAAAGTTTGACTAAATTCTCTAGCCAAAGCGCTTTTACGAATCTTTTTTTCAAGTCAATTCTTTTTCTTAATCCCCTGAGTTGCAAAATAAATAAAAAAGGACTTTAAGAAGGTGTTCCATTAACAAAAAATAGTTTTTTTTTTTTTCAAAAATCGAGACAGATTATTCTCTCACAATACATTACATAAAAAAACTGTGAAATTTTAGTTTATTCTAAAACCCAAACTAGTTTATTCTAGAAACCAAACAATTTTTTCTAAAAATAAGACAACTTATTCTCTCACAATACATCACATAAAAAACAGTAAAAAACTACTCGTAGTTTATTCTAAAACCCTCTTGGCGGACGATCCCCGAAGTAGGTTGGAAATCTAAATTCAGGAATGTTTTAAAAATTACTAGTCATTACCTCGTTTCTTCTACCCGCCATAAATTGGGATGCTCTAACAGTTTGACGGCTTTTACATTCCGCTTCCTGTCCCCATCTTAAAATTCAATTTCCGTAGCGCATGCATGAGTAGAGGGAGAAGTCTCGTGAAACCCATCTCGAATATCTCCTACCTTTGTCTCTTACAGAGATGCTCAACCATGGATGAACTCAAACAAATCCACTCCCATGTGATCACCACAGGTCTTGCCCGTTTCACCTACACCACCAGCAAAATCTTAGCTTTCTGTGCACTATCTCAAACTGCTGACATGAACTATGCACAAACAGTTTTTAACCAGATCTCAATGCCCACTCCTTTTGATATCAATGCCATGATAACGGGTTATTCTGATAGCTCAGAACCCGAAAAAGGTCTGGCCATTTACTCATGTATGCGAAGCCGAGGGTTTGAACCGAATGGACGTACTTTCCCTGCTTTAACCAGAGCTTGTTCTTGTACTTATGAATTATACCAAGTTCATGGTCAGATAATGAAGCTGGGACATTGTCCTGATGTTTATGTGATTAGTTCTCTTATACATATGTACTCAAAGTGTGGAGCAACGAGTGTCGCCTGCCAAGTGTTCGATGAAAGTTCTAGCAGAAATATTGTTTGTTGGACTAGTCTAATAACCGCGTATTGTAGTAATGGCCTTGTTGATAAAGCTCGTGAAGTGTATGATTCAATGCCTGAGAGAAATGATGTTTCGTGTAGTGCCATGATTTCTGGGTACGTGAGGAATGAAGATTTCAACGAGGCGATTAGGTTGTTTCGCGAGTTGAAGAGTTGTGCTGATGTGAAGCTTAATAGGCCTCTGTTGGTGTGCATTCTGAATGCTTGTGCGGCTCTGGGTGCGTTTGAGGAAGGGAAATGGGTTCACTCTTACATAAATGAGCATTTCTTAGAGCACGAGCTGGAGTTGGGTACAGCGCTTATAGATTTTTATGCAAAATGTGGGCAAGTAAAAGCTGCAGAAAATATATTCTGTACAATAACATGCAAAGATGTAACAACTTGGAGTGCTATGATCTTGGGATTAGCCATCAATGGGGATAATGAGAGGGGGCTTCAGCTTTTCACGGAGATGGAACTAAGGGGGCCAAAACCCAATGCCATAACCTTTGTCAGCGTTCTTTCTGCTTGCAATCACAAAACTCTTGCAAATGAAGCCTGGAGATTATTTGGGTGCATGTATAAAATTTACAGTATCTCACCAGTGATCGAGCACTATGGCTGCATGGTTGATCTCTTAGCCAGGGCAGGACGAATCAAAGAGGCAGAGGTTTTGATAAAGAGCATGCCAATGGAACCAGATGGAGCTATATGGGGGTCTTTTCTTAATGGGTGTCTGATTCATGGCCATGTTGATATGGGGGAGAGAGCAGGGAAGTTGTTGATCCAACTAGAGCCTCAACATAGTGGTAGGTATGTTCTTTTAGCAAATATGTATGCTGCAATGGGCTTATGGGAGGGTGTATTAAGGCTAAGGAAAATGATGAAAGAGAGAAAAGTAGATACAGTTGCTGCTTGGAGTTTCATTGAGATTGATGGGGCCGTCCATAAATTCGTCGTGGATGATAAGTCTCATTCACAATCAAGAGATATCTACCCACTCTTGAATCAATTTAATTATGAACTGGTGTCTCTGTGCTATAATAGGGTAGGAGGGGGTGACCGAAGCGTGGCAACCTTTTTTTGACCAAGAAAACCACTACCCGCGACAAAACTGGACAAGAGTAGCCTAGACGGGCTAGCATGTGAGAGTATCATAAATGCAGATATGCAGGAACTCTCCAAAGACAGCCTTGAGTCAAGGATGGAGAAGACGATGATATTATAATCATACTAGACAATCTAATTTTTTTCAAATCTAGTACTCTTGATTCTGCTTGAGTCAAGGATGGAGAAGACGATGATATTATAATCATACTAGACAATCTATTTTTTTTCAAATCTAGTACTCTTGATTCTACCCGTCAAATTTATGGGCTTAATCCTTTTGAGATTTGTGGAAGACCAAGAAATACATTGGGCTGAATTAATTAGCCAAATGGGTCAAGAAATTGGGCTAACCCAAACGTGCAGGCCCATTTAGAAAAACTCTAAAAGAGAGTTAAATAATAAATATCTTATTTCTCTTTTTGGGTTAATTTAATTTCCTAAACAAAAAAAAGAAGAAGTCAAAATCTTTTTTATTTTATTTTAAGGAAATGAAATCGAATCTTCAGATTGGAAGTAAAATGAAATTAAATCTTCTTGATTGGAAATCAAATCATATCAAATTATCTTGATTACAATCATATCAAATTATCCTGATTGGTAATCAAATTAAATCAATCATGGATATTTTCAAACTTAAACCCTTATACTTGAGCTTATAAATAGAGGCTCATATGAAGAAGAGAAAAGAGGAGGAGATTCGCTTGGCATTCAACCAGAGCTCTAAAGCACTCTTCAAGAATTCAAGCATTCTTCAACATCTTGCAGAAAATCATCAAGTACCAAGAACAGCGTGCCGATTTCTTCGCAAGTTCATCCAATCAAATCATTCAATAACTCAAATCATCCAAGAAATTCAGCCAAGTAAATTTGAGAGCGCTCTCCAGCATTTCTCAAGGTTTCTCTTCAAGTTCTTGTGGAGAATCAACAAGCACTCAAGCTAAGTGCCGGTTCATCCACAACAACAGCAGTCTGAGCATTAGCTAGCAAAGATCGCACCTCAGATTCATCATTTGTTTGAGATAAAGCCTTTCAAGCCCTCGATCAAGCATTGTTCTACAGGTTTCTCACATATCCCTCAAGTTCTTGTGGAGAATCAACAAGCACCCAAGTGACATGTCGATTCATCTACAACAATAACGGTCTAAGCATTGAATCCAGCGAAGGTCATTCTCAAAATCGTCGTTCGTTCAAGATAAAGCCGATCAAACTTCGTTCTTCAAGTTTCTCAATTTGAAGATTTGAAGGAACAAATTACTATTTCAATCATACAACAAGCTTTTATAGCCGTTGGATTGCTACTTCAACTTTGGAGATCGAATCAGAGGATTATTGTTCTTTTTGTTGTAAAGAGCATTTAATAGAGAATTGTATCCCTCGCATTCAATTCCAAATCAATAAAAATATTATTTTGTGCATCTTTTTCTTATCTTAATTGCAGGACATGAATTTGTGTGTTACAAAAAAATCATTAAAAAAAGTGTTAGATTTCATAATCATTTATGATTTGAATTTATAAAACTTCTTTGTACATGTGTTTCCACTTTTATGAAAAAGGAGAGCGTCAAATATAAGAAAATGATATCACAATCTCAAAATGAGCAAAACATCAACTTTTATTCCTTCCCTCCCTATCCCTATCCCACTCTCTGCCTCCTCCTACAAAACACTTTTTTTTTTTTTTTGGAGTTTCTCAAAGTGGCATTTCAGTTATAACTATAGGCATCAAGTGGTTTCTAAAACCCTCAACAACAGTAACGAATCTTACAATTTTGAAGTAAGAGGGCATTTCACTAAAAATCCACATTTGGAACCATCATGGGTTAAAGCGACAATCAAACACAATCACCAAAGATCAATAACAGAATGGCACCTACTGATACATCTTCTAACCCCACAGATAAATCATGACACTAAGTACCACCATGTTCAAACTAGAATAGTAAGTGTTTGAGATGAAATACCAGATCATTAGGCTGCATCCTGGAGGGAAGCTGAACACCGGTAAAGGTAACAGCCATAGGAAACTCAATCATATTTTATTAGTTCATGAAGTGTCCCACTGAAAGTCTCAAAACCTCATTCTTCATGTTAACGGAGTTGTCATCATGCATAATAGACTTGTCAATGCGATGTCCCAATTCCAGATGTACTTTAACATAATTTTCTTCTCTGCATGAACTTAGAACATGCTCTAAACTATTATTTGAAAGCATGACTTAACAAATACTTGTCACACAAAGGAAGAAACCTGCAATAGACAAAAATAATAAGATTACATAGGAATAAGAAGAACGATGAAAATCTTAGGACACTGACCTTCTTTAATGCTTTCTTGATATCCTACCACACCCAAAACAATGATTAAACCATTCCAAACTCCAAACAATTATATTTGAAGTGGATAAACCCACAATTAAGCCACTACAAAGTTATCATACATAACCTGCTAAGTCCTAGTGCTGACACATTGATCAAAGAGTCATAAGCACAATTTAAAGCTAAAGCAGAAATTGGCTACGTCCCCATTCAAACAAGATCAAATAAGTAAAAACAATATTCCCTCTGTCCCATATTGGTGGGCCATGTTACTATTTGGGACCTCTAAAAAATTGTCTATATCGGTTTGATCTATAATGAGTTTTATATGCAATATGGATCTTGTTTGATAGATCTTCATTAACTTTATTAAACACATTTTTCAAAATTATTAAAAAAATTATGGATTGTGAAATATATACAATTGTTTGAAAAAATCAAAAAGTGAAAGTGGGCCAACAATTTGGGATGGATGGAGTATATAATAGGTTTCATTAAAAAGAGAAAAAATGGGCACATGGATGTAACGTTGAAGCATGAGACTCCGGTGCAGTGATTAGTGCTTGCAAGCGGCTATGGTTGTGGATTCAAGGGTTTTGAAGAGCAACATGGACATATTAAGAAGAAATAGACAGAAAGGAGCAACAGAAAAGAAATAGGTGACTTTTATTGGAAGGCAACAAAGAATATAATGTAGTTATGCTACAATGGTTGCAGCTAGTGGAGATGGAGGAAAATGACAAGTTTGGCTAAGGAGAACTGATCAACACCGATGGTATTTTTGATTTCCAAGATGACCAAAAGAGTGTGAAGAAGAGAAAACTAAAAAGGAACAATGAGGGAGGCAGAGATGAGAGGGAGAGGTGGTACACAAGATGCGGATAGTGACATGAGACATAGAATAACGTTAGAAAGTGGTTGATAGTGACAAAAGAAGCTACTATGGAATAAAAAAAAAGGAGAGAATAGGAACAGAGGCATATCTATACATGGACTCGGTTACAGCCACACATGTGTCAAGTGCAAGTATGCGTAAAGTGTCGGAGTCATTTTATTTAGAGTGGCAAAAGCCAGTTATCAATACGCAGCTAACTTGGTTAGCCACAAGTGTAAAAGATTTTAAGTTTCAACTATAAGTTCATAAAAAAAAGGCAAAAAAAGAAGTAATGTATGTTACTTTGTTTTACATGTTTCATTACTTCTCCACATGTACAATATAGACTTGTAATTATTATTATTGATCATTGCTCTATGATCGACTTATTCAACAAATGTCAAAATCCTAGTAATTACATTTTGCAAGTTTAAAATACAAAACAACACTTTATCTTCTATTAACAAAATAGGTAACTTGACATCAAAAAAAAGTTATAATACAAGTAGAAGATGGATGAAATCATCAATTGTCGAAAGAAGCTCATAAAATCTCTTTTAATACTTATTTAACGTTCAAAATGAATAGATAAGTTGGCCTAAGCATTAAGTGTATCAAATACAACTAAAATATTACATTATGTCTAAGTAAATGTACCTAGCCAAGGAGTGGGGCTAAGGTTATACAACGCATGTATGTAAGGTCTTGTCATTTTGTCCCAAGAAAAACAAAGTGTCTGGTTGCATGTTGAATAGCATGATATACATTGTTGGGACCATTTTCGAACACTAAATTTGTACAACATTTGGTAAACTTAAAACGGCGCTAGAGATCAAGTCAGAAGAGGTCTTGGGTTCAAGTCTCTATGTTTGCATTTGGCCCCAATTGCATTCTGCTTCCCCCCTTTCGTTTTCTATTTTGCTCTATTTATGACTATCTTCATCTCCACGATCAAGTCGAGGACTACACATGAGGGAGGTTGTTCAATATCATGATATACATATCAGGGAGAGAAAGAGAACAAAAACCGTGAGCATCCAAGCATTGGGAGGAGCCCGGGGCTCTAACTACATGCTTGTTTAAGAATGCATCATCGACTCATTGGGCTTGGTTAAGGGAACCCACGAGAGTTGTAGTGAAACCAAATCTTCATATATAGGGCAATTGTCACTGCTTATAGACCCAAGCTTAGGTGATCTCGAAGTAACACTGTTACTCTCGGAGATAAGCACAATTCGATCATACAAAACCACTGAACTTTCAGGCAACTACTAACTAACAAGCTGACACTTATTTTACTCTTGTTACTCATAAAAATTGCATCTTGAAGTGTATGCAAACTTGGCTTGGGCAATACTCAATAGAGATGCAACGCATGTGAAGTATTGAAAATTTGATATAACTACAATGTACAACTCTTTCGTAGAAAATAAATATGAACTCACTTGAGCAATTGTCAAGGATTAATTTATTAGTTGCCATGAGACATTATTTCTCGATATGATAAAATGATACATAGTGTTTTAAGGTTGCAATATCACTGTGACATGTTGTTTTAGTGGTATGACCAAAATGACAACGTAATTAACCATACTACAACATTAAGGCCGTAACGACAACGTAACTCTATCCTTAGCTACAACAAGGGCTTTCTCGGTTTAGATCGACAATAATTGAAGCAACAATTAAAAGACTACTATTGAAGTAACTTGAAGTTAATCGGCAGATCCTAAATAATTGCATTTGTTTTATATCTAATTCTTTTTGAAGTTAAATCATTCTAGGTTTATTTTTCTTAACACAAACCATTGTTTTATGTTAGATTTGTTTAAAGAAGGTTGAAATTCTACACACTCACGTTTGGAACCAAAAAACAAAACTTACACTTTAGTAGCAAAATGAATAATACTCCCTCGTCCTCTATTTGCTTGCCCATTTTAGGGAAGTGTGCATTTTGCACGCAAAAAAAGAAATGATTATGAGAATTATTTTTTAAAAAAATTTACACCAATTTTTTCTACTCAATGAGATCTTTAAATCGGTGTTAATGTTTTTGAAAAAAATGAATGGTAATACATCAGATTTTCTGTGCAAAATACATGGAAACCCAAAAAGGGCAAACAATTTGGAACGGAGGGAGTAGTAAAGTTATACATTACCATTAACAATGCATGACATCATCAAAAATTGGCAAGATACATAAAATATCATCATCAATTCATTTGGGATTGGCTACATGCATACTTTATTTCCCCTATTTTGCTCGGTCAACTTTTGTTGAAGAAAAATATTGAATTCTTTTCTAGCTGCACAATCTTGTGCCAACTTAAGTCTCAAATAATATGTATAATAACCCAATTGACAAGGTAAAATGGTGTACAACAATTTCTACTCATGAAAGAAACCATTGTCTTGGTTAATTTATTTGGAAAGACTACCATAAGAGAGAATAAAATCATTCCATCTCAAGATATATATTATAAACACATGTATATAGTTTGTAGTGTTGCTACTGACATCTTCAATTTTGATTGATGATTGTTATCGAGTCCTAGGGAGACAATAATAGTTGATCACCTCTAACATAATAGGTATTAGAAATATGGTAATCATTTTCGATATACTTCAACTAGCTACTTCAATTGTCATTAGTGGTGGAGGGAAAACAAGTTGAGTGGACAAACTACAACCTTGTTTTCTTCATATATCTCCCACTGATATGCGGGATGAGCATCATCAAGTTATTCTGTCATCGGTTACTTAGACACCTCAATCATTCATCGTCAATTACTTCTAACGTAATGGAATAACCATATGTTCCACTTTTCTGGTATACTTGAACTTTGACCAGCACGTTGATCTCTTTTGGTTGCGTCCATGATCATTGGTCAAGAGAAAACATAGCCTAGCCAATTTGCAACCATATTTTTAATCAAAAACTCCCAACGTAGTTACATCTATGCAGATGAGCATCATCAAGATATTCTAGCATTGCCAATAGCCGCTCCCATCATATCTTGAACTTTTTTTTATCCAAAAATATATATCTCGAAGAACTTAATTTTGCAATAACCTACAAGTACTCATGTGCCAGTCACATCCACATTATCTATAATAATCCTTAGCCCAAAAATATCTTGAGCACATCTTTTAGATCAACACTGTGAATCTCCTATGTTGATATAATTTGTATCATTTACACTTCCACTCTAAATCACCATTAATGGATTCTTACTTGTTACGAATTTCCTCTTCAATCACACCAATATAATATACAAAATCCTGAATATTCTCACGGGAATTTTGGATTCAAATCATATCCACGTGTGAGATCATCAAGGCTATTTACTACTATTCGGTGCAAAACAAGTGGACTTTACTATATTAGACAAAGATCAAAAGCATAATCTCTGTGATCATATTAAAGCTATTGAGAACAACCATTGAGTCACCTAGCATTGAGTTCATTCCCATAACCAGGACGCAAGAGAAATGCAAGTGTTTATGCATGCTCCCAAAAAAGTCAAAGTTGGAATGTTCTTTTCTTAATATGGTTTCTTAGGAATGAGCTAAATGCACTCTAGCTTTTGGTTTGATGTTCTCTCTATAACAAGATTATAAAGTACTTATTTACAAGTTTGTCTTTGCTATATCCATATCCTATACTTTAGGTTTTTCCCTATCGACATATTTGTATCGAATCCTAATTGTATCATGTAACTGTGTCCAATCTATGAAGCACGAACACTTGTATGGAGTTCACATGAACTTTTCGGGCTTTAGTACTCTCCTAATTGGTGTCACACACTCAATTTGTTTGTGTTATAGTTTTCTCCATGGACACTCATGGGACACTTCAAAGTTGTCAAATGAAGCGGTAGACACAATGTTGTGAGATTTTATTGTACTCGCAAGCGCCAAAATTAAGTATCAATTTTCTTAAAAAGAAAAAATTAAGTCCCCGGCAACGGCCCCAAAAACTTATTGTGAAATTTTATTGTACACACAAGCACACGAATCATATCAAAATATAGCAATGCAAGCGCAGGGTCGAACCCACAAGAACTTGTGATTTTTTCGTAGGAAAACTAAATAAATTTAAACTAATTAAATCCTAGTCTAGTTCCAAAAGTTGAGATGGTGTGTTTTAAACTACAAAATTAAACAAACAATAAATAAAATTGACAATTGAACTAAACTAATATAAAGGAAAAGTGACTAAGGTTTCAGAATCCACACTCGCGTATTCATAGCAATCACTCACAAACTCTTATTTATTTTCGTACCCTTCTTCACAGTAATTTGGTGGCTAAACTATTATTACCATGGAAAATATCATCGTTAAGACCTTTTAGAAAGATAACTTATGTCCGCTCCTCCTCGCCTTAATGTTCAAGACCAAAAAATCATATGTATCTGTTCAAAAACAAATCACAAAAGATATCCAGTGCTTGAAATCAAAACTTGCATAACAGGGTTGAATAATTAAGTAGCAATCTCAAATCATGGAAAAAAAACATGATTAAATCCATATCTAAAATTACTAAATTAATTAATGTAAGATTGGAGCGATTATTCGATTAAAACATACATTCAGAAAATAGATAATGAGTATGTAAATACTTACTACAAAATGTGAGGCTTCATCCTCAACCCTAGCTGAGGATTTTATCCTCTCATTGATAAATACATACCCCTGAAATAACTAGAAACCATGGAAGCTTTCTGTTTCTTCAACCGTGGCCTCATCGAAATTCAATCATATAGTCGCAACCGCGGTCTAATTGATTTTTCATATCCCCAACCAATGTCCTCCTTATAATATGCTGAAGTCTCCTTCATTAGGAGAATCCTTATTTCCTAAAACTCTATCATAATAGTCACCACTTAGGAATTAAAATCCTATAAAATTACCAGTCAGATTCTTGCCCAATTAGCTAGCAAGGCAATTTCACCTCCTTCCAAATTGGAGTCCACGTGTCTTTTTCACCAAAATAGGTAGTGAATATCCCCTCAAACATGATTTGATTTTGAGTTAATTCCCAAGGATCCACTGCTTGATTTAAATTAAACTCCGGCTTTGTTTTGACATCAAGTAAAATTTAACTTCACACTTTTGAATCCAACAGCTGAAATATAAGATGTTATCATCTTTTTTCTTGCAAATAAATAATTCACTATAAATGAACAAAAAGATAATAAGCATAGCCAATTTTGAACAATTATGGACTAACAACATATGATATGGAGCCCATACACACTTTTCACACTCAAGTCAGTTTGTGAAATGAGAACATATTGAGTTTAAGTCAGTTTGTGAAATGAGAACATATATTGAATTGAAAGCAAGTCCACAATCACTATAAACTCATCCAACTACTAGCCTTATTAAGAGGATAAATAATGTCAACAAATATAAGCAATAACACCCACACGTAGGTGAGATGATTCAAGCTCCTGATTTCCTAGTGGCATGAAAAACTTAGGAGGTGGCCAACTGAGCTGAGCTAGCCAAGGTTGGTTCAATTTGAATGAGATTTGACTATATTAACTTGCCAAATGATGGGTAAAGAGGAAACGAATGATTGAAAATAGGAATAGAACAGTTTAGTAACTTTTGACTAGTTTTTCTCATATTTGTTTTTCAATTCTCTCACTCTAGAAAACAAAGAGACAGAAGAAAGAGTATTATTTCATTTTGTTATTATATCCACCATTCTAAATTTATTTATCCTTGTTGTACTTGCATCTGGAAGTTCAACTTGTGTTTCATCCACATTAATAATGAAACTTAAATCTCTTGCGATGACCTAGGGGCTTAGCTGTCCATAGTGATAACATGCTCTACCAACTCATCTGAGCTGTCCATCTCCACAATCAACCGTTTAGATGGAGAATGTATTATTATCCGTAAGAGTTAATTCTTATGGATAACAGTCCATCTACAAATCTAAACTATTGATTGCAAAGATGGACGATTTGGATGGAGGATTGGCATCGCTTTCCATCCTGTGGGACAGCAGAGCCCCCCAATGGCTTGGCTTCATAGAGTGTGCAAGCTTTCCTCGAAAAGAAAAAAAAAGAATATCTCATGAAATTTCTAATCTCTTAACTTCTTTTTTTATATATACATTGCTTCTTTATTTTCTTATTACTTCCTCTGTCCCATTTCAAATGTCCACTACGTAAAGTCATGTTATTTTGATTTTAAAAGAAAACATATTTCTAGACATTCTTTCAAAGTTTTTTAGACCATTCAGAAGCACTCATTGGGATATTTTGAATGGTACAAAAAAAATTAAAAGTAATTCTGAAAAGAATTTTATTTTTTAAGGTCAAACTTGCCCGGTCCCCTGTAGGGGACATTTAAAATTGGGTCGAGGGAGTATATTATCTCATCAATGACAATGGTATGCATGTACATCATTTTTATGATATCTATGAATAACCTTTATTCATCTTGCATGACATTATTAGACGTCGAGTTTACCTACTTTATAACCACCTAGCTAATTAATTACATGTTCAGCGCTTCCTTTTTTTTATTTCTTGGAACTTGGCAATGATTAATTACATGTAAATAATACCCCTTGAGATATCATTGCAACATTCTGGAGTGATAAACATATAACATGGTATACTTTTAGCATTCTTCAAATCCACGTGCAGAATAATGTTGGGTCTCAACATTTACTAGCTTTCTCCATAAAAATAAATAAATAAATTGTATTGGTCTATTCACATGAAACTAAGAACTAATTAAAACTCCCGAGACAATGGATAAAGATACTCTACAGAAAAACTAGGTGACAAACACATGTTTTCAAGCCAATTTTCACTAAATGCAAGAGGTGACATGCATGAGAAATTTTACTCATTAGTAAGAACAAAAATGTAATATAATTATATATCTTAGAGAAAGAGAGAGAGAGTAACAGGTGGCAACGAACAATGAAGAGGCAGCTATGATTCTACTTCTCCATCTGTTTTGGTCTTCTTTTGACACCCCGTGTCCTACCTTCCAGACTAATCTTCTGCAATAGGTCAATTATACCACTAATTCTTCTCCTGCTACAGAACAAAGATGAAATCTATTGATTAGAAGTAGAAAGTCATCGATTAGACAGTAGGAGAGCAAGAGAGAGAAAAGAACAAACCTGAATTGCATGATTAGGGCACAATTATTGGGTGTGGTGATACACTCCCAAGGATTAGGGCACGAATACTGGGTGTGGTGCTACCTGGTGTGGTGTTCAAGAGGCGGGGGAGGAGAAGAGGGAGTACGTGGGAGATTGAGAGGGGGGAGTAGAGGGAGTATGTGAGATAGATTGAGAGATTGAGGGCTCTTGGTCGTATAGAGAGATTTTGAGATTTCATCAGAAATTTAATGGGGAGGAAGAGGGTTAAGGGCGCGAATTCTTGTGCCTTGCAGTAAAAAAAAAAAAGCCTTGAATGCTCTGTTTTGGTGAATTTTGGGGAAAACTCTATATTTGTGTAAATGAAATGCTATGTTTAAAGCCTTCCTTACTTTTCTCTGTTTTAATTTCAAAAAATACTATAATTGCTTCTCTATTATAGCATTTCTTTAAAAATGCTATGAAATTATGCTATAGAAAGTCATTTTTGTTGTAGTGTGTAAGGGGAGGCCTTCACGCCCTACCTCATCGGTATAAATCACAGTGAGGTGTAAGGGGAGGTCTATGGTCTGGCCCCTCCGCATCGTACCTTATGGACTAATCTCCAGCATGGTGTAAAGGGAAACTTTCACATCCCATCTCTTTGGATTAAAATCCGATGATATGTAAGGGGAAGTTTGTGGCCTTTATTCTATCATTTTACCTACCATCCAAGCCATGGGAGAAAGAAACAACAAAAGATCAGTGAAGCAAACCATTTTTGGAGTCATAGACAAGGAGTGGCTACCAATCAATTGACAAAGACAGCCAAAAACTTTCAAAACAAGAACTTCATCACTCTATTTGTGGAAAACATTCCAAAAGATGCTGATCTCGCATGGCTTTTCTCCACTTTTAACAATTTTGGAGTTGTAAAGGAAGATTTGATTCCCAATAAAAGAAGCTACAAAGGTACCAGATTTGCTTTTGTAAGCTATAACTGCCCAATATCAGCTGATGTAGCAATCCCTGGAGCTAATGGGAAGCATTTCAACAATCACAAGCTTCTCGTCAAGATCGCAGCCTACAAACCAAACCAAAGTAAATGAAAACAGAGGCCTCTTTGAAACTACAATTTTGAAAGCAAAGGAATTGCAAAACCTTTAGACCCTTGCACATCTAATTCTTCTTTCCCACCCACCAGAAATATCCAAGGAAGAGAAAGTAGTAAGAATCCTAGACTCATCATAACCCAACCCTATGGTAATGGTTGGTTCTTTCAAAGTGTTGTAGCTACTGTACATTGGCATATTACAATGGATGAACTCAAAATGGTATTATCAAACAAAATATCCAAGTTTCTGAGATAAGATCCATGGGAGGCAGATTTGTCCTAATCACCTTTCCCTCTCCTGAAGACAAAGACTCAATCATCAACGAGTATATCTAAGAAATTTGGTTTTCATCCATTATTACTCCATGGAATGGCAAATCAGCTAGTCGAGAAAGATTCACTGGGCTATCTTGCGCAATTTTCCCCCTAAAAGCATGGAACACAACAACATTCAAGAAAATTGGAGAGAACTGGGGAGTTATATGTAAGTTGACATTCAACACAATTAAATGTTTATCTTTTGATAAAGGAAGAACTCTGGTTGCTACTACTAGTCACCAAAAAATCTTGGAGCTAATTAATCTTTTAGTTAGCAATCAAATTGATTTGATCTATGTTCAAGAAGAGGACATACCCTGTTCACCTTTGCCAAGCTTTGTCTCATCATCAGAGGTTAAAGATGATGCAATGGCTGCCAACAAGAATAACCTGGCCAATCCCATTTTGGCAGTTGTGGAAAATTCAAATTTTAAACAAAAGCAGATTGAAATGATGAATTAATTCATTATTTTGCATGGGGAATGTAAAGTACATGTCAATGCTAGCAGCCACTCTCTATCTCCAAAGTTGGCAATTAATGAGTTGTTGGTTCCCATGCCCAACTAGAAGCCAATCTTGGTCCAACTCATTTGGATCCAATTCTCTTTCCAATTACCCAATTAAGCCTCTCAGCTTCAACCCATTACTCTTTTCAAAATTCTAGACTTTTTTTTCTCTAACCAATCTGGGCCTCCAATTGGGCCTATTTTTGCTTGCCCTTCAAGAGGTCAACTCTGAAATTTCTGAACCAACTCTATCTCCCAAGATTAATGAGGATTTATGCCTCAATGGCAACATTTGCTCTCAACTGCCACCTAATCCATCACAAATCAATGGAATTAGTCTCTTTGTAGGCTTAATCCCAAAGGAAAGAAACGAAGAGTCCACGGCTTATTCTCCTAACCTGGTTCAAATTGAAGAGAATGCAATTGCAAATCAAGTGATCTCATCCCATATTTCCACCCATAACAGATTCCAAGTTCTTGAAAGATCTAAGAAATAAATTATTCATCACAGAATTCGTAAGGAAACTGAGGCAACACTTAATAGTGGAAAATGCATTTGAGGAAAATCTTCTTGCTCGTGATTAAAACATACTTAAGCAAATGCTTGAAGTTGAGGTTACATGTTGCTCTTAGTTTTTGATAGGTGTCCACAACTCCTCTGAAAATTCCATCTCACTCTCAAATAAGCCTCAGTCAACATGAGAATTCTGTCATGGAACACCAGAGGACTTGGAAGTAGAGTAAAGAAGAGATTCCTAATCAAAATTATTAAGGATAGAAGACCGGATATAATGTTCATTCAAGAGTCAAAACTTGAACAAGTGGAACTTTTTGATTATCAAAGTTTATGGGGCAATCTTGAAGTGGCAGGTGTATTTTTGAAATTTGAAGGGGCTTCTAGTGGCCTTATTACCATGTGGAATTTAGAAATTTTTAGATTGGAGCAAAGCATCGTCCACAAGCATTTCATTCTTATTAAAGGCATTCTTGTTCAATGATTTTCATTGCGTGCTTATGAATATATATGCCCCTAATGATGCTCACAGTCGCAAAAGAATTTAGGAAGAAATTCTTTCCATCAAACAATCCTTCCATCTCCCATGGTGCATTGGTGGTGATCTTAATGAAATCAAATCCATCTAAAAAAGGATTGGATGTTTGAGAATAAATAGAGGCATGAGGGACTTTCTAGATTTTATCAATTCCATGGAAATTCATTATATGCCAATGATTGGGAGGAAATTTACCTGGACCAACTTTCAAGATTCCAACATGCATAGCAGACCGGACAGATTCTTGGTGGATCATGCATGGCTAGAAAAATTTAAGCTTTCTCAATGGGGTTTGCACAGACCCATCTATGATCATTGCCCCATCCTTCTAGTTGATTATCATAGGGATTGGGGGCCCAAGCCATTCATATTCCTTAACATTTGGCACTTTGATTCCAATGTCTCACCATTTCCAAATAAGCCTAGGTCCAATCAAACATTCCTGTATGTGTTGGTGAAAAGTTAGCATAGAAACTCATGGATGTTAAAGATAAACTCAAAGAATGGAACAAGTATGATTTTGGAAATATCAATGTCAAACTCTCTAATTTTGAAAAGCAACTAGAATATTTGGATCTACTAAGTGAAGAAAGACAGCTCAACCAAGAGGAAAAAGCATTGAGAGCCAAGACTAAAGCTAACTTCTGGAAACTATCAAAGATGGCAGAATCCTTTTGGAGGCAAAAGTCAAGAGTTGCATAACTTCATTTTCAAAAGGCATTTAATAGTTAGTGTAAAATATTATTTCATTTCTTGTTACTTGAAAACTATGTGTGTGGCAAATATGCTAATAGTGTCTGACTCGTTTTAGGAATGGGAAGAAGGGCACTTTGTTAAAGGATTTTTAATGAATCACAGACTGTTATATTTTTTGCAGGCTTCTAACTTTTTTCATCGTGTGCTGAGTATTTGTCAAGTCTTTTAAATTCTTGTTATAAGTACATGCAGTTAAGAAATCATTGTTGTGGTTTGGAATTACTAGAATTGGTGGAGCCATTGTGAAGTGATGGTGTCCACTGTCTAGCTTGCCTTATGCAGTCTAATGGGAAGATTTTTATCTCAAATCCTTCCAAGGTTAATTTCAACATGACTACCATCATGAATTATGTAGTTAGGCTAGAAAAGGCATTCGTTGCATTTTTCTTGTTTAGGAATATTGGATATTCTAATGCATCGAGGTTTGCTTCTAGTGAATGGCCTTTTTAGTTCTAGATATTTCTTTTTCTATCTTTTTTGTGAGGTTGTTTTGGAGAAAAGGGTAATAGACAGTGGTGTATGTTTCTTGTGTTTTTTTAATAGATACAGAAATTTTAGTTATTGTTTCTTTTCATCACAAATAAGGTGCACTTGGTTACTTACTCCCTGTAGGCTATAGCAAGGCACAAGTCAATGTGAAACCAGTATTCCAACTACATAAAAAGTGGATTCTGGAAAAAAGAAGGCTAAAATTGACCTACAAACTTTTATCGATATATAAGCAGACAATTTACCTAGGCTTGATTGGCACTTTGACAACACTTCTTGAACTCTCATAAACACATTCAACATGATGAATTTGATTTTTGTAACAATGTTCTGCATTCTTCATAATGTAAGTTATGCACCGTACACATCTTTGCAACAGTTTTTGTTAAGAATACATAATGCGAATAACAACCTTCGGAAAGTCTTTTCATCCTTTTGATTGGAACTCTTACATTAATGACAAGTTCATGAGTTATTGAGAATCTGATTTATTTAATTGATCAGTGTTATCAAACAAAAGAGTTATCTTACGTTTTTGTTCTTTCCCTTGAATGAAATTTCTCATGCATGTAACGTCTTTTATTTGGTGAAAATTGGCATGTATGCAGGTTCTTGTAGCCCTATATTCTTTTACATTTTCTTATGAGGTTTTAATTCGTTTTGCGTTCAAGTGGAACTAGACCCAGTACAATTTCTTTTATGGAAAAAGCTAAATGTTAAGACCAATCATTGTACTACAGGTAGGGCAGCAAACGAACTGAGCTGCTTGCAAGCAGCTCGTGGCTCAGCTCGTTAAGGCTCGACTCAGCTTGGTTCGGTTCGATAAGTAAACGAGCCGAGCTCGAGCTCGATTTTAGGGTCGTTTAGTCAACGTGCTCGCTAAAGCTCGGCTCAACTTGCAAAAGCTTGGCTTGAATGCAGAGACACGGCTTGTTAAGTAAATTACCCTAGCTCGTCTATGACCGAGCCGAGCTCGAACTCCATTTTTTGGCTCGTTTACTTAGCGAGCTGAGCTCAAACACTACAAAGCTCGGCTCGTTTGTACCCCTGAATGCAGGTGGATATCAAGAATGCGAAGGCAAAGATAGAAAACATGGGTTAGTGTCGATGTGAAGTTTTACCATGTTTTCAGGTGGATCGAACCCAACTAGCAGTTCATCACTCAAGAATAATGTTGGATTGACATTTCTGGGGGCTACTATTTGGCCCCATTAATATGTTTCTAAAGCGTTAAAGTTTAAATTACTGTTTTGGGGGAATGTTTGGTTTCCGATTATCAACTACTCCCTCCACCACTTTTATAGTGTGAACATTTCCCATTTGGACTGTCCCTTAAGTTAATGGGTAAAGGTTTTTAGAGTTATCATTTTTTCCGTTTTGAAAATTTGTGATTAATGGGTAAAAGTGAAGGATAATTTTGTACATCGAGACTTAAACCAATTGCCGATTACCATGCACTACTATTATTACTCTAATTAGCAGGTTGGTAATTAGGTTGGAGTAATAACACGTATCATGGATCTGTTCCTACTAGGACTATAAACGAGCTGAATCGAGCTGAACCCTATGAGGTTCGGGATCAGTTTGTTAAGGCATGAGTTAGGCTCGAGTTCGGCTCAGGTATGATTCTAGCCTAGACAAGTGGGCTCGAGTTCGGCTCGTGAAAAAATTTCAAAGCTCGGGCTCGGCTCGGCTCGGCTCGGTAGGGCTTGTTAAACTCGAACGAGCCGAACCAAGCCAAATTTAGGCTCGAATCAAGCTCGGTAGGACTCGTTAGCAAATTTAGAACACAAACTGAGAGGGGAAAGAGATATGCTTCAAAACAATATTACATGTAGATCCACCACAATAATTAAGAAATTAAACAAAAATAAACAAATCTACCACAATAATCAAGAAATAAAAAGAAAAAGAACACAAGAAAAAAAATATTGAGAACTAAATAGAGTATTCTAGTTAGGGATAAAACCCATCTGTTCATAGTAAAATACTCTAACTAGGAATAAAATTAAGAATAACAAATTACATAAAAGTTTCTCAACTATAAAATATTTACATGTAGACCCCTAAAGTATTATTGATTACATTTTGACCTCAGGTTCGTGAGCCTAACCTAGCCGAATCCACTTAGGTTTAGGTTTAGCTCATTTAGTAGACGAATCGAACTCGAACGAATTCTTATCGAACCGAGTCTCGAATAGTTTCGCAAACGGCCTAGTTCATTTACAGCCCTAGTTCCTACATTACAAAAGTGCTTCGCATGAGAAGTTTGATGCTTAGCAATTAGCATTGGGACATTGATGCATTATAACCGTCCTGTTGTTTTTAGAGGTTGTCCTACTCTCGACAGTAGCAATTTTAATTGATGAGTTAGTAATTTGGTTTTTGGTTTACGCAGTTTTTATTGTGAGCTTGCTTTTCATATTCCTAAGTTTATATTGGTCTATTGCTTGGCGTAGGAACTACGTCGTTCTATATTTTGGTTAGGATCATATTTCTCTATATAGATTTAGCTAATATCCTATTTTCCAATGATTATTGGGCAATTAATTTTTCTATTATAGTATTTTTAATCTTCTCGTATGATGTATCTTTGATTTCTATTTCATAAATTTGTACAAGTATAGACTACTAATCATGGCAAAATAAAATGAAATACTTATAATAATCCTAATAACCTTGAAAATTACCAATAAAAATAAAAATTACCTCGTCCAATCTAAATCTATTGCTTGCAACACAACCAAGCATCTTCTCTTTTCGATCATTACTTAAGACATGTTTCTTAATACATCATTTATTTCTTACATATCTTTGTCATCCAAAGGAGTAACTATGTATTTTAATGGTATAATTAAAAAAAAAAAATCAAGGGTAAATCGGGGTGACGCAATATACGATTTGATACGATTAACGTTCTGAAAAATGATTCCCTTGATTGTAGATTTGATTCAAGATTGGACAACTATGGTTAGAAACATTGAGCTTATTTGACCCAAACATTGAACTTTTTAAAATTACCATATATTTTGGGACAGCCAAAAAATGAAAGTATGACCAACAATTTGGGACAGAGAGTATCATCTCTCTCCAACTCCCAAAATGTAAATTAAGAAAAATAATAATAATAAAAAAAAAAGGTTTCGAGAGCAGTACCCAACCCACAGCTTTCACACATCTGTCAATGTGTAGTATTGTTGCAAAGGAAACGAAAAGTTTGGCCGGAGAAGAAAAGCACTTAAAAAGCAGAGCATGACCACTACATCCACCCACTCTCACTGTGCATTTTTAATGGAGTTAATTACTCTTACTTTTACAATTTTTGTTGCAGATTTGGTGTATGCCTTCATTGATTCCACAAAATTCTACTCTAATTTAGCTTCTGTAATTTACTCCCCTCTCAAAAGCTGTGCATTTGATTTGACTATGGGTATGTTAGCAGACATGTTCTAGTTGCTAGAGATCGATGGACTACTTTTTTGTAAGCAAATGGATTTTGTTTACCCATTTTATTGCAGATGCTGTTCACGGCTTTTACATCTTTAGTCCCTATTGTTATACGCATATCCAGTGTAATCTGCTTGCTTTGTGAATATCTACTGGTGTCCCCTCAATTCACTATATGCACACAAAAAAAAAAAAAAAAAAAAAAAAAAAAGTTCGGTATTTTAATCTGCAAACGGAAATCACTTACGTGCACTTGCCAAAAGATCTCACTGCAAACAAATTTGCCTCTGTGGTTCTATCTAACAAACACTAGTACATGATCACGTCCACTTGCCAAAAGATCTCTCAATGCAAACAAAATCATATCCCTCTGTCAAACAAACACTGATTTACTTGCAATGAAATCAGGTTGAAGGTTTGGGCTGTGCACCTACTCTAATTTTTCGATTCAAACCGAGCATTTTGTTCGTCTCGTCAAATAATTGGTGCATGTAAAATTTCGGATTGATCGGATATCGGTAACTATATTTCCACAATGCATTTTTCTTGGAAAAGAAACAGTTAAAGAAGCTGTTGTAGAGGACGTTTTTTACAAACTGTAACTTAAAATGCTCTCCGATCAAAGAGTTAACAATGCCAATCAACTTGAAATTTTACATGGACAAAGTACTCAACAAGAAGAACAAATGAACGATTCAGATCAAATAATAGGACCGAAGTGTGCCCCATTACCGATGCACAGGTACACAGCACACACCCTGATCAATCTCTCATTAACTAATCTCTTTCTTGCTAGCTGGTAAGAAAACATCCCTTTCTTAAGGAATGGGTTAACTTGCAAGCCTTATAAATGGGGGTAGGGTAATAGTGTTTTTGGTTGCCAATCACTGTCTACTTGAAGTATTTCTTTCTTCTGTTTCAGTAATCACGCCACCAAGTTGTATAACTTCATTTCCACATGAGTAATTTTATTCCTACTGGTACAAAGCCCGAAAATATGCCTCAATTAATGACTCCAATTTTTTACAGCCGAAAATGGGAAGACTGTGTGCAAGATTTGATCAAGCTAAATGAGGTTGGCTTGTTGTTGAATAGTCATGATTAGTTCGAAGTTTTTTTTTTTTTTTTTTAAGCAAACTATTGGTTTGTGTTTGGATGGCAGCTGATAAACCTTAGCAAGTTTGAGACATTCATCACATCTAAATCATTAAAAACTCTTTTCAACGGTGGAGATTACAAGAATGGAA
Source organism: Vaccinium macrocarpon (assembly GCA_022606695.1). Taxonomy (NCBI): domain Eukaryota; kingdom Viridiplantae; phylum Streptophyta; class Magnoliopsida; order Ericales; family Ericaceae; genus Vaccinium; species Vaccinium macrocarpon. The sequence goes on from CM040180.1 coordinate 43,919,586, forward strand.
TAGAGTAGTCCATACCCCTCTAGACCTCAAGGAAGTATGTTTCTTATTGCAATTTCTCAATTTTCATGGTTATTTTAATGGTGCTTTAGGAAGCAAAAACAATTACAAGTACGAAATTCATGGTTCTCCCTCGGTCAAATTGTATAGTTTTTTAATTTTAACTTATTAAGGAAACATCATCATCACACATTTTACATCCACTTTTCCCCTGTCTTTACCTCTATTTTTACTCATTACTTTTTTGGGTGGAAAAAATAATAAATTATACAAAGTTTCGAAAGGTGTAACTGTGTAAGTACATGAAAAGTTGTTCTTCTAGTATGGCAACTTCTCAAATGTGTATTCAATGTCTATGAATGAAAAATTAGCACAAGAGATAATACAGTATTTGTCAGAAGATGATCAGTATTCTAATCTGCAATTAGTATTGTGCTTGGTGCATGCATGATGCGGCTACATTATTTTGCTAAACAAACACTCTGTTTTTTTTGTTACTTCCAGAAATAAAGACTCGCTTTTCCTTTTCCCTATTTTCATTTCATTTTTATATATGCAGCTTTGGGCCCCTCAAAGGTATTGGATGAGGGGCAGGTGGTCAATGCTCTAGGTACGTGAAAACTGAAAAGAGGCAACAGTTACAGTTTCATGGTCTTGGGATAACATTAAAGCCATTTCCCGACGCATTTTTTTTTTATCTTAAGAAACCAACTCTTTTTCAACTATATGGATCGAAGTTTTACTTTTATCCCCCCTCTGATTCCATGAGGTTTAATCCTCTCAGGTAATCCTCTAATGCGATATATCTGTGCTTGCCTCAGACTATACCCATCTATAATTTCAATGGCTAAAATTGTGCACTCATTTTGAGTGATCAAAACGATATCATTTTTGGTCTATCTAGAGGGGAAAAAAATCAAATCAAATCAGACATCAAATATCACAAATGCCCCCGTTTTCTTCTAACAGTCATACTTTTCCCACCACTACATCAAAAAATATTGTTTCCCACCACAAATGTTTTATTATCTAGCATCTATTAACCAAGGAACCTATAATTACCCTAAAAGGCTCCTCAAATTTACATATCTCTATATAGTTGTTTTGTTCTTCTCGTATTGAATTCTTGCTTTACATTTATTCTTAAATTGACATAACATTAGATTGGATTGAAGTTTTTTTTCTTGGTACGTAGTATAAAGTCGTGGGTTGTTTCTACAGAGTTATTTCAAATGTCTAGCTTAATTGCAGTTCTTTTTCTTTTCTTAACTTTTTGAATGAGTCCATCGTGGCAAAGAATGTTCATAAGAAATTCCGCAATACCTACATAAAATAAAAATCCAACACATTATCATAATACGTGTCTGACATCACGTAGGAACACAACTCAATTCTCGCGAAGAGTTGAGCTACTGGCCTCTCATTTGAGAGACTGTATGGTTGGCTAATTAGCTAGCATATGTGAGGGAGGATATTACAAGAATTTTTTTGTTATTTGGATACTCAAGATTTCTTTATTATGGATCGTCACAAAAAAGATCACAATTACATAACGCAGTGTTGTAAAATTGCACTTCTGTCAATCCAGAGAGCAAGTAGAAATGCATCGAACTATTAAGTGATTTGTTCAACGAGTAAGTACTTCATAGTTCCTTGCTCAATATTTAAACTCAAGTTTCTATGGTCACTTTGTGGGGCTTAACGTACTCCCTTTGGCAATCTACTAAACTACCATGATGTCAGACCTTAACTTTAGTCCAACATGAGAGGCAACGGGGTACTTTGCAGGTGGCGAGGGCAATACTAGTCATTGAAAATATTAAGTAGCATTTCGTGGCCCCAAGGGCCAAGGGTTAGTCCGATTGATTGATGGGTTTGTTTTCCACGCAATTGACCAGATTTTATTCTTGGGATCATTCCGTGATAAAGAAATTTCTTGTGAACCTTCTAGCAAGGTGTGAATTGTTTGCATTTGACTGGACTAGAAAAAGGATTAATTGAACCATTGCCGGGCCGAAAAAAAGAAAAAAAAGAAAATGCAGTAATAGCAATACACACCTTTGTAATAGCAGCGATGGGAACCACTCGGTCTCGGACCATCTAATATGGTTTGGTTAACACTTGACCCATTGCTTGTTTCGTTCCAACAACTCCACCAATTATTAAAAATTGACCAAATCAAGTAGAATATGTTAGCCCTCCTAATAAGTCCTAAGACAAGAGAAAGAACGCAAACACCACACTATATGAGACTGCAGCGACTTCCTCCTGACTCACCAATTATCACATCTACATATATTTATAATATTAAGCTAATAATACCCATTTGATTTTCATTATGTAGACAAATTCTCCTAATCTAGAGAGAGAGAGAGAGAGAATCTTCTCTCACTTGTCCTGTTCTGTGGTTCTCTATTTCCTTGCGAAGGCCCTGCATAAAACAGAGCTCCGTTGAGAAAGGAAGTATTCGAAAGCAAAATGAGATATATTCGCACAGGAAGTTTGAAGAGGCTTTTCTCAATCAAGCGTCGAAGCTTGGAAGGAGATGTTGGAAAACAAAGTGATTCCCCTGAAGAAGAAAACAATGAAGCCTCAGTGATATCTCCAGGAACAGAGCCTTTTCGGAGACCCACTTGGAAATGCTTCTCTTTTGAAGAAATCTTTGTCGCCACCAATGGATTTTCCTCAGGTTTCGTACAAACTTTCACAGATTTTCTTTCTATTTTCTTACTGGAATAGTTCAAGTTCCAACAATAGAAAAGGAATGTACTTTAATTTTGTCCTTTTGTCTGATTTTCGTGTGCCCGCTCGCGTTTGTTTGTGCCGACACCAAACCCCTCAATTCCCATTTACAGTTGTTCAACTTGTTTTTGTGTTCCGATTGCTGTTGGTTTTATCTCAGGTTCATAGAAAATTTTCATGCTTTTACATTATTTCCCCCCTCTATTTCCTTCAACGTTTCTAAACAAAAGAATACATATTTATGAAACTATTTGGATTCCAAAACCCCCTATTTTACTTGGCTTTTTCTGGGTTTTATGTTTCTTCTTTTAGATTCCTGATTTCTATTTGCTAACTGTTTTGTGGATCAGAAAACATGGTTGGGAAAGGAGGGTATGCAGAGGTATACAAAGGAACACTGGAAGATGGTGATGCAATAGCTGTGAAGAGGTTAGCAAAAGAATCCACAGATGAGAGGAAGGAGAAGGACTTCTTAACAGAGATTGGAACACTTGCTCATGTTTGCCACCCAAATGTATCTTCACTCCTTGGTTGTTGCATTGACAATGGCCTCTATCTCATCTTCCAATTCTCCTCCAGAGGCTCCGTTGCTTCCGTTCTCCATGGTATAAATAGTCACATCATAATTAATACTAACAAATTTACATGAGAAATGCTATACAAATCGGATATTCGTACACGATTTCCATACAAGATGATATGACCCTTTTTTGGTCCATTCACCAAATATCATGTGAGTTATGTAAGAAATGTAGCTGCCTGTATCATTTTGAATGAGTTCTACGCGTGAAGATTATATTACGAGGTTTGTAAACGTTTTGATTTTTCATGTTTACAAGTGTCGAATGTTTTTTTGTTTGTTTGTTTAGATGAGAATTTGCCAGCAATGGAGTGGAAAACAAGGTATAAGATAGGAGTAGGAGCAGCTAAAGGCCTCCATTATTTGCACGAAGGTTGCCCTAGAAGAATAATTCATAGAGACATCAAGGCTTCGAATGTATTATTGACTTCAGATTATGAACCACAGGTACAGTTTTTCAGATTCAATCCATTTCCAAGAAACCGAAAGAGATCCTCACTTCATAAGATTTGATTCTGCCCCTTTCTTCCTGTTATTGCTTTTGCATTTTGGGTTCCAACAAGTTTTGACTAGTTTTGTGTTTGATTGTGTGTTTTGTTTGAATAATGTAGATATCCGATTTTGGGTTGGCAAAATGGCTTCCATCTCAGTGGACTCATCACTCAATCACTCCAATTGAAGGGACATTTGGGTAGCACACAACATTACCAAATTTCAATATTAGCTTATGGCTCTTTTCATAAAAACATACTAGCTTATGGCTTTGGTTTTTAATTTGGCCTGCCGTGTAACTTCTCTCCAATTTTTTACTGAAAAACTGTTAAAGCTATAAACAGTTGACAGATTATTACTAGCTTTGAGTAACACGACAAAAATGTTACACAAATTGCAGGCACTTGGCGCCGGAGTACTTTATGCACGGTGTCGTGGATGAAAAGACAGATGTTTTTGCTTTCGGAGTCTTTTTATTGGAGCTCATCTCCGGCAAGAAACCAGTCGATGCCTCTCACCAAAGCTTGCATAGCTGGGTAAGAAAATGATGGTGTACTTCCGTGACCTAATAACCCAATCTGAGAGATGTGCTTTGGGACAATAACTCTGATTAATTCTTGGGTGTTTCTTCTACGGTTGGACTACCTAGAGCTGGTGAAAGAGAGTTTAAATTTATTTAGGCTTTCTAGTTTAGTATTATCTTCTCTGTCTTCTTGTGATGCTTCTGTGTTATAAATTCTATCCTTTTTTCTTTTTTAGTTTTTTTATCCTCTATAAATTCTATGCTTATTAAAGGATTTTGATGTTGACAGGCTAAACCTTTATTGAACCAAGGGGACGTTGAAAAATTGGTAGATCCAAGGCTTGGAGGGGCCTTTGATAATGGACAGCTTGATCGACTAGCCTTTGCGGCATCTCTGTGTATTCGTGCATCTTCCACGTGGCGCCCTACCATTGGTCAGGTACCTTCTGGCTATCCTTTACTTCAACTACATCCCACTAATTTCTTGGAAAAACCTAAGGGTACAGAGGCTAAGGCAAAGAAAATGTACAGACCATGTTCGGAAATTCATTTTCGGGTTACACACGAGTGATTCTAACCGTTCATTATTTTTAAAATATTTTTCTGAGAGGCTCCACAAAAATTTAGCTCAATCAGACTGTTAAAAGTTGTTGAATCAAAGTGCCACTATTGCAATCTAAAACTTTTGAATTGCAACTGTAGGACTTTGGTTCAACTACTTTTAACTGTCCAATTGTGCTGAAATTTTGTGGGACCCCTCAGAAAAAAAAATTCTAAGAATAATGAATGATTCTGATCACTCGAGTGAGACCAAAAACTGGGTCTGTACATTTTCTGTGCCTTAGCCCATGTACCCTACGCAACGCCACTAATTTCTTATTTAGCAGAGTAATCACAACGAGGATCAGGTTAATGTCTAGATTACCGAGAAATAATTTCAATATCCTTAGTGCAGTATTTTATTTTATTTTTTTTAATGACAATGCCATCTCTCTATAAATGTGTCATAAAAATTGTCTCTATAAAAAGCCGAGCCAAGCTTTCAATATACTATGTTCAAGCTACAATAAAATCTACACATTTGATGCACTTTCTATCCACCCCAAAGCTACCCAAATTAAGATCCTTTGTTTGATGTAACGAAAAAAGAAAGAATAAATAAGCTCACCAGAAATGCAACATCCCGGTTTTAACACCAGTCGGAGTGATAATATCACACTCCAAAGGTATTATAGTTTCTAAAACTATATATATTTAAAGTTTAAACTACAAGTTATCAAATTACTTGATGTAGTACTCCAATCCAATACTTATATCCAGACAAGAAAATAAGCCCCTTGCTCTAGAAATTGACTTATTTTTAAACTAACTTACAAACAATGATTATTACAATTTACTTGCATTTAATAGTGCCACACAATTATATCGGCTTAAAAATCAACTTAAGGTCGTTTAAATTGGCTCAGAAGTCAGTTTTGGAACGACATATTTTCATTCCCAGATCGAATCATTTACTTTCCTTCAATTTTCTCACTACTAAATTTTTGTACCTCAATTATATGTCGGTAAAGAATCGATGCAGCGAGGCCAAGATAGGTAGACCGGATCGGCGTCGATGCCAGCCGTTCAATAGTTCCGCCGGTCGATGCGTTTATAATTCTCGAAATCAAATTAGTGGGTTTGTTGGGAATGGCATCGATCGGAAGTCAGATGAGTTTATCCAAAATCACCCCATTTCATTCAAAAAATTTGGATGAAAACGGGTGACCCTGGACTCGCTCTGGCTTTGCCGTCCGACAGTTCTCGATTCTTGCCTATCTTTACTGAATTCAGTATTCGGTAATCCATTTAACCCGGCGGACGTTAAGGCTTTGTATTGCTTTACCTGCAGCGGCGACGCCACGCAATCTTTTTTGGTCTGTGCATATAGACGGACTCATTATATGTATAGTCAAGCGTTGAGCCCTTGTTGGGAAGAAAACACCCCTAATTTTCTCACCGGCCTGTTCAAGTTATCTTGACAAGGACCGGATTGTCATATTTCTATGGCGTGCTGATCATGATTCCCACTGAATGCTACTCCCTAATAAGGCGTGTTAATGAATGGAATCGACCCCTTTTTAGTTGACCTGCCGACGGGAAGATAAACTATATCTTTGTCTTATGTCTAGTTTTGATTAAATAGAATATTCATAATATAGTGACGATACAATATTCTTGCCATTAAGCCATGTTTTTCATATTTTGACTACTTCTGTTCTGACATTTTGTCTGTTGGATGCATAGTGTCCACTTCCATGACGGCTTTGAAAATACACTCAGCATATGCTATGTCATTTCACAATTGAACGGATATATAAAAACTCTTCACAATACCTTCTTTCTCAATTTACTTATACTCAAAATTGATTTATTGCATTTTACGAGCTCTCACAATCAATCAGCTTAAAAAACAAACATAAGCGAATTGGAACAACCCCCAATTGAGTTTAGGGCAGTTGTAACAATCCCAAATCTAGTAATTCGTTCAAACCTAACAATAGGATGCCAAATGTTGAAGCTCGTGTTAGTGTACATCAGAAATAGAGATTTTTACGTGATTTTCCAACTGCGTAGTTGAATACATCCATAACTCGCTTCGTTTTCCACTCTGTAATTTGAGTGAGTGAAGAGAGTACAGGTACCTGTACCGGCTATTACATGGAGTAGCAAATATTAATAGCGTAGAGTTTATATCATCATTTTAGTTAGCAAAGCTTGACTTGGACTGATATCTTTTTTAGTTCGACCCATCTACTTGTTTCTTTTTCTGATTCGTCCAACGGTCCAAGTTTCAAAACATTGGCTGCACGTTAAGATTTGGTCTTTGACCCTGGTTGGTGCATGGGAGGGTGAATTTGGGTTTTCCTCATACGATTCCAAATGCAAATTGTCATATGATGTTCTATCCCACCTAACATAAACCTTTATACTAAATAGACGGCATTCATTATTGCCCTCCCATGTGGTTGATCGTCACATGATCACAAACTTATAAAGAGTAAAGGTCAAGTGGGTCTTTCATTAAGTCTTTATACTGTTTTGATAATTGGGTTGTGTTCCTTGATACTACAATAATGTAAATTTCTTTTTTAAGTTATTTTTGTCTTTGCATATATGTTTGGAATACCAACTTTGTGCAATGAAATCAGATTCTTATGTACCACTTTTCTTGTCTCTATTGTGCTTTTTGATTCTAAGACAATCCTACTCTAATAGTACATCTCTAATCCTTGAAATTATATACAAATCACAAAAGGAAAGGCATTGATACCCGAAATTATTGCCAACCATAAAACTAAAAAAATACTTTCTTTTTCCTTGGGAAAACAAAAATAATGCTACAATTATTTGCTACTACAAGTGGGTTTAATGATTGGTAATGACAGGTATTGGAGGTGATATCAGAAGGGAAAATAGAGAGAGAGAAGTGGAAAATGCCAGAAGAAGAAGAAGAAGAACAGGAAGAGTTTTGGGGATACGAGGATCTTGAATCTGAATGTGAGAGCACTACTTCCTCAACCACGAGTTCACCCTTAATTGTAGTAATTAGTCGTAGAAGTAATTAGGACCAATTCCATTTACGGAGTACTATATTTATATCCACCTGTAGATATAAAACCCAAGTAATGGAGTGGAGGGGAGTAGTTACCAACTGTAGCAGCATGCAACCCCACTCCTTTTTCTATTACTCTCTCTCTCTCTCTCTCTCTCTCTCTCTCTCTCTCTGTGTATCAGAAATTTTGTGAATCATCTGATTAAATGACAAGTGGCTCTCCATTTGGTCAGGCTCCCCTTCATTACCAAACCCCTTTTATTGCTTCCTTAATATTCCCCAGTGCTGTTTTCCTGTCTTTTTAATTTGTCAAAAAAGATTTTTTTTTTGGGGAAAATGCTAAAACAGTGAATGGGTTGTTACTCTAATATGTGAAAATATATTAAAATGTGTAAAAATTATATTGGAGCGTGTTTTCTTGAACTTATTACGAACAGCTTAGTGAATGGTTTTTTTTTTTTTTAGGAGTATGTAAAAAGCAAGTTGCGTCCAATTTAAATATTGCAGAACACAAATTCCCATTGGATTTCTGTGAATGTAGAATGAAATTAATAGTCAGTGAGCTAGAAATCAATGGAAAGAGAGTGATATAACAGAGGTATGTCTTGCCAATAGACGACAATATGCCACAAAGCACGTGCTTGACAGTGTGAAGGAGCCCCAGTAGAGCTGTCGTGCTGGCTATCAACTCCAGTATATCCAAAATCCAAGAATATTTTTGTTTTCAGTTATCACAAATTTTGGTTGCACAATTAATGGATTGCCGGCCAGTTACATACTTGCTACAATCTCAAATATTCCAAGTCTATGAAGCATGAACATTAATACGGAAATGGGATATACACGACATGATGAAATACGTCCATTGACTCAATACGCAAAAACTTTGAAAAAATTTGGAGATGGATATATATGACCAAAACACGCTTGTAAAGAAGTTTGTTACTGGCGAGGAATGAATTTGCAAATGAAGAATAAGCTAATAGCCATTTAGTCAGTCTATTGGAATATGGTTATACACACATTTGACTTGATAAGAATTTGTCTCAATTTGACAATTTATGAAAAAGAAGAATGACTTTAATCCTACTACGTATTTTGTTCTTGTACAAAAAGTAACAACATATTAAAAAAGACGAATCTTTTATCTGTTTGAATCTGGATACTCTTTTTTCATGAATCTGTGATTCAAATATCACATTCTCCATTTCATACAAGTTTTGATGTGTAAGTTGATTAGATTATCGTAAAAGTATCCTACTTCTTAGACTTAAAGAAAATCTATTTCAAGTATATGTTAAATACATATGCAGATATGTTTGTACGTATCTTTGAAGAATATCGATGTCAAGTACATATGCGAATATACGGCTACGTCTCTCTTCTAATGGTATTTGTACTTCATAAAATCGAATAAGAAATTTTGGAAAAAAAAATAGGCTTATTTACCTTTTTAGTCCCCAAAGTATTCGCAATATGTCAATTTTGTCTCTAATATTCAAATCGTGTCTATCGAGTCCCCAATGTTCACAATGTGTGTTTAAATGGTCCATGTGTCTAAATCCGTCCGTCTTCTCCATTAAATACAGGGGTAATTTCAAAAATTCACCCCACAGCTTACCCTTGTATTTGGGCTTATTTACCTTTTTAGTCCCCAAAGTATTTTCGAAGTGTCACTTTGGTCCCCAATATTCAAATCTTGTCTATCGAGTCCCAACGTTCACAATGTGTATTTAAATGGTTCTCGGGTCTAACTCCATCCATCTTCTCCGTCAATGCAGGGGTAACTTCGGTACTTCATTCACATATAGCTTTCTTCAACCCCAAAACTCTTATCTCCAACATCTACTAGATCATCTTTATTCCACCCTCTATCAATCTGTTGGATTATGATCTTTGTCTTCCACTGATTGAAGGTATACTCATATCTCTTCCGAGAGAACAAAAAACAACAAACCCAAAAATCGAAATAGGGGATCTGTGGCTCTGAGAGGCATTCAGAGCTATGGTGCGGTCTGGTCGTCGGCAATGGTGTGTCTGGTCTCTACCCATGCTCTAACATCATCTACATCAGGGGGGGTTCCAATTTGGTGATTCAACCCATTACATGACAAGCAACCACAAAAATCAAAAAGGGGATCTGAGAATTTCAGTCACCCTAAGCATTCAATTGAACCACACAATATGATCATGTTCCAGACCCATTCCATCCATGCCGGGGTTTCTACAGTCTACTGTGACTCTCGGCCATGAATTCTCCTGGGATTGGAATCTCGTTTCAACAACTCAGTACGGGTAAGGTTGCGGTGACGGGTCTCTGGTCAAAAGGGGATATAATCCTTACTTCACTTCCAAGTCGATTCTACGTAATCCGGGTGAGTAGCCTACCTCACTTAGAAAATCCGGTGAACTTATCCGCAGAGAAGGATGCTACACCATTGTTCATTGTACGGGGGTTCACGAAATTTGTGGGTTTGGACCTGACCCTATTGGCCCGATTTCAACCAAGTTTCCTCTCTTGTCTCGTCGGTTTCTCCTATCTTCTTCACCTTCCAAACAAACGGCTGCTCCGATTCATCAAGTGCAAGTGCGATTTGAATATTGGGGACCAAATTGACATTTTGCGAATACTTTGGAGACTAAAAAGGTAAATAAGCCCTTGCATTTGACGGAGAAGACAGACGGAGTTAGACACAGGGACCATTTAAACATACATTGTGAACATTGAGGACTCGATAGACAAGATTTGAATATTGGGGACGAAATTGACATTTTGCGAATACTTTGAGGACTAAAAAGGTAAATAAGCCAAAAAAATATAGGTACCCACCCGTGTGTGTATATATATATACACCAACTATCCAATCCGGGATCCTATATTGGAGGTTTTTTAATGTTTTGAAGTTTTTAAAACATGTTTTTGCATGATCCAAACCGTCCAATATGTTTAAAAAGTATTTTCAAGGGTCCTTGCAACAAATCGTCCAAAAAAATACTGGGAATGGCTTAATCCGAGCAGTTTTTCACAAAAACTTCTTAGATCAAGCCCTTCCCTGTATTTTTTTTGGATGATTTCTCGCTAGGACACTTGAAAATACGTTTTAAACACATTAGACGGTTCGGGTCATGAAAAATTGACTATTTATAAAAATAAAAAAAAAGCTTCAAGATTTTAGTTATGTGGTATAAAACAGGGATTCAATACTTCAACAAGATTCATGCAAATTGAACATGTGTAATCTTAAACCAACAATTCACAACAAATCGAATCGTGTGAATTTTTGAAAGGCAAAGACAGTTGAATGAACAGGTGGCCAGACGTGTCTTTGTAATATAGTATTATTAAATTGCGTTACTTGAAAACTCAAACTCCCTTTCTGATCTATAAACCACATGTATAGAGAGACAAAAGAGCGAGAGAGGAAGGTTTTTATTTGGAGCATGAAAGCATCTCAGGCCTATTATATATTACTATTACTTTTGTCAAACTCTGATATAAAATTAAGTAGAAGGTTGTTCTAACTTATGAGTCTCTTTTGAGGCAAAATTGAGATCTTTCTTTCTTTGCCAAACGACATGATGTTAATATGTTAGTTGAGTTAACTCACAACAAAATGTATTGCTATTATTCCATCAGATTTAATCCAAAATCTCCTAGCACCTAAGTACTAGTACACAACGAACTGAGTTAAAAGCTCTGCTCATAGATTATAATCTTTGTTGAGGAAGAATATTTTGGTTTTGACAACAAGTTAGTACAACAATAACAACAACAACAACAATAACATAACCTATTTAGTCCTCAATAATTGGGTGTGTAGGCGGAGGATTGATAGGAGATAGATCTAACCTTTGACAATAAATGCAAAAAGTGACTACTCACAGATTTGAGAACAAGTTAGTACTAATGTTTTGTTTGATAAATTCTCATAATTGGGTAGAAGGTTGTTTAACTAGAGTGCACTCATGAATCAGCTAATTAAGGCACGATTTTGTAGGAGAATTAATTGGCCTAACAATATATTATAATAGTAACAATTCGAAGTCCAATGTCTATCATGATTAGTTTAACTACTAAATGCAAGAAGATTTAGGTTTAATTAGGTGAGCAGATGAAACTTTCTTTTCTTTCTTTTTGATTATTAATCCATCATTTACACAATATATCTGGTGGTTATATACAAGAGTCTTTCCAGTGCTGAAATGTACAAGTGTCCTTCTGGCTAGTGTAAATAATAGAGTCAATAGGAGTTTTTTTCCGGTGTCTAATTGTTAATTAGTAATATAAAACTCTGCAAGACCAAGTACCTCGATGATTAAGTTCTAATTTACTACTTTATGCAAGTGAAATTTCTTTCATACCACATTTTCAAATTAGTATAGGGGTGAGAGTCTATACTAGTATAGGGGTTAGGTCAGGAGACAAGATATTCTTCTATCTTATAAAATGCTCATGTCAAACACTAGACATTCAGATAACGACATATCTATGCCGCACATATTTAACTAGACAATAACTTACTAATCATACTTTCTAACTCAAATTTCTTCCGAGTTTTGTGCAATACACACAGAAAATGACAAAGGCAACTAGTAAACTCCATTTTTGCTTGAAAATAAAAATTGTATACTACATATATATAGTTAACCATATTCTCACATGTCCTGGTATCTTTGGAATGAAAATAAAATGAATTTGATGCTTAGACACATACCCACATGCGACATCCATATTCAAGTCCATGTAACATTGACTTTTTAGACTAAAACATTGTGATTGACCGTGTTGAAATTTTGGATCTGTTATTTTAGCTAACTGTGTAGCAAGACATTATTCACCCAGCTCACAAAATTGAACTCAAAGTTAGGTGAAGCCAAATAGTTACCAAGTTCAAATATGGACTATCCAGAAAGAACGTGTACCTTCATAGTTTTTTATACGAAACAAAATTGAGCTTAGATACTCGAAGGTTGTACAGAATCTTTGTTAAATATTCTTGAATACTCCTCTACTAATTTGGGCCAGTTCCATTAATAAGAGAGCTTTTCCTAAACATATAGATGCCAGGTAAAAATTGTTTGGTCGTCTTGGATGCTGGGTCATGGGAACAGGGATATATTCTCTTTGTTGATTCTCAATCATATTCATTCGTACCTCAGAATTGTAAATTATGTCCAACTGGTAGTTATTTGAAGTTGGTTCAAAACCATATATTATTTTCTGTATATTTTTTCTGTGGCAATCTTATCTTGAATTCTTGAATTATTTGACAGGTATTGCGTTTTACATTTTTCACGTAACATAACGGTACTACCTTTGAAATCTCAATTCTGTACTTTTTGTCTATCCATTTAGTGTTTGGATTCCTATTAAAACGATTCAGAAGGATTGCATTTGCGTCCAGAAGGACCTGATTCCCAGCTTTTATTACCTTTTCTAAAATTAATGCCTGGACTAAATTTTTGTTGGTGCACTCCATCCGCAAATGAAATGGATCATAAATCTTTTTGTTGCCGGAAGTCTGCTTTTGTTTTAAAAATCAGCAAAATTTTATACTCGGTTCTTCATTTCAAAATGTTCAAGTCTAAAGAAACCCAAAATTGAAGGACATTTTTTCACGTTTTCTCTGCAGTATCAATAGGATAATAGCAGAACATATCTCATGTGCACACCCAAATCACACATACATACAAATGAATTATTACTAAAACTTCCAATAACTAGGGCGTAACTAAGTCTACAATAGTTCTCACAATGCTCTGTATATAGCAGGTTCATAGGTTTTTGTGCAAAGGTTTTTGCATTCTAGCACCAGTTTTCTTGCTCCATCTTTTGAAGATGGTAGGACAATAAGCCTGCATTTATGAACAATCCATATAAACAAGTATTGGGATGACTGTTCGTAAATTGACTCCTGCCTTGCTAAAGGCCATCTATAGCGACAACTCTTTTCCAGGGAAAGAAACAGAAAAAAATAAAAAATAAAAACACCCAGCCCAAGTGATATGTAGTTACCAGAAAAAGAAAAATAAATAAAAAAAGCTCTTCATTAGAAGGATCTACTGGTATAGTGTAAAGCATGACAGCAACTAGTACCAATTTTGAACCAACGAGGAAATCGTCTAAGATATACAGTATAAAAAACAAAAACCAGTTGTTTAGGCCATCATCCTCAACAGGTCTCATAAAAGCCACAGATGTACATGACAATGGTTGCATGCTGCAGTGACTAACTTCACCTCTTGAACTTAGAACATACTCTGAAAGTGTCATCGAAACAAGAAGACTTGACAAATACTCAGCACGGGATGACAGAAGCGTGCCTGCAAAGAAAGGAAATTGGCAAATTTAGAAGCATCCTGATTGTATGTATAACACACCAGCAAACATCAAAACATCACCAGTTTAACCTCGTTTATGATAAGGATGTTATAGATAGAAGGCAAAGACCTGACAAGCTTCTAAATGAGTAGAAAAATTAAGCTTTTAATTGTGGCATTGTTTTTCCCTTTCCCTCCAGTGTTTTTTACCTAGTTTCTTTAAGTGATGTCTATGTTGCAGCAGTGGGAATCAGTTATCTCATGCGTTTTGACCATGCATTTTCTAAAACTATCATGGAAAGTGATCATAAACTCTCGGAAGATGGGTAACAACAACATGGTTATGCCTCGAGTTCCCCTAAATCATCTACTGAAGATACCTTGAGCAATTAAAGCACTAATGCAAGTATCTTTGAGCAACAAATGGAAGCTGTGAATGAGAAAACACACCAACATGTAGTCATGCACGTACAGGACAACCCTATAAATCCCCAAACAATCAATTCAATCCAAAATAAACCTATAAAATTAGGGGTAGAAACAATTAATTGAAGAAATTGCCTTCCCAAACAAAATAAAGTAGAAGCATATCTACTAACATCGAGATCATAAGTGCTCCTCCATAAGGTCATATGTTCCATTCTCACAAAGGCCAAACATTCCAAATCTCGGGGCCACTAGAGGTTTGCCCGGTTGTTAACTTTAGGGCCCCGGAATTAGTCGAGGTGCACACGAGTTGGCCCGGACATCCAGTTATCAAAAAAAAAAAAATGCATATATCTACTAACATCAATAAAGCAAGGATACTTCATGATGAAAGTCCTACTAGT
Source organism: Vaccinium macrocarpon (assembly GCA_022606695.1). Lineage (NCBI taxonomy): Eukaryota > Viridiplantae > Streptophyta > Magnoliopsida > Ericales > Ericaceae > Vaccinium > Vaccinium macrocarpon. Next base: position 43,934,666 of record CM040180.1, read on the forward strand.
ATGGTATCCATATAGGGTACCGATACTCCCGGATATGTATTCCAGAAGTATCCACAAACCACAATATAGAAATTAATATTCTTTATTCTTGAAGTATCATATACTTCTGGATACTCTAGGTCATGTATACAAACTTCTAACAAGTTAAGATTATGAAACTTCTTGCATAGTACTTTATTACTGTAAAATTGTTAAGAACAAAGGAAAATGATGTATTTCTAGCACGTAACTTGCGTTGTGGCGAGGATGACATGGTGAGAATTAGCTTCTTGTGTCATACACGTGTTCCATAAAATGTCATTTCAATAAATAACAACTAACAGACCTGTATACTACACTATTGCATAAGAAAGTAAAATGATTATTATCACCATTTTCATGATTACATGTAATCTAGTTCTGAAACAATAAAATACTAGTAAATCTAAGTTAGTCAAATGGGGACGACGCTAGTCGAAAGTGAGACACACATTGACTTGGATATTATGTGGTCTCTTATGCTGCAAGTAAACCGCGTTAACAAGATAGTGTAATTCTAGAGGAAAAGCAGACATTTAAATTTGAGCAAGGAAACATTCATTAATATCCGTGGCAGCTAATCATGAATTCAACTTGCACATGCACGCACAAAAAAGAAAAGAGAGAGAGAGAGAGATGAAGAAGCAGAGGGGAAATGGGGTGCAGAAAGTCAGGTCAAGTATATCCTGACAAATTCATAGCTACCGAACAGTTAAATTCCAAAAGCATAAGATGCACTCTATAACATGTGCCATTGCCCATATGTAATAAGAAGATACAGGTAGAGGTAGGAAAATTTAATAAAAACAGACACCCAACATCTAATGCACACAGCAAATGTAGCAAGTCAGTATCTTACATTTATCACAAAAGCTCTCAAAACAGCACTTGCTTGTCAGCACCGCATCCTTCATAATGTCTTTGCATAGCGGACGGTGAAGTTCAGGACCTCAGGTGGAAGATCACCACTGGAATGAGTTGAAGGCCGGCCTTCAAGAAAATTTAATAAAAACAAAAACCCAACATCTAAGCACACAGCAAATGTAGCAAGTCAATATCTTACATTTATCAGAAAAGATCTTAAAACAGCACTTGCTTGTCAGCACCACATCCTTCATAATGTCTTTGCATAACAGACAGTGAAATTCAGGACCTCAGGTGGAAGATCACCAATGGAACGAGTTGAAGGCCGGCCTTCAATTTCTTTTTTGAAAGCAGCCCTGTACAAAAACAAAATCCAATGATTCAATTCCAAATCTTCTACACATGTGGGGGGATCCTCAAACAGTAAAAAGAAACTATATTCCTAGCAAAATTAAGAGATTAACTTACTCATTTGGTTTCAAGACAGCAACATTACCATTTTCGTTATTACATGTACTCCAGTTCTGAAACAATAAAGGCTTTGTTCATTTAGTAAGTTTAGTTTAGTTTAGTTTAGTTTTGGAGATAGGGAGTGAAGAGAATGAGGGTAATAATTGGAGTGAGAAATAAGGTAGTGATTACAAAACAAAACTAAAACAAAACTAAACTATGAAACGAACAAAGCCAAAATACTTGTAAATCTAACATATCCTAGCCGTACCTGCATCCTAATCTTTTAGATTCGCTAATATCTCCATACCCGTATCGTACCTTGTCCATGTCCAGTAACAAGGTCCATGCTCCACAGACTCCCATCTTCTCTGCACCCCAATCTCCACCAGATGCCATGACTCCAACAAGATGTTCCTCTTTACCAAAAACAAATGGACCACAAGTGTGTTTTAGCAGGAAAAAGTCACAAGACCCGTTAATCAGCAGAACTAATAAAAAGGAACAAGCCATTTGGGATATAATATTAAAGGCACATGTAAATGTAAATATGATAATATATTTGTGTGTGTGTGTGTGTGTGTGTGTGTGTGTGTGGGGGGGATGGGGGAGGGGTTTTGAACTAAGGAAGAAGTGCATGAAAGGTACTGATGTAACAATCTTCTAACTAAATAGCAAGCCATCTGTCCCTCTCTAGCCTAACCATTTTTAACCAAGTTTCCACAAGTAAAATCTCAGATGAAATGTAATGTTCTAAAACTCGCTAGGCGCTAATTGGGTGGAGAAGGGGCAACTAGGGCCAAGGCGCCGACTAGTTGGCTTCCTAATCTAGGCGTTTGCCACCACCTACGAAGCACTGACACCTCTAGGGGTCCCTGTATCGCAATGTCCCGACACAGGGACACGGCGGGACACTTGTCCCGACACGCCACGTGGATGGGGACACGACTAATTTGAATTTTTGAGGGGGACACGGCTAAGGACATGGGGGGACACGGATGGGACATGGCTGGGGACACAGCAGGGGTCAAACTGAAATTTTTTAAAACTTCTTGGGGTAAATTTATAATTAATCAATACTTGGGGTAAAAAAAAGTGTAATTTCTTCATACAATTTCTGTCATATTTATAGAAGTTTCTCCCCTTGTTTTGTTTATATTTTCTTAAAAAAATAATAATATATTATATTATATATAAATAAATATAGACGTGGTGTGTCCCCTGCCGTGTCCGTATCCCCATTTTTTTAGAATTCCCATGTCCATGTCCGTGCCTGTACCCGTGTCCGTGTCCGTGCATCATAGGCCACCACCTAGCGCCTAGGCAGGGTCTAGTCGGTCAACTTTTATAACACTGGTGAAATTGTAGACAGAAGAGCAGGTGTCCGGTCATGCCTTTACTAAAATCATAATGGAACAACACAATTTTTTTATTTTTTTATTTTTTTAATCAAGAACAACATGGTTTAAACTTAAATTCTATTCAAGCCTTCCCTGAAAAGTCTCCTGGTGAAATACTGACGACCTCACTTTCCATTTAGCAAGAACTAACACCAACCTATAAATGTGTGACAACTTAGAAATTATCAATGCAGCGATCCATATCATTTGAAATTATTCATTTACTAAAAACAGCTTCACCATACCTGAACGACAATGAAGGGGTACATTGTACGAGTGAGTTTCCATTGACCCAGACCACCGGAGAGTTTCCAATGACCCAGTCCATGTGCAACATCAGCAGCAATTTCCACGGCGACGGGTTCCACCTACATGACAAAAAAATAAAATCATTTATGCACTTGTCAGAAGACATTGACGTCTAATGGCATTTGGCAAAACATTCTTAGTACAACAGAACCATATTAACAATTTTGACCTTGTTCGTCGTCACTACAGCGCTCTATAGTGATGTGCATTAACAATGTAATGACAACGTAGCCTTGTGCCCATTACAATTGGCATTAAGGTATTGTTAACCTATCAATCAATTCATACTCTACACAAATGTGTTAGAGCCTCCAATGCTCCGACTCCTTATCCCTAATCTCCTGTGTTTTCAAATTATTAATTCATAAATTAACAAGGTGGCACGTAACTATTGGTCTTCCAACACCAAAAAATTGAACAGCAGTTAAAATTTAGGGGGAAACAACGTGACTGAAAACCGCTGCCCACCATCTAACACGTCCCCATGTTCTCTTCTTCCACTCTCTTCCCTTCTTCACCTACAATGTTTAACTCTCCTCATACACCATTACTTCACAACAGTTACATACTTTTCAAACAAAAAAGCCAACAAAACAAAAGAGCACTTAAACTGACCTCACTCTTAAGTTTCCCCTCTTTTGTGAATTAATGGCATAGTCCATGGATGCCAAAGTATGCAACGCCAGAACAAAGACAAGGAATAGTGACAAATAAGGGATACAGATTTGGAGAACAATACTTTTTCAGTGGGGGGGAAAAAGAACGACAGTTTACATCCCATTGGGAGGGAAAAAAAAAAGTGAGCCATCTACCAGGTATTTCCCTTTCAAGTTTTCTCCCTTTAAATTGACCTCACTCTACTTTTCCTCTTGTTTGTGAATTAATGGCATAGTCCGTTACAAGTCTACATTATTAGCAAGAAATTCTGGCAAGTGGGAAACATACTCTCGACAGGAAATCACATCGAAGCAGTTCATTACCATTCGATATGTAGCGAGAATAATTGCCCCGGCCACCCCTTTTCCCTCTCCCCTGCGTATCACGTCTCCACCTCGATTCTTCAGACTCTTTGTTGCTCAAATTCTGCAGGAAGACAAACACAATGATACCAAAATATGTATCGTACAGACATGGATAGGATAGGAAGCATGTAAAGAACAGAAAGATTAGTCAGATCCGCCAAGTACACCCAAAAAACCATCTTACACATACATATATATTTTGTTTTGAATATGTATCAATAAACGCTGTTAGAGGACCTCATTTATGGATCATACGAAGATAGATTTTGGGCGAAAATTGCTCCGTACAGACCAACTTTTTTTTCTATTTTCAACCAGGCCACTTGTGTCTCTATTTTATAAATAGAAAAAGCACATACTGATTGAACATGTTGTTGGAGAAATAAAGAATAAAAACATTTTGATTTTCCAACTAAATTTTCCAGGAAAACCTTGCGTTTGTCATTTTTATGCTAAAACATCTGACTCAAAGCTGATTAGCAATGAGTGGAGTGACTATCCAGACTCGCAACAGTAGTTTTTGGAGGTTCTTGTTAAACACTGGGAACAAGCTCTAATACTCTCCCGCACCTGGAGAGGTAAACAGAAGATACAAAACACAAGGATCACATTGAAACAATGTGCACTTAAGGCCCCATAAGGAGGAGAATTAATCAGAGAATCTTGTCTAAAAGCCTCTAAAATCATCAAATGTCATGTAAAAGCATTCTAACACAAAACCAATTGATAATGAGGGGAGAGGCCGGCAAGACTCATATGCAGAAACTTTAAGGTGGTAACTGACGAATGTGGGACAAGCTAGTAGAGTTTCATTCATAGTCAACTAAATCATTGCAAATTTACATTTGTTAACAAAGATCATTGTTTTCCGTTAAATATGTTAAGAAAGTAAAAATTTTACAACTCTTACATTTTGCAACACAGATAAATAGTACTCCCTCCATTCCTTTTTCTTGGTCCCTTTTCAATGAACGCGTTATTCAATCCAATTAATAAATACTCCCTCTGTCCCAATTAAAATGTTGCAACATAAAATGTTTTATGTAATTTTAAAAACTTTGTGTAATAGAACAAATTGAGATCAATCAAACAACATCCATATTGCATATTAAAAGCACACAATATATTGAAAATTATAGACAATTTTTTGAGATGTCCCAAATAGTGAAAAGAGAGAAACATATCGGATGGAGTGTAGTTTTTTGAAATTTTCTTTTGAAAATTTCATCCACAAATCCAATGACATCAATTTGTTCTTCTAGACCAAACTTTCACAATTTATCGAGGAAATGATTTTCACACCACACTACTATCCCTTAACACACCCTTTTTGTCTTTATTAACTTGAAATTACCAAATTGCCCTTCACATGGAAAAAGTGACTCGTGTGGTAAGGGAAATTTGGTAATTTCAAGTGAATAAAAACAAAAACGGAATGTTTGGGGATAAAAGGAGGGTGTGAAAATCATTTCCCTTATCGAAAAACACTAAAATACAAAATATCAAACAATTTTTAAGTTGCCTGGAATAGAACTACGGATTACAAATAATTACTATGGAACAAAGGTAGTCAGACATCTCACAGAATACATAGAAACAAAGTTATAAATATTTCTTTGAATTAAGTGAAATTGTTAATTGTTGAAAGAAATATGCAGAAGGTTTTGACACCACCTGCATCACGTTTAAAAGTCATGCAAAATCCAAACTTTGCATCCCAATAAATGCGATTTTTTGGGGAGAGGAGGGGGAGACATGCGTGTTTTATGGTTTTGGAGTTTGTATTAAGAAATAAAGTACAACTTCTCACTGCCACAACTATTATGCTCTGCACATTACACCTTAAAACTGTGTCTTCAAATGCATGCAAGCCTATGTGATGTAGGGAAGTGTACGAATTAAAGAACAATGTGCAACAAGGACAATCCCAAACAAGATAATCTAGAGAAACCACCTCTAAGACTATATTTTCATTAACCATCGAAAAACCAACTCGACTTAGGGCTTAAAGCATACTTATATTGTTGTACAAACCCTAAACAAACTAGGAAACAAATAACGAAAGGCTACAACTGCTAATTAAGCCTAAATTAAAGGAGTTACAACAATTACCAAAAATGGTAAATTTGAAACTGACTCCAAAATAAATAAAAAAAATTAGAAAGTAATACAAGGTTGACTCAACCCATTGCTATATTTCTGTTAATTATAACGGTAATTAAACCCTAAAACAAAGAAAATGCAATCAAATCAAGGCTTGAATCCTAACCAATTTGGGTCAGAAACAAGAATTCTTTTAGGCCATGTTGATCTAGCAAGGGGCATGTGTTCAGTCATTGAATAGATTGACGTCATTGTTAGCATAACATCCCATTCCAATTTAGGTCTCGGTACATATGAATTCAAATAAATCTTAGTTCTAGGATCCTTCTAAAATGGGCGCTCTCCCAAGACGGGAGCTCACTCCCAACTAGGATGGGAGCTTATGAGGCTATTAAAGCAATTATTCTCATACTTTTAAGGGTGTGGAAATAAGAATATGAAAATCATATAAGTCAAGAAGTTTTACAAATTGAAAATATCTAATTTCCAGAAAATTTTCACTTTAAGATAGGGAAAATTCTCAATAAGTATCACTTTTTCTACAATGGTTAAGTATTAAAAGATATTTTATATACATATTTAAATATGATCTATATACACTCCTTAAGCGCTTCCAACCTTGAGAACTTCTAGGTGCCTCCGCTCCCCCGCACCCGCTCCCGCTTCGTGCAACTTAAGAAATAAATTGACGAGGTAGAGTGTTTTACAACAATTTCTACTAGTTAAAGAACTAACTAGTCTTGAAGTTAGTTTAACCGTGTGACACGGAAGAGTTTAACATCCTTTCCACTACACCGAATTTATGCAAGTACAAAGGCATGCCCTCACTATCCATGTATAGTCATTATCGACATCTTCTATCTCTACCATTGATGCGTTGGTTATTAATGAACAAGAGGACACCAAGACACATTGTCTACTTCCTCAATCAGTTATCTGATTATCTCTAACATCAGAGAAATCAAAATAAGCATCATTTTTGTTGTATTTGAACCATCTATGTAAATCTTCTCCATTATCAATTTTGGTCGCCCCTCGAGAAATGTTGGGCCTCAGGAGGTTACAAATGACCACTCCATCATAAATATACAAATGAGAATGGTAAACTCCATCGTAAATATACAAATGAGAATGGTAAATCTATTCCATCGCCATCCAACTCCATCGTATCTGCAATCTTCTTTTACGCAAAGCCACTAAAAAGATTTATTTGCACAATGTCCACATACCAACACCGTCAATCTACTCTATCCTCACCAATATCTAGAATATTCTTGTTCCCAAGAAATTCTTGCAGACAACATCTCCTTACAGCGACACCAGCAATCTCCTATGTTGGCAGGCGTTGTATCCTTTAGACCTCTCCTCCACACATATAATTAGGTATTGGATTTTGGTTATGCTTCCCATTTGATCTGCCTATATAACATAGGCAAGCACAACTCTTTGAGTAACCATTTTGGTCTCCATTTCTTTCAATTAGTGGCTTATAAAAGCTATTTGTTACCTATTTTGTGCTACACGGTGGGCTTTACAGACGTTAATACCACATTGCCAACCATTAAAAGCATTTATTTGTTTGAGCTTGTAAAAGCTGTTACTTTTCATTTGAGCACCTAGCACATCAACGAGATATTATAATGATATAAAATTTATGCCAGACCCTTTAATATTGTTACCACATTTGGTCAACTGATGATATCACTGAGCATTTGAAGGTGTATAATCATTAGTTTTATATACAAAAGGTAGTATAGTAGATAGAATCTATTAGACAGGAGGGGAAACAAATGAGCAGGTGTAGTTGAAGGGAGAACGCTTTGCATATCATATAAGAAATAGTGATAGTTTGCACTCCCATCTCTAATTTAGTAGGATGATGAAACACTACATGGAAACAAAAAGATTTAGGGTCATTTGATCTACAGCTTGAGGAATGCTCTCAAAGAATAGGTCTGACCAGTCATAGAAAACAATGACGCAAACAAGTCAGACTAGTGAGAAAAAAGCAAGCAAGCAAGCGAAAATGAAAAGCAAATAGCTGAACAATAAAGCACATCACCCTATATTCACACCAAAGAAACATGGATACGGACATGAGACACGGGTACGACACGGCACGGACATGTGAATACACTATTTCTCAAAAAAATAGGACAAACACAGGTTGTGGATACATTGTCTTGAATATATTTAAATAAATAGCTATGTATCTATCACCAGAAGTTCACATCCCACATTAAATACTAGGTAAGGTACACAAAGTTATGAGGAATCTGGATGGACGAGGGACTCAAGAAATCGTGAAAAATAAAGGCTCGGACACAGCTAAGAAATGCTAAATCCTTTTCTTAATATTTATTAATGTACCTTCTTCATTTCTCTAGATATTTTGAGTGAACTTTAAATATGTCCACCTTGTACAAAATAGTGACGTCAAATACCAAAATCTTGATAATCACACTTCAGCAAGTTTTTAAGAAGTGTCAATGGAATGCCAATTTTTAACTCATAGACACCTGAGAAGTGTCCGACACGTTGCAAAAAAATGTCGGCCACATGTAGAAACTAAGATTCGATTTCTAGTTGAGGAACACGAAAAAAAAGAGTATCAAACACTTAGTTGAGAGTGACTGGGAAGTGTCAGCCTCCGACACATGTCAAAAATCCTTCTTTGAAGTGTCCGTGTTTAATAGATCCACACTCTTCCACTAAGTACAAATTGTGTTCATGAACACTCATACCTAAAAATAGAACAAATTGCCTTCAGATAGACACATTCCTTTGGAAAAACACCTCCGCTCAGTTTACAAACACAAACTTCAATAAGCAGGTTTCGAAGATCTTAATTTTGTATTTCCGACGGACCAAAAAAAAAAAAGAAGATCTTAATTTGTACAATTATGTGAATAAGATGCCTCTACAGATTACATGCATTGATAGAAAATTCTATCCGTTGGGAGATATGCGAAGTAGAGATTCATCTACGAGACTGCAACAATTTGCAGAAACAACACAAGAACCTCTTATTGAGTCACAGTCCAGTGGCGCAGTAGATTGGGATGCACTGCCGGTAAACCTGAAAATTCAGCTCAATCAGTTGAAATAAAGGGGTGAATAACTTGGAAAACATATCTACACACACAAAGCCGTAAGATTTAATGTACTTTTGAAAGAGAGACCTCAAAAACATGAGATTCCTTTATATATATATACTGTACTTTGAATAGTCTTTTTCCAGTAGATTTTCCAGTTCTTCTATTCGAGATCAACTGCAAATGCCCAACAAAGTGACCCGAAGACCAAAAAAGATCGCTAAACATGAACAAGATCGGAAATAAATCAGCGTTTTAGAAATCCGAACACAGATTCTGAGATAAAAGACAATCAAGCTGTCTGGGAAGTTTTTTTTGTTTCGATAAGTTGTCTGGGAAAGTTAATTTACTTTTTCTGTTCCCCCCAGGTCAGAGCAGGGTGAAAAAAATCACAAACCTTTGGTAATTCACTGAAGCAATAGATCGGAACAAAATCGATTAGAGCTTTCTTCTTCCTCTTCTTCTTTTTCATATGGCCTCTCTCTCTCTCTCTCTCTCTCTCTCGACTCTCTTCCTAGATTTCGTTAAAGATCCAAAGATGGGGCCGGAGCCCGTATATATATAGACCAGTTATGGTCAAGCAAGCAAGTTAAGGTGGTGTTTGGTCAAAGAAATTACTGTAGAATCAAAGAAATATGTGTGTTAATTTTTTTTCCTAGTTTGCTTGGATTTTTAAGATTTCTCTCTAGCTATAATCAAACAAATTAGGAAATAAAATAAGTTGACTTTTTACTTTTTTATGATTAAGCTACAATTAAAGAAATTAGTATGCTAAATTTTTTTCCTAGGTTTGCTTGGATTTTTAAGATTTCTCTCCTGTTGTACTTTTTGTTTTCCGTTTCTTAATTAAATAGAATCAAAGAAATAAGTGTGTTAATTTTTTTCCTAGTTCGCTTGGATTTTTAAGATTTCTCTCTAGCTATAATCAAACAAATTAGGAACTAAAATAAGTTTACTTTTTTACTTTTTTATAATTAAGCTACAATTAAAGAAATTAGTATGTTAAATTTTTTTCCTAGTTTGCTTGGATTTTTAAGATTTCTATCCTGCTGTACTTTTTGTTTTTCGTTTCTTAATTAAATAGAATCAAAGAAATAAGTTCGTTAAATTTTTTCCTAGGTTGGTTGGACTTTTAAGATTTCTCCCCAGCTATAATCAAACAAATTAGGAAACTAAAATTAGTTAACTTTTTGCTTTTTTGTTTTACTTTTTTTATAAGGCAAATGTTAATGCCAAAACCGTTTTTTTATTTTGTCAAAACTCTAATGCATAAAATTCTTGTACTTATGTGCAATGTACATACCTTTTAGACATTGGAGTTTGGCATAATCAAAAACAGTTTTGTCATTGTCACTACCCTTTTATAATTAAGCTACAATTAAGAAAATTAGTATGTTAAATTTTTTTTCTCTAGTTTGCTTGGATTTTTAAGATTTCTCTCATGCTATACTTTTTCTTTTCATTTTTTAATTAAATAGAATCAAAGAAATAAGTACGTTAAATTTTTTTCCTTGTTTGATTGGATTTTTAAGATCTCTCTCTAGCTATAATAAAAAAAATCAGTTAAATATTTTCTTTTATGTTTAAATTTTTTTATAATTAAGTTACAATTAAAGAAATTATTATGTTCAATTTTTTTCCTAGTTTTCTTGGATTTTTAAGATTTCTCTCCAGCTATAGTTTTTGTTTTTCGTTTCTTAATTAAATAAAGTCAAAGAAATAAGTACGTTAAATATTTTTCCTAGTTTGGTTGTATTTTTAAGATTTCTCTCCAGCAAAAATGATAAGTGTAATCAACTAACCAATTTCTTTCCAACACAAATTCACATGGTGTGTGGTGCCCCACACATATTTCACCCTCAAGTATATGTGTGGGCACACCATGCGAAATATTTGATTTTGTTTAAAACTTTTGTTGTACATGTATTCTTGTTCTAACTTGGTTTTTCATTTGCTAAAATGGATATTTGTTAAAATCAAGTAGGTGATTTTAGCAAATGAAGAGGGGAGGTGATTTTATCTCCAATGAATCTAAACTCATATATTTCCAGATTCATAGGAGATAAAATCACCTCCTTATTTCATTTGCTAAAATCACGTACTTCATTTTAGCAAATGAAAAACCAAGCCTTATAATTAAGCTATAATTAAAAAAATTAGTATGCTAATTTTGTTTCCTAGTTTGCTTGGATTTTTAAGATTTCTCTCCAACTATAATCAAATAAAGTAGCAAAAACTAAAATAATTCTTTTTTTTTAGTATAAAATTATCCTTGTTTGAAAATGAGTAAATTAAAGTTAAAAAGGAAGTGACACAAAATAGAAAAGGTAGAGATAAGAGAAATAATAAAATCACGTTAATTGTGAGACGAACACCGAAATAACCTCCAACACCTCCGGTGAGGCGGCAAATTTGCCTTAAGGGCACCGTGCGATACACGGGCCTCGGTTTGCGATTTTGTTTCCTAAATAATTTTTTATTATTGTTTATTTTTCACTGCTGTTTTTCCTACACATTCTTGCTAATTGAATACGAAAAAAGTGTATTATTTTTCTCTTTCTTTGATTTTCTATCATTACCTCGTTAATCAAATGGACCCTTTGTAAATGTAGCTTGTGGGAGGATGTTGATCGTGGAGGTGGAAGAATTGAATGAAACCCATCTTTGGTGGAAAGATTGAGATATTCTTCCATGTTAGTCATAATTCAAATGGAAGTGCATTTACTACGTTCTATATCATTGAAATCATTTAATAATCTATTTGCAGGGCGGAGTCAGGATTTTAGAGAAGTGAGGTCAAAATTGGGAAGACGGTCTTGATTTTTGTGAAGACGGTCTTGATTTTTGTTACAGTGTATAATTTTTACGTGAATTGACAAAATTACATCATTCATATCCAATTTTTTCTTTTCAAAGACAAGATATTTTACTTGCAAAACCTTCAATGTTTATATTCTGATCAGATTCATAAGAAGAGAAATCCACGTGATAATCATTTATACCACAACTCGCTATTCCATTTGTTAAAATCAACATTTGCTAAAATCAAGTGATGAGTTTAGCAAACGAGGAGAAGATTTAATCTTCTTCTCATTTGCTAAAATCAACTCTTGATTTTATCAAATATTGATTTTAGCAAAAGAAAAACTAATAAGCATTTTCACTAGAGCATTCTAAGGGCAAGTGCACCAGACCATGCATATCTCATTTTAGCAATAATAAAGAGCATTTTCACAACAACAAAAAAAAGGGTTTGCGCTAGACTCGCCAAACTAAAAGACAAAATACATTCTGTCAGAGTGGGCTTACTGCATCTCCCTAGCTACTGTCACAACTCACAAGGGATTGAATATTTTATCTTTTTTGTACCTCTCTCCTCTTCATTCCCACCCCCACCTTCTCTCCTCTTCTAGTTTTTATTTTGTATTAAAATACTATTAAAAGAATTAGTAATTTAATTTTTAATAGGTGACAGGTAAATTTAGGAGTTGGAGAGGAAAAATTGGCAAGATAAAATGCATTTTAACACTGTTAAGAAGCATTTTTTGTTATCCATTGTCACACAAAAAAATTAGCTATACAATTTTTTTATTTTTTTTAAGTGTGTGGTTTGTTTTACTTTAATATATATTTTTTGCATGACACAAAAGTGAAGGTTACACGAGAATATTTATATACTGGCAAGTTTTTCACCAGTTTTGTTTTATTTTTCATCTTCCCTGTCCACTAGTTCCTACAAAAGTCGCATATTGCGCATGCATGAGCTTGCTCGAGAGTGAGATTGCTGAGTGTAAAAACGTCTTACAAAAGCTACTACTGGAAGATTATGTGGCAAGGTTCTGACCATGCTTGTCCTAATTAAATTCACCTATAGCCTCTGCATTTTTCGTCGTAACTATTTACACATCTTTTTAGTTAAATGCTCTTGCTCTTTTGGGGCTGGATGAACAGATATGGTATTTTCCTTAATTTTCAAACAACCAAGCTTCGTTAGTTTTACAGTATTGATATTCTATAGGGAAACAAACATAGCCTTTAATACAAAGAATGTATCTCAAAGAACCTGAATAAATTATCTATCTACCAAAGAATTCACTCATTTGAGCAACAAGCATTTACATGCCCCACTTGCCTCCAATCTCGGTTCAAATCCAAATTCAGTAACTTGGATCCAGTTCTCCAGACTTTCCAATTACATCCATCACAGCAGAGCCTTAGGTTGTGTTTGGATCAAGCATTTGTATACGAACTTCTATCAGAGACAGAAAATGCAACAGATTTCCTTCCATATATCTATAGTTTTTGTACCTTTTCTTTTCCTTCCCTTCCACAAGTCCCATTGCATATCCAAGATGACTATGCAACCAAAACCGATACGAATCAAGCTACACTGATGCTTACTGCTTTGACAGATTACATTAAAGCTGGAGGAGAGTTGAAGGGGAGAACTTTTAAGGTTTGAACCTCTGGTTGATCAAAACTGGTTAAGAAATAGAGCTGAAGCTTTCAATAGGATCGGACTCTTCCAGCATAGAGGCAGCCTGAAAGCAGTCTATAGCATCACCTACTCGTCCATCATCCTTGTGAACCAATCCCAAGTAATACCAAGCCATGTGATTCTTAGATTCTATCCGCAGTGCATCTGAGAGTAAGCTTCTGGCAACCGGCAGCACCTTTGAGCCCATCTTCGACAACACTGCACCAATCAAGATCTTGCAAGGTACATAACCAGGTTCTAGAAGAAGAGCATTGGTATAAGCAGCCAAAGCTTCTTGGCTTTGTCCCTGTGCTTCGCATATGACACCTAGCAGAATTACAGCACAAAATATCAGAACTTTAATGGTCCTTTTTCTTTAAAGAATGGCAAGAAATTGTTACAACAGATGTTAAAAGGTTAGTGGTGGTCAAGAGTTGAACCCTTGACTTGGATGAACTTAGCCAAGTACCCAACCAACTGAGCCAGCCGGCAAGTTCCATGGTCTCTTTGATATTAGAAGGGATTTTCTTTATTTCAACAAAGGATAGGTATTAGCCCCTTTGTTTAACTGGACTAATAGTGATGGGACGACTTATCTCTTCGCCCCCAGGTACTCAGATGTCCTAAATTTTGTGGGATGTCCTATCCAAATTGTATTTAATCCCTAAGGAAAAAGTTCCCAACAAACACAGGACTTGTGGTCCCTTTGGACTGGTAGTCCAATTCCAAAAAATGGAGATCATACAGGGCCTATATGGGCATATGCATTGCATATTCACCGACTTTTTGAGGTTGGTTTCAAGCTCTATAACCAGTCTAATGACTAAGAGAATAGATACGTACATCAATAGAAGTAAGCTGGTGTTACTCGATAAAGTCATTGAATTTTTAAATGCTGTCTGGAGCTATTTATTCAACTGAGAAGAAAAAAAAATTACATTGGACTAGATCGCCCATGAATCATGACTCATATCTGCTATTCTGAACCTCTAAAAGCTTCGTCAATCTTGTTAATCATTCACACCACACCACGAGAACTCAAAGGTGTGTAGTGCCCTTAACTTCCCCAGAAATCCCTCCTAGCCTGTTTTGTTTTTTAAACATTTTGTGGCCACAAAAACCAATACATAACAAAAGCATCAGGTTACAAGTAAGAACAGGAAAATCGTAAATAAGAAAACAGTCATCCAAACTGCCGGATATCTGGATCGTACGAATTGGTAGTCTGGAAATCTAGTTTGGACAGCTTCATGGTTGGCTGGAGTTCTCTCCCAAAAGTACAGCAATCCCAGCCACTTCACTTCAGTCCCAGGAGCCTCTTATCCACATTCTCATTTAATCTTTCCAAAAGAGCAATTCAAAATAGAAAACCGCTCATTGAAATTCAAAATGGTAAAATAGCTGTTGAGCAATTCAAACCAAAAATAATAGAATTGGAATGGTAAGTACTCTTCCTTTCGAGACTACAAGTACAATAGGAGCATCCGTCAACAAGAAGGATCCGCCTAATATGATCATCCCTTGATGTTCCTCTTAATGAACTGAAAAGCTTATATAAGGCCAGAACCCTTAAGAGGGGAAGTGTTACATAGTCATGGGAAAAACTCAACCCCAAAAGCTAGTTCATGAAGTGAGGATGCTCTCACGCTCCTATATTTCATAGTACTTTGGTACCCAGGCAATGTGGTACTTCACTTCACACCCTCCCTCACACGCAGCCTGCTCACTCAGCAACACCTGCCACAAGTGCAAGCGAGAGACACGCACCCGACCCATCTCTGGTACCCAGCTCTGATACCATGTTACACGGTCTAGGATAGAACTCAACCCCAAAAGCTGGCCCTTGAAGTGAGGGTACCCTCATGCTTATATATTTCATATTACTTTGGTACCCAGGCGATGTGGGACTTTGCTTCACATGAAGGGGTGCAGGAACCGGGTTCCACGGCTCGAAAGGACCAGTATCTGGCTGAAACTTGTTCGAAAGGACCAATATCTAGCTGAAACTTTTTTGTTTACTTTTTCGTGGTTGAGTAACAACGATATTTGAATCAGGCCTCAGTTGAGCTACACTTTATTTTATGCTAGAACCCTCTTCAGAAATGGCTAATGAGTACATGAGCAATATACTGTGAAGCATGGTAACTTCCAAAACCATGTCGTATGTGTACGGAGTACCAGTACTTTGCACAATACTACTTCATGCGCAACAGTTACATGAACATGTACCAAGATATTTTCATTTAGTTTCTACCATAACTAAGCTATATCTCACCTATATTAGTGCTTTATTTAATACATAGTGGTGGAAAATAAATTGCAAGGACATTTTTCCAATACAACAATAATAACATAACCCATTTAGTCCCCAATAATTGGGGGTATGAGCGGGGGATGGATAGGAGATAGACCTAACCTTTGGCAATAAATGCACAAAGTGGCTGCTCCCAGAATAAATGCAAGGACATTTTTCCAATGCTTAGCATATTTGTGAGCAGCCACTTTGTGCATTTATTGCCAAAGGTTAGGTCTATCTCCAATCCATCTGTTTCAGTGGTATTCTGGGAGCAGCCACTTTGTGCATTTATTGCCAAAGGTTAGGTCTGTCTCCTATCCATCCCCCGCCCATACACCCAATTATTGGGGACTAAATGGGTTATGTTATTGTTGTTGTTGTTGTTGTTGTCTTAGCATATTTGTAGAGTCCAGATTAAACTCTATTTTGCACCTTCAAGTTTGACATTAAATTGGGTTTTGTAGATTGGTTAATCATTGAAATCAATTTACCATTTCTTTTCCTAAAACATGATGACCCTAGACCACATAAATAGATACCACATCTTAAACCTTCTATATGACAATCACACCACTTATCATCTGGTAAGAGACTGGAAGTCTGGAATATGATCTACGCTATCTATTTCCCTTTGTCTCAAGGATATATGACGGCAAATTCCAACATCTTGCAACAAGTTGAACTGTTCTAACACATGCCAAAGTACATCACAAGAGCCAGACAAAACATACACAAAGAAGCCATTAACTGTATGTATATTCTCAAGAACCAAGAAAAGTAACATGAAATGAAACTTCAAAGAATTCATTATTGCGCTAGATCAAGTTTCAGGTCTCACCTTCTGTGTGCAGTGTTTCAGCAGAGTACTCAAATAGTGCTCTAGCTTTTTCCAAGCATATCTCTGCATCCCTCCAATGTGAAAGGCTGGAGTATAAGTTTGCAAGACCATGCCAAACTTCAAATTCATTGAATTTATCATCATTAATCTGTCATTAAAATAGGGCTATTAATTCTAATGCAATTTGGAATTTTCAAATCAATTGAAAACAAAAACTGAGAATGAAATTGTAAGTATCGCCTACATATTGCTATCCAGGTCAATGTATATTTAAAGCAAACCCACGTTCCTAAACCAAAAACATAGCAAAACCCCATTTGCAATTTATTCTCCAGAAGAAAGCACATAGCATGTAATTCTGATGAAATGTCATTAGTACCTGAAAACTAAGGCTCTATAAGGAAGAGAATGGTGCAGCAAACCAATTAGCACCCAAAAAGATTTAGAAGTCAACACTAGATGATCCTAGTATCCTACTACTTGGGTCCATTGTTCTCTCCTCCTTGTGGTTTTTAACTAGACCTGAAGATATATTATGGTGTCCATTTCCTTGGGGGTGTAGCCAAAGGTTTCCTCTTTGTGTGAGTGAGTGTGTGTGCATGCGCTTGTGTGAGTGTGGTGTATGAAAGATGTAGAACCTCACTTTTGGATTAGTTATTTTAGTTCATACATCATGCACAATGTACATGTATCTTCACCAAATATTCTAAAACATAACATGTACACCTTCCTCATATTTTTTAATCCATCATCAATATCAATCACTAAAAGTCATACGGTCAGTCCATTTTCTTATGATAGTATCACATGCTAATGATATTGACACACAACTAGTTACGGCAAATAGGTAGAAGGTATTACATTCAAGTGAGGTCCAAAACTAAATTTTCATCTCAACGCATAAGGAAGTAATGGATCTAACCTGATGCAAGCCACGAAAAGGCCCAAATGATTTCCTCTGGGCTTGAACCAATGCAAGGAGGTTACGATAAGTTTCAATTGCATCCATGGGTGATGACTGTGCGATTTTCAGCTTTGCCTTCATCCTAAGTAGCGGTCCTTGCTCCCATTTTGTTGTCTCATCTAAAGCAGCATCAACCACCACTTCAGCCTCTGGGAACCGCTGTTGAGCAGACAAAACCAAGGCAAGCAATCTCCAGCCTTTTAGAATAGATCCACCAGTTGCATCAATGAACTGTTTGGCATACCGCAAAGCCAAATTCAAATTCCGATGCTCTGCATACTGAACTCCCAACTCATAAATAAGGTCAGAGTTGTTACACTCAAGAGCAACCGCTCCATCTAACGATTTCAATGCATCAGACTGAAGACGAGACCGCTCAAAATCTGAAGAAGAGACTTGTTTTCCCAAACAAAGACCTAACATGCGAAGGCCAACACCTTTCAGATGTTCATTTATCCCCACTGCATTCACAATTGCCCTCTGTGCATACCCCACACCCTCTGCAGCAAGAAGGGCATCCTCGCTGCAGATTTTGGCAGCAAGCAACAGAGATGTAAGATCGTCTGGTTTTTCATGATTGTGCAGAGACTTCCTCAATAGATTCAAGGCAACCTCATTTTGTCCTGCTCCACTATAGCAAAGTGCCATGGCTTTCCATCGTTCAACACGGTGAAAAACACCAGGCATTACCTCTTCAAGTTGTTTTGCTAAAACAGAAGTCTGGCTGCACAAAGATAGAGCAACTGTAAGGTGTTCCATTACTGAAGGGTCCCATTTGATCTTACCGAGATAAAATTTTCTCGTAAGAATCATCAGAAGCAGAATTGCCTCCTCCAGATTGTTTCTAGGTACATATGATCCATCAATTTGAGCTGCCAAACTAGGTGGGCCAGCCTCCACTCCACTGTACAGCAATAGCACCGCAAATCTCTTCTGAATCCTTGCACAGCAATCATTCTCCAGGTTCCATTGACTTAGAAGCGCTCGTCTATAAGCAGACATTGCTTCATGGTAGCAACCAGCCTGCTTCCAAAGCTCTGGAAGGAGCTCTACTGCACGACTAACTGTATCTTGCAACTTATTTTCCACTAGCACATCAGGTATGCCACGATAGAATATCTTCTCAACCGCATCAAGGACACTTTTACACTCATTAGCAGCATCTGTAAAACCCCAGCAAGAGAAAGCTTTGTAGGTAATCAAGTAAACAAATACTCCTTCTGTCCCATTCTGTTTGTATAATTTTGAACTTTTTACTATACCAAATTGCTCTACAATTTTGAAAAGTCAAAGAACAAAATTCTCAGTCCTTTTTTCCCTTCTCTGTAGAATTTAAGTAACAAATCTAATTTGAATTGAATGACATTTTTGGAAAGTTAGAGTTTGTAGAGTGCAATGATTTCATTAGTGGAGATCCAGAAATTTAAATCACTAATTGGGACAATTATAAGAGATCCAAAAGGACAGCCAATAACAAAGGATCAAATGACAGAAAAGCCCCATACCAGTTAATCTCCCAAGCTTTTGAAGAGACTTGGCTTTCAAATATATAGCTTCAAGCACAAGGCTAGCGGCATGTTGAGAGATATTATGCATTGATTCATTGCGTGAACGGCCCTTCTTAGATGGCTGTTTCTCCGCAACGGGTTGAAGTCTCTGTATGGCTGCTTGAAGATCAA
Source organism: Vaccinium macrocarpon (assembly GCA_022606695.1). Classification (NCBI taxonomy): domain Eukaryota; kingdom Viridiplantae; phylum Streptophyta; class Magnoliopsida; order Ericales; family Ericaceae; genus Vaccinium; species Vaccinium macrocarpon. The sequence goes on from CM040180.1 coordinate 43,954,181, forward strand.
TACCGTCAAACACACGAAGAGCACCTTCCACATTTCCTCTTTGATATTCCAACCTCCCTAGAAGAGCTCTTGCTTCCTACGATTGTTTTTAAGAAAATAGAACCATAAGCACCAGTGCACCACATTTGATACATGCCTTCAAAAATTTTACAACAGTACATGAAAAGAAGAAATAAATGATGACATCTACAGAGTGCATTACGCATATAGCAGGATGTCTAATGAATTATATTGATCTTTAACTGCATCACGCTTGTAACGCCCCCATGTAGACCACTAGCACAGTACCCTGATTTGATCTACTAGCCACACCACATGACCCAAAATGCTTAAGCCCAAGGTACTAGTAGTAGCCCACATGGTTTGTTATATATCAAAGATAACTCATCTAAACAACCAATGTGGGACTAAACACCATCTAACTCCAAACCTGGGGTATCACAATCTTCCCCCCTTATGAATGCAACGTCCTCGTTGCATAGTCCCAGCAACTTCCCCTGGTGTCCGTGGTGGCAGAGCGCATCCTACCCACCACTTGGACCAGGGCGGGGCTCTGATACCATTTGTAACGCCCCCATGTAGACCACTAGCCCAGTACCCTGATTTGATCTACTAGCCACACCACATGACCCAAAATGCTTAAGCCCAAGGTACTAGTAGTAGCCCACATGGTTTGTTATATATCAAAGATAACTCATCGAAACAACCAATGTGGGACTAAACACCATCTAACTCCAAACCTGGGGTATCACAAGGCTCTTGCCTAAAATTCAGATGGCGAGAGAAACACCTAATTCTTGTTTGTCTAAATGTATCTTATACCTAAGAAAATATTATGTGATGCCCATAGATCCACAAGGGGATACGCATATATGATGCCTTAAATTTTGTTAAAAGACCATGTTATGTGGTTTCAGATGTGAACTTTTGTACATTTTTCTTTTAAATTTATGCCATGGATTTTGCATTTTAGATTTGGCAGAACTATTTAGTAACTTAAATTTTCTCGCTAATGTATCGTCCTATACGTGATATGTAACATGAGAAAAATAATACATGGCACATATCCCGTTTTGACAACATTCGTCTATAAACTCCACCTAAAAAGTGACTTTATGGATTAACAAACCAGAAGTCTATAAACTCCAAAGGTTATCAGCAAATCAAACCTCGAAATTTAACAATGAAAGTATGGTGCCTCAAATTTTCCAAAAGTTTTATACTAATTTTATCAGTACAAGTAAATAAAGACGAAACTTGAGCCCCACTGCCCCTGCTACCCAACTTCTTCTGTGAATATCACACACTAGTAGAAAAACCAAATATGGACGGCAATGAAGTGTGTTCCTACTAATCTTATGTTTGTTTAACACAACCCAGGTAGGAAGAGACATTAAGCATAACGGAAGTCTACAAAACTTGTTCGTTGGGAGAAAAAAATAAAACCGGAAATGTGAAAGTCAAAAGGTCATTCTTAGCATACTGAACCTCGGAATTTAGAGACAAGCCCTCCCGCAATGAAGATTCTGCCTCTTGAATGTTTCCTTCATCTAGCTTTGCTTCGACTTCTGTGGTTTTCATGCAAAGTCCGTTTGCACACACTTCTCGAACTGCCATGCCCTCCTCCTCCTCCTCCTCCTTGGATTCACCCCATACTGAGGATTGGCTTTCCTGCATCTCTTTTTCTCTGTTACACACAAAATATCACCACAACACTGTTCGTTCCCCAATGCCAATCATCAATATATCCGCTCGAATTCAAGAGCTACAACAAATTGGCGAGGCATAAAATCTGGCAACAAATTAGTACAACAGATCAGATTGTCGATCTACTATGGCAAAGTTATAGACCAAAATAGTACTACATACGAAAATGTTGACGATTATGTGTATGAATGGAGAGAAAGGGAGAGCTGAAGACGGAGATTACTCATCAAACAAAGTTACTTGGTTGGTTATGCATATCATATGCACTGTGCCAATTTTCAACGATGCCAACTTTCAACAAGTGAATTTTACAGAGTCATCAATGTCAAAAGTTTTCTACAGATACTCCTATTCATTCAACTGACCATCATCCTATAAAATGGAAATGCAGCTTCCAATTCCCCAAACAGCACTGTCAACACAAGAACTTTCCCTCAAACAACCCTGTAATCCAACACCGCATGCAATACGTCTAAACAGAAAATTGCTTAACAGGCCCATCAAAAGCAGATATCACGTTGACAAAAAAATTCAATTTTTAAAATCCGAACCTCCAAATGGGGATTTGTAAGCTGTAACACTTGATTGCAGAAAAATATTACGCTTGGGATTTTGTGCATGGCTTCAATACACTCTCACATCTTTGGGTAGCAAGGCTTTTAAAGGAACCAGAGGCTGATCCAAGCACAAAAAATGAAAGCCTAACCCTAGAATCAACGGAGATCAATGGGGGAAACTTCTGTGGCTGAAATTGATAAACAAAATCATACAAATCAGAAACAAAACCTACGTGATACTTTAAGCCCGGTAGTGTAGATTTGAAGAAGCATCAACTTTGTGAGCTAATTAGTTGCTTCAAAATTGCTGGGTTTGTGATAATTGGGAAATGTAGATCAGGGAGAGGAGGGATGATGATGATGACGAGAGAGAGAGAGAGGAGGGAGCCGATGAGAGAACCTGGCGCTGGGTGCCAATTAACCGATTTAGCGAGCAGTTAATTAAATCGAGGCCTTTGAAATTTTGTTCTCGGACAATATTAACCCCTGTTCCGAAAAAATACTATGCCGAACTCGAATTTGCTAAATACGTTCTTTAATTTAATTAAGTTGTTTTTTTTGCTAATCAATAGTTTTTTTTTTTTTTTTTTTCTCAGATTGGTTTCTAGAAACAAAAGTTTAAATTGTGTTCTTTTTTTTCTCCTTTATCATTATTCTTTAAATTCCAAATTTATTTTCTGTCCACATAAACCTTAAACTTAAATATCTTCCTTAAATAAAATATGGATTAGAATTCCATCGCCAACTTGTGTCACGGCAAGCTCTGCTTTCACATGCCACACGAAAGGATGCTTTCATAAAGCATGCAATTAAGTAGCAGTGTTGTTGTGCTCTTCATTTACGCTTTCATCTTTTTTACAGTAACGTTTCAGGACATTAACGGAATTAATGCTACCATTTGGGTTGCGCATCAATCTCTTCTTTGCATCCAACACGACACAGTAGTACAACTACCCTCGACCAATGATTAGTAGTTGAGATTATCATTTCCTAGCACCGCCATTCATACCCACGTATAACCCACCTGACTCAAATCACTTCAAAACTTAACTATGACTAATTTCCTTCTATGGATTCCCAAATATGCACAACCAAGAAAACAAAATTTAAGAGCCATCCGTTATTTCAAATCTGTAAATTTTCTGTCCGGATATGACAAGAAAATCATGGTAGGTCATCAAAAAATTTACTACATTGCCCAAACACAACCTAAACTTTCACTTTGAAGATATTATTACATTTAAGTTGCTGCAAAACTGTAGTTTGGTTCATGTTAACAGCATGAGTACCCAAGTGGAATTATACCCAGCAACTGTTGTGAAATTTTAAAATACTCGCAAGCGCATGAATCGGATTAAAGTTTAGTTATGCAAGTGTGAGGTCGAACCCACAGGGACTTGTGAATTTTTTTTGTAGGAAAGCCAAATAAACTTAAATTGATCGAAACCCTAACCTAGTTCCCAAAAGTTGTGGTTGATTTGAAAATAAAATAGTGACGAAACAAATAATTAAACTAGCATGCAAAAATAGTGGAGACTAGCGGTTGAGAAAATAACTAAGATTTCAGAATCCACACCCATAAATATATATTGAATAATTTTATGCAATAATTTTTGCTATGATTCTGCACAATGATTTAGAGGCTAATCTTAATTACCGTGGATAATATTTCGTTAAGCCCTTTTATTTATAACAATATATATTCACCCTCTTCTTCAAAGTTTAAGCCAAAATAATCCACTGTATCTGTGATAACAAATCACAATGGATATCCCATACTTAAATATTAACTTTTAATAAACCAAGCAATTCGATTAATAAGATGACTTCAAATCATGAAAAAAAAAAAACTCATTCATAACGATTGAATTCATATCCAAAGTCCATGCATATTAATTAATGAGTCGAGAACAATAAACGATAAATGCACATAGGAAAAATCATATATATAGAATAATCTAATAAAAATTATGGGGTTTCATCCCCAACCCTAGTTTAGGCCTTATTCTCGTATAAATTTTTTGATATTAACTGGTGCATCACTATAGAATTTCTTTCCTTGTACAGATCAATTTCAATCACACCCATATTCTTCCCAAAAACAAAAACACTCCAAAGCTGCCACACATATCAAACGTGCACCTCCTTTAGGAATGGTTATTCAATTGTCAAGATTTCTTCTGTAAAAGAATTGGATATGATTAATTAGTGAATTCTCTACAATTCCAAATCTGACTTCAGCCACTTTATTCCAAGGGGTGAAATAAATAATATTGTCATATTTTCTTGCAAAAATCAATAATTTGCTATTGAAGACCAATAAGACAATAATATAGTAAAATTACATGCAATTAAGGCAAAGTACATGTGATGTTGGGGCCTCTAAGTGTCGATTTTTTGTGCTCATCAGCAAGCCTGCTCTAAGTTACTACTCCCTCCGTCCCTTTTTAAGTGTGTAACTTCATACATCTAACTTATTAAAGAAAATATTATCATTAGACATTTCACATCAACTTTACCTCCACTTTACACTTTTCACATTAACATTTACTTCCAGTTTCTCAAAATTATCCTTAACTTTTACCCATTAACTATTTACCCACTAATTTTTCAAAAGGGCAAAATGAAAATTGTACAAACTTTTACCCATTAACTTTTTAAAACATACACTTATTAAGGGACAGCCCAAAATAGGAATGTCCACACTATAAAAGGGATGGAGGGAGTAGTAAATAGTGATAAGCAGAATTGCCAAACATCATTATATTTCCCCCGAAACAGTAATTTCAACTTCAACGCTTTAGAAACATATTAATGGGATTGAAGTACCTTAACTAGTAGCCCACAAAGATTTCAATCCACCATTATTCTTGAGTGATGAATTGCTAGTTGGGTCCGATCAACCCGAAAACATGGTAAAACTTCACATCACCATTAGAACCCATGTTTTCTATCTATATCATTCGCATTCTTGATATCCACTTGCAGTACAACATTTGGTCTTAACATTTAGCTTTCTCAATAAAAGAAATTGCACTGGGTCTAGTTCCACTGAAACTCAAATGAATTAAAACCTCGTGAGAAAATGTAAAAGAATATAAGTATAAAGGAACCTGCTTACATGCCAATTTTCACCAAATGAAAGACGTTACACGCTTGGGAAATTTCATTCAAGAGCAAGAACAAAAATGTAACATAACTCTTTTGTTTGATAATTCATGAACTTGTCGTTAATGTAAGTTCCAATCTAAATGATGAAACGACTTTCCGAAAGTTGTTATTCGCATTATGTATTCTTAATAAAACTATTGCAAAGATGTGTAGGGTGCATAACTTACATTATGAAGAATGCAGAACATTGTTATTCAAATTAAATTCATCACCACAGCTGTGTTTATGAGAGTTCAAGAAGTGTTGTTGAAGTGCTAATCAAGCCTTGGTAAGTTGTTTGCTTATATATCTATAAAAAGTGGTAGGTCAATTTTAGCCTGCATTTTTCGAGAAATCCACTTTTTGAGCAGTTGGAACGCTGGTTTCACATTGACTTGTGCCTTGCTATAGCCTACAGGGCGTAAGTAACCAAGTGAACCTTATTTGTGATGAAAATAAACAAGAACTAACTTTTGTATCTATTAATTAAAGGAAAACACAAGAAATATACACCACCGTCTATTACTCTCTTCTCCAAAATAACCTAAAAAAAAAGAGAAAAAGAAATATCTAGAACTACGAAGCCATTCACTAGAAGTAAACCTCGATGCATCGGAATATCCAATATTCCTAAAGAAGAAAAATGTAGGTTGTGTTTGGTTTGGTTTTGAGTTTTGGTTTTTGTAATGATTAAAGGAAGAAATAGGTATAATAATTAAAAAAATAGGTATTAATGATTGGAGAGAGATAGGGAGAAAAATAAAAATACTATTTAAAAATAAGAGTAATAATTGAATAATAATTGAGAAAACCGGTTTTTAGAAACCAAACCAAACAAGGCAGTAGTGAATGCCTCTTCTAGCTTAACTACATAAAGCATGACAATAGTCATGTTGAAACTAACCTTGGAAGGATTTGAGATAAGAATCGGCTCGTTGGGCTGCATAAGGTGAGCTGGACAGTGGACATCATCACTTCACAATAGCTCCACCAATGTCAGTAATTCTTAACCGCAACAATGATTTCTTTACTGTATGAACTTATAACATACTCTGAAACTGTATTCAAAATTGAAAGACTCAAAAAATACTCAGCACATGATGAAAGAAGTTAGAAGCCTGCAAAAAATAACAGTATGTGATTCATTAAAAATCCGTTAACAAAGTACCCCTCTTACGAGACCTAAGATGAGTCAGACACCACTAGCATATTTGCCACACACATAGTTTTCAAGTAACAAGAAATGAAATAATATTCTACTCTAACTATTAAACGCCTTTTGAAAATCATGCAGCAAGCATTTGGACAAAAAAAATGTACTTACCAATCTTGAAATTGCAAAGTTCTACCATGTTTAAATTACATTGTATGCCCTTATAACTCACAGATCTGGCAACTACGCAATATAATTTGAGAATTGTTAACTACTTTGTTCAATTGTTCTTTTTTACTTTTCTTTTTTGCTTTGGGTAAAGAATACGAGGATTGGGGTAGCTTAGCACCATACAACAAGATAGCATGACTAGTACTACAATGCAATTGCAAACACTTCAAATTCTTTATCATCTTAAAGAACTAGAAAACCATTTGAAATCTAAATGGCAAAATCAGTAACACTCAAAACATAATTTTCAATGCTAGGACACATATGAAGTTGTTGATTGGTGATTCTACCATTTAATATTGGTAAATGGGATGAAAGTACCTTAATTAGAAGCTACAATATATGTGGACTCAAAATTCCCATCAATCCTTGTGGACTCATCTACCTTTTTGTCATCGGTTAAAAGGCGCTCTTTGATCTCAAAAAAGCATCTGCCTAACAAATGACAGAAGATGTTCAATGACTTGGACTAGGTCAAGACCTCCTCCACATGTAGTTACCTTCCAGGCTTCCCACTCATTCTGTAAATCCTCCTCCATTGAGGGTGGGTGGGGGTGTTATTTTTCTGGAGTGATGCATATTTATTGGGTCTGACCCACTTGAAAACCTAGTTTGTCTTCCTATCGCCTTTAGCCATGTTTTTAGTATGTATGCCATTTGTTTACTTGATGTCCACTTGTAGAATAACATCACCTTGGTGTTGGTCTTCATCTATAGTCCCAAAAGACAAGGAGTCGTCATTGTAAGAATATGTTCTATGATTGAGCTTCCAGTGACCCTGTTCATGTTCCATAACAGCTACAAGCTTCCTCCAGTTTTTTTGCACTGCATAAAAACACTTAGTCAATCATACTGACGAAATTGTATTCTTTTCTCTTGGTAAAGGGAGGGCGAGACAAAAAGGAAAATTCAAGAAAGGAAACCACCCAACCTCGCATTTTTCAGATGTCTCTTGTTATTTAACTTTTAATGTCAAAATTCAACTTTATAGTGCTTGTTCGCTTATGTATTGTAAGGTTTTCAGCACTACTGCGTGTTCTGATCCTCCAAACTCTTAACTCTTAATTCATCAGTAAGGATAGAACTTAGAAGCAATAAACTAGACATCATATATATAGTCATAGATGTTGACGGATTGGGCTATTGTCACCATATTTCCTTACTTTTGGTGTATTTCAAGTTATGTGATCTAGTATACAAGTGTCTGTTGTGGAAGAGTGCAGTTGGATTGTTCTTAGAGTAGGTTTTATATGTTTCCAAAACTACAAATTGGGAATGAAACTAAAATAACACGGATACAGTGGCTCCTTATTTCTCTAAAAAGGAAAAAACATAAATTAAAAAAAAAGTGTTAGATTTATGGTTGCTTTCATAATCATTTATGGTTTGAATTTATAAAACTTCTTTTTACATGTGTTTCCACTTATATGAAAAAGGAGAGCGTCAAATATAAGAAAATGATATCACAATATCATAATGAGCAAAAAATCATCTTTTAATTCTCTTTCCCTCCCTCCTACTCTCTGTCTCCTTCTATATAATAGTTTTTTTTCAAAGTTTCTTAAAGTAGCATTTTAGTTGCAACTGTAGGCAGAAGTTAGCCATCAATCGCTTTTTATAAACCTCAATGACAGTAACGAATCGTAGGATTCTAAAGTAAGAAAACATTTCACTAAAAACCCATGTTCGGAACCATCAAGGGTCAGAATAACAATCAAACATAGACACCAAAGATCAATAAAAGAACGGCATCTACTAATGCATCTTCTAACCCAAAGATAAATCATGACATTAAGTACCACCATGTTTGAACTATAACAGTAAGTGTTTGAGATGAAATACCAGATCATTAGCCTGCATCCTGGAGGGAAGCTGAACACCAATAAGGGTAACAACCATAGGAAACTCGATCATATTCTACAACTCATGAAGTGTCCCACTAAAAGTCTCAAGACCTCATTCTTCATGTCAACGGAGTTGTCATCATGCACAATAGCTTTGTCAATGCAATATCCTAGTTCCAGATGTACTTTACCATCATTTTCTTCTCTGCATGAACTTAGAACTTGCTCTGAACCATTATTTGATAGCATGACATAACAAATCCTTGGCACACAAAGAAAGAAGCCTGCAATAAAAAAATAACAAGATTATATAAGAAGAACAAAGAAAATCTCAGGACAGTGGCCTTCTTTAATGCTTTCTTGATATCCTACCATACCAAAAACAATGATACAACACTTCGAAACTCCAAACAATTATATCTGAAGTGGCTAAACCCAGAATAAAGCCACTACAAAGTGATCATACATAAACTTCTAAGACCTAGTGTTGACACATCGATCAAAGAGTCATAAGCACAATTTAAAACAAAAGCAAAAGCTGGCTATGTCCCCACTCTAGCGAGATCACTGTAATAAAAACAATATATTATAGGTTTCATTGAAAAGAGAAAAATGGAAGCTAGCTATGTCCCCACTCTAGCGAGATCATTGTAGTAAAAACAATATATGATAGGTTTTGGTCAAAAGATTTTGAAGGTGTGGACGGCCCACGGAGATTGTGCGGTGTTACGTAAATGAAAAAGATTGTGATTTGTTAGAGTCGCCACCCGGATTTGAGGTCCGAACCCGAGAAACCGATCAAAAATGACTCTTTTGTCCATTTGAGTAAGATTTTACTGATCATGGCGGAACCAAAGATTTCTCGGATTCGGGGGTTTGGTTACGAGAGGGGAAGGGTTTTACGGCACCCCTCTCGCCCGGTCCGTGAACCGGCCTCTACTCAATGTTTTGTGGGATTTTGGAAATATTTGAAACTTGATTTATTCACAAAAATAGGGAATCGGGATGGGAAAACATATAAACAAGTGCTCAAATACGAACCAAGTGATGGTGGATGCTTGTGCAATGTACAATGCGATGGTGGAATGATATAAATAAAGAAAATGACAATGAAAGAGAAAAATAGAACTTAAAACACCATTTTGAACAAAATTATTTGTCTTCCCGATACTATTTGCATGTTTTGGAGGGTTTTGATATAGAAATGAGAAAAACATAAAACTACAAAATTGTAGCCCTTCAAATTATCTACGTTTTGATATATAATACGCCCAAAACGGAGTTCGGAGTAAAAAGTTATGGTTGAAACAGTGTGACTGACTTTCTGATGGGGTTTGAGCGCTCAAAGTGGCTTGAGCGCTCAAGCATGACCTTGAGCGCTCAAGGTTAAGGCCTTGAGTGCTCAAGCCCTTCCCAGATCACCAAATTCTGCCATTTCATGACTTTTTCAAGTATGAGGCACTTGAATAAGCCTACCGGTCTCCCTCAGCAAGACCAAAATAATGATTTTCACATGATTTTTTATCTTTTCGGCTATGATCAAGGCTTGAACTTGTGGTTTGATGAATGGATGGGTAGTGGCTGTGTTTATGGGCTATAGATGAAGTATTTTGGACAGAGGAGTGTGAGTGTAGGGCTGATTGAATGATTGATTGAGTGGATAATGGAGTATTTGAGCTTAAAATTGTGATTTTGGCTTGGATGAGGTGGGTTTTGATGGGAGAGTTAGGTTTGGACGAAATTGATGGAGTGTATGGGCTGTAAATGGTTTATTAGAGTGAGAGAGGGGCTGTTGTAGTTGGTTTTTCAAAGACCCATGTGTTGTAGGCCTTTTTTTTAGAAGGTTTTTGGGTGTTTTGGAGGTTGAAGATGATGGAGGATGGTGGCTATAGAGGAGAGAGAGTGGGTTTGATCTGATGGAGGGAGAAAATGGCAGTAGTGCAGCCAAGAGGGTGAGTGAGGGAGTGGAGGAGGTTTATATAGAGGGAGAAATGGGAGGAAAATGGGTTTAATTTTTGAATTGGGCTTGGGGGGTGATTGAGGAGATGTTCAAGGGTCTAGGAAGTGTATTTAGGCAGTAGAAAACATAGGTAGACGCTCCTCTTGCAGTAGAATATCATGATTAGATGCTCTGCGAAAACCGATCGGCTCAAAGTTGAGGCGCCAAAAGCCATGGGCTTGAGCGCTCAAGGTGGGATTTTTGGGTTTGAGCGCTCAATGAGCCTTGAGCGCTCAAGGCTGTTGCTCAAAAAGGTAAAACTTTGCGGGGCCGTCCCGGGTGCTACCAAACTCCGTTTCGTGCGTGGTTTGAAGCGTTGGAAAGCTTGAAAGGTCTACTTTCTAACCCAAGTGGTTTGAACCCAATATGATTTGTACATCAAAATGTGTGACCATTTTACCCTCAGATGGTCGGAAGAATGAATCGTTTCGGTAAAATTGGCATACCTCCCTCATTTCAAAATGGATTGGGACATGTTATATATCAATAAAGAGGGTTTTGAATGTACTAGAAGATGGTGTAGGATTAGGTTTGGTTTGAAGAGGTTTATGGGTGGTTGGAAGGGTATTTTGGTTGGTTAAGTTTGTTCTAGGAGGGTTTAGAATGGTTTAGGGTGGATTGGTGAGTTCAAGCCTTGTTCTGAGCCTCAAGGTATGCATGATTGGTCTATTTCATCATCGGGAATGCTTGATCTCGGGTCAAAATCAGGGTGTCTACAGAAAGGCAACAGAGACACAATAAGAAGAAATAGATAGAAAAGAGCAGAAGAAGAGAAACAGGTACCTTCTATTGGAAGGCAGCGGAGAATATACTATAGTTACGCTACAATGGTTGCATCTACTGGAGATGGAGGAAAATGACAGGTTTGGCTAAGGAGAACTAATCATCACTGGTGGTGTTGTGGATTTCCAAGATGACTAAAAGAGTGCGAAGAAGAGAATACTAGAAAAGAACAATGAGGGAAGCAGAGATGAGAGGGAGATGTGGTACACAAGATGCAGATAGTGACATGAGACATAGAAGAATGTGGGAAAGTTGTTCGTTGATAGTGACAAAAGAATCTACCAAGGAAAAAAAAGGGGAAAGAACAAGAACAGAGGCACATCTATACATGGACTTGGTTCCAGCCGTAAATGTGTCAGGTGCAAGTATGCGTAAAGTGTCAGAGTCATTTTATCTAGACTGGCAAAAAGCCAGTAATCAATACGCACCTAACTTTGACTGGCCACAAGTGTAAAAGATTTTAAGTTTCAATCATAAGTTCATAAAAAAGGGCAAAAGAAAGAAATGATGTATGTTACTTTGTTTTACATGTTTCATTACTTCTCCACATGTACATTATAGATTTGTAATTATTATTATTGATCTTTGCTCTATGATCGACTCATTCAACAAAGGTCAAAATCCTAGTAATTGCATTTTGCAAGTTTAAAATACAAAACAACACTTTATCTTCTAGTAACAAAATTGGTAACTTGACATCAAACAAAGTTCTATCAGAAATAGAAGACGGGTGAAATCATCAATTGTTGAAAGAAGCTCATAAAATCTCTTTTAATATGTACTTAATGTTCAAAATGAATAGATTTACAAGTTGGCCTAAGCATTAAGTGTATCAAATTCAACTAAAATATTACGTTATATCTAAGTAAATGTATCGAGCCAAGGAGTGGGGCTGGGATTATACAACACATGTATGTAAGGTCTTGTCATTTTTTCCCAAGAAAAACAAAGTGTGTGGTTGCATGCTGAATAGCATGATATATTTTTGGGTCCATTTTTGAACATATTAAATTTGTATATTTGATAACTTAACATGACACATTTTGCTTCCCCTTCGGTTTTTGTTTCGCTTCTATTTATGACTATCTTCATCTCCAAGATCAAGTCAAGATTTCACATGAGGGAGGGTGTTCAATATCATGATACATATTAGCGAGAAAAAAGAGAACATGAAACTATGAGCTCCCAAGCAGTGGGAGGAGCCCGGGTCTCTGACTGCATGCTTGTTCAACAATGAGACGTCGACTCATAGGGCTTGGTTAAGGGAACCCATCGGAGCCGTAGTGAAAGCAAATCTTAATAGGTATTTCACTGCTTATGGACCCAAGCCTGGGCGATCTAGGAGTAACATTGTTACTCTTAGAGATAAGTCCTATTTTGTATTAAAAAACAACTTGACTTTCGGGTAACTAGTAACTGACAAGCCAGCACTTATTTTACTTTTGCTACTCCTTGAAACCACATCTTGAAGCATATGCAAGCTTGGCTCGAGCAATACTCAACAGAGATGCAACGCATGTGAAGTATTGAAAATTAGAAATAACTATAATGTACAACTCTTTCGTGGAAAATAAATATGGACTCACTTGAGCAATTGTCGAAAGATTAATTTATTAGTTTCAATGAGACATCATTTCTCGATATGAAACATATTGCTTTGCGGTTGCAACATCATTGTTACATGTCGTTTTAGTGGTATGACCAACAGGACAACATAACTAACCGTACTGTAGCACTAAGGCCACAACGATAACGTAACTCTATCCTTAGCTAAAACAAGGGCTTTCTTGGTTTAGATCTACAAGTATTGAAGCAACAATTAAAAGAGTACAATTGAGGTAACTTCAAGTTAGTCGGCAGATCCCAAATAATTACAATTGCTTTATATCTCATTTTCTTTTCCAAGTTAAATCATTCTAGATTTATTTTTCTTAAGAAAGACCGTTGTTTTATTTTAGATTTGTTTAAAGAAGGTTGAAATTCAACAACTATCACATTTGGAACCAAAAAACAAAACTAACACTTTAGTAACAAAATGAATAATAATAGAGTTATACATTACCATTAACGACACAGGGCATCATCAAAAGTTGGAAAGATATGTAAAGTCTCATCATCAATTCATTTGGGACCGGCTACATACGTACTTTTTTTTTCCCTATTTTGCTTGGTCAACTCTTGTTGAAGGAAAATATTGAAAATTCTTTTCTAGCTATACAATCTTGTGTCAACTTAGGTCTCAAATAATATGTATAACCCAATTAAGAAGGTAAAATGGTGTACAACAATTTCTAGTCGTGACGGAAACAATTGTCTTGATTAATTCGTTTGGAAAGACTTCCATAAGAGAATAAAATCCATTCCATTGCAAGATATACATTACAAACACATGTACATAGTATGTACAGAGTTGCTTCCAACATCTTCAATTTTGATTGATGATTGTTATCGAGAGTCCAAGGGAGACAATAATAGTCGATCACCTCTTACATAATAGGTATTAGTATCATGGTAATCATTTTTTATATACTTCAACCAGCTACTTCAATAGTCATCAGTGGTGGTAGGGAAAACAAGTTGAGTAGCCAAACTACAACATTGTCTTCTCCACAAAATTTCCTACTAATATACGGGATGAGCATCATCAAGTTATTCCATCATCAGTCGCTTAGACACCTAAATCATTCATCGTCAACTACGTCTAACATAATGTAATAATCATATGTTCTATTTTCCTGGTATACTTGAACTTTGACCAACACGTTGATCTACTATGCTTGCATCCATGATCATTGGTCGAGAGAAAACAATGCTTAGTCAATCTGCAACCATCTTTTTAATAAAAAAAACTCTCAATGTAGTTGCATCTATGCAAATGAGCATCATCAAGATATTCCAGCATTACCAACAGCCGCCCCCATTGTATCTTGAACCTTTTTTATCCAAAAATATCTCGAACAACTTAGTTCTGCAATAACCTACTAGTGTTCATGTGCCAGTCACCTCAGCATTATCTATAATAATCCTTGGCCCAAAAAAATCTCGAGCCCATCTCTTAGATCTGCACTATGAATCTCGTATGTGTATATAACTTGTATCATTTACAATTCCACTCCAAAATACCCGTTAATGAATTCCTACTTGATATAAATTTTCCCTTCAATCTCACCAATATAATGTACAAAATCCTGAATATTCTCACAGGAATTTTGGATCCAAATCATATCCGCATGTGAGATCATCAAGGCTATTTACTACTATTCGGTGCAAAACAAGTGGGCTTTACTACATTGCGGAGAAGGATCAAAAGCATAATCTATGTGATCATATTAAAGCTATTAAGAACACCCATTGAGTCACCTAGCATCAAGTTCATTCCCACATTAAGGACTTAAGAGAAATGCGAGTATTTATGCATGCTCCCAAAAAAGTTGAAGTTGAAATGTTTTTTGCTTAATATGGTTTCTTGTGAATGAGCTAAATGCACTCTAGCTTTTGGTTTGATCGTCTCTTTATAACAAGATTATAGAAGTACTTATTTTGCAAGTTTGTCTTTGCTATATCCACATCCTATCATTTAGGTTTTTCCCTATTGCCATATTTGTATCGAATCCTAACGGTTCCGTGTAACTGTGTGTCAATCTATGAAGCACGAACACTTCTATGGAGTTCACATGTGTCAGATACTTTTCTAGCACCAATACTCTCGTGCCTCGTGTCGCACACTCAATTTGTTTGTGTTATAGTTTTCTCCATGGACACTCGTGGGACACTTTGAACGTGTCAAATGAAGTGGTAGGCACAATGAAAATAAAAGTAGTTTTCATTGATGATTTGATTGAGGATAAAGATTAATTGAATTGTGAAGCGGATTATGTTGGAACATTCTAGAATGTTGCAACGATAAGTGCAAATAATAGGATTGAGAAGAAGAATTATGATTAATGATAGGACTTGTGTGTTGTGTGGTGTAGGGGAGGAATCGGTAGATCATTTGTTTTTGCATTGCGAGTTCGCAAAAAAGTTGTGGATCAATTCGGGTTGCGAATATAGTTTAGAGGATGGTAGGGAGAGGTGTTTTGCTGATTGGTTTTTTGGGTGGATTAAAGACGGGATTGATGATAGAAGTTTCCGTAACATGGTGTGTTATGGGAAATTTGGTGTTCTCGTAATCCTGCTCCATTTGATATGTCTATACCTAGCTTGGATGCTTGTTTTGCGAATGTTGCTCATAATGTGCCCATGTTATTGAAGTCAAGGAGTACAGGTGGGATGGGGGAAATCAGCAGCAGAGCTTGCAGTGAAGGAAGAAAAAGAAAAAAAAACTTTGGATTGCATAGCGTGGATGATGCAAGGTAGGTGGAGACCGTGGAGGTGTACGGTGCGTGAAAAAAGGTCTTCAAGGGAGTTACTGCATGGTGCTACAGGCGGGATGCTCGGGGTTGCTCAATTGTCTATGTGACATAGTCAACATGTGTGGAAGCTTTAGCGGTTTTGCATGCTTTGAGGTGGGCAAAGAATGCGGGATTCAAGTAGTTAGAGATTTTGACGGATAGTTTACAAGTTGTTTTTGCTCTTTGTTGTATTTCAGATGCTAGTATATCAATTAGGAATATAGTTCTTGATATTTTGGACCTTGTTTCTTGGTCTGAATATGTTAATGTAACCAAGGCCACACGGCAGGATTGAGATGCTCACAATCTTGCATGGAGTCGCCTGTTGGAAAAATTGTTGGCACCTTCAATATGTATCTGGAACTTCACTTCGAATTTGGAAAAGTTAAATCGCTTCAAGTCGCATTACTGAGTTGCTTTCCTTAAAAAATATTTGCCCCCACCAATGCGTGGAACTAGTTCAGCAAATTTGCCGTTGGATACCATGAAGCTTGATCTACGAATCTTCTACTTGCGCTTGCACTTCCAAAAGTAGAACAGAATACTCGATAGTATGAACAAATGAACCATGGCACTAGTGATATCAAATCTGCAGAATCTGGTCACCAGTAAATTAATGTACCAAAAGCTTTTTGACGGAGAGAACTAACGTGCAAAGTATCGTAGTCCTCCGATTTGGAAAAATGATTAATATATCATTGCTTCTTTCCTGGTGGCAACTTCAAGCACACTTGATGTAGTGGTAGATTTGTACCAGTACGTGAAAAGTTAACGAGAGAGATTTAAATAAACCTAATGGTCACTTGGAATGATGCATCAAAATTGAGTTTCGTCCAGCTCAGTTAAGTTGGCAAACAGAAGGGAGAAACTCGCCACAACGAAGGAAAATTTGTAAGATTAATTAGATATTGCGCACATTTACCTTAACACCTCATCCTTTTGACCCTAAGCCTTTAAATATAATTGTTACCAAAATCAGAAAGATACAAAACTTTGATAACGAGATGGAAGAGGAATTTTTTTATTTTCACAAAATAATGTTGGCAACACTGAAATCTGAACTTGTTGAATGGGCTAGTTCTTTACCATGCTAACAATTTCCGTAGCAAATAACTACAACCATATACTCCAACAGGATGATACAACCAGCCCCATGATAAGAAACCAGCCAAATATCATTAATTTATATAGCCAATGGAATAATATGCCATCACAAATTGAAACACTTGATCAATTGAGGCAATGCTCCCTCTAAGGTAACAAATTACAGCATTAAATAAATTTAAACGAACAAGAACTTTAAGCATTCAAGATCAATAGTACATCACTCGGGTAATGATAATAACCTATAGGGGGTGGCTTTGCCGAACAAAAGACATGAACAAAAGCTTAGCCGAAATAGATACGACCCATAGCCTAAAAACACAAGACAACTTTTAGATGATACAACATACTTCGGAGAGAGAAAGGTCCCTTCATGGATCAATAGGCACTTCCCTTACTTAGTTTGAGGCATACAGATTAAGTACCCAAAGGAAAGACTGCAGGTGACCTTGACAAAATTCCTGCACACCAGTAGCGTTACAAGTTTAGGGAACTCCAACATTATATTTCAGTAAAACCACAAAAGAAACACGGTTTTTTTTTCTTTTCTTTGCTCTATAGGAAAGTTAAGATAGAGGAATAAAAATATCTTGTTACCTGTGCAACATGCATGTTACACGCTTTGCACTTTGCTAGATATATCTTTTGCCTTTGCACCTACCTGATCCTGTGGCAACAAATTCCAAAGATGCACTAAGGGTACAGAGCTACAAACAGCAAATTGCATTTCTCGCCATAAACCTCACCAAAACAATTCAAGAGAATGATGATCAGATTATACATGAAGGAACGGTAGGAACCATAGCATAGTCTAACCGGATCATAAGTACTAAGATATCTGTACAGCATATACAAAATTTAATATTGGCTTCCCCTATTGTTCTAACACCATTTTTCACAATCATACTTTTCAAGTTGCTATTCATTTGAGTCATGTGTCGCTTAAAATCATGATGCCGCCTTCTTCAATGTGCCTGCTACCTCTGAAGACCAATGCCAATCTAGTTGCCAACATATGTATTCCAACTTCTCTAGCACTGACCAGATTCTCATTTGATTGGGAAGCAATCAACTGAGGACGATTCCTTGGAGACAAACGCGAATTAGAGAAAGTGAGTGAACAAATTGGTAGTATACTCTTCATGAACCAGCACTACCTGGTGGCTTTGGAAGTGAGTCCAGCCGTCAATACCAATGGGACTATCACTTTATTGATTACAAAATTACCACAAGCCCTGGTTATCCTTATCATTGTACAACAGTACAACCTATTGTGTGAATGTGTGTGTCTGTGATATTGTTCAAGGCTGTGAGTTTTTCTTTCCCTCAACCTATTGAGGGAAAGAGTTACTCAGCATAAATTCATGGATTAGCCCTTAAAACTACTTGATCTTTTGGAAAGATAGGTGATCTGACTTGGTATTAAAGCTCTAGTTCCAAGTTGAAGCCTTATCAACCCAACTTTGTCATTATGCACACTATTCCGCTACAAGACCCCCACAAATATGCTCATGCAACTTCGTTCAAATTCACTCTCAATCTCTCCCCTTGCAGAAGAGGTCACACGTGATGGGGGAATGGCTTGATATGTAATGTTGGGGCAGTAGGGTCCTGTTAGTAAGCATGTGAGCAGATAACTATTGATGCAGTAGCAGAACAGAAATTCATCAATCTATATAGCCAAAACAACTCCATGCCCATGGTATTGATTTCGATTAAATCATTAAGCTGACAACAAATAAAAAAATGGAAAACCATAATCAGAATTACGAAGGCCTTGTTCGGTTAGTAGGTTTAGTTTAGTTTTGATGATGTACGCAGGTGTAATAAGTGGAGAGAGATAGAGAGAAATGATGATGTAAGCAAAACTAAAACAAGGCCAAAACCGGAGCAAAACTCTCAAACGAACACGGCCTAGTAGTTTCGCTTCCTCACTTTTGCTCGATTTTTTGCAATTTATAACTAATAGCAGGTTTTCCCACCCAAGAATAAATATGATACCAAGACGGAGAATCAACAGGAAGGATGATTGGGTAGAAAGAGAGGCTGATGAGGAATTACTTATAAGCTACAACAATTGTCACTTCAAGAAATGTTCACACCTGCTTGGTTTGCCCCACCAACACCAAACAATTAAATCCAACTTAACTAACAACATCATAGACTGCCCTAAATTACTGTTCAAGTATTTTAAAACTACGACGGCAAATGACAAGCTCAAAACGAAATAATATCATTACATCAAACACGACTGAAAACACAAGAAATTGAGTTGATGGAAAGCTCACCACTCCTTTGCTTTCGTAGTAATCATCTAAAGCCCACTGGTACTTTGATTGATTTAACCCAAACCAATGGGCCACGTACTCATCCAAACTTGAATGAGCTGCAAAAGAGCACACAACAAAGGAATAACGACAATGTGACAGATACTTATCAAAATACAAATGCGTGGACAAGATAACAAAAATTGTGTACATAGCATTTCAAGCCCTAAGTCAAATCTCTACTAAAAACTCAAATTTGAAGCTCTTACTGGGATTTCTTCTTAGATTTGAGTTTTCCATCTCAACTGCTTCATTTCAAATGAAGCCTTAAGTAAACTCTTACTCTTTACTTTTTAAAAAAAAAATTCTAATTTTTACTCAAATTTGAGTACGAACTAATTTGACAAACAAATTTGAAAAAGAATCGGAGATGGCCTAACGCATAAAGAGATTTTGGTTTTCCAGTCTATCCTTTTCAGAGCAGAGATTAAAAAAGAATACGCAAACGAACACGTGTGGATGAACTTCCTGTTTCCCTCATTTTCTAAGCAATCAAACGAATCTTTGAGAAAATTCCCCAGAACGCAACGGAAACCAAACAAAACAAAACAAAAAACAGCAGCTGGCAGTGGATAGACAAAGATCAAGGCATTACCGTTCTGGAATTTGGCGACGGCGTTCCAGAAGAACCCAAAGGACGAGGCGTCTGACGGAGAGCGAACAGCAGCAGGCTTCTGAAATTGCTGGGGCGGAGCCTGAACTGGAGGCAGCGGATCGTGAAGCGGCGGCGTCCGGGGCTGAAACGGAGGGGAAGAAACCTTGTTTGGAGGAGTTTGGGAGAGGAATCCGGTGGGTTTGGGGCTGGGAGTGGTGGGAGGAGTGAGGAAGACGGTGTAAGGTCCGATCTTGCCGATCGCAGGTGGAGGTGTTGATTCTTTGTTTTTGATCGGCATTTCTACAGAGCACAAAGTAAATGTTGTGGACCAAGTACAGTACTTTGATGTAGAGCCAAAGGAAGTAAGGAATTTTGAGAGACAGAGAGAGAGAGAGAGAGAGAGAGAGAGAAAGAGGGCGGTTTTAGAGTGTGAAGTAGTAGGAAGTAAAGGAAGCTAAAAAGTGAGTTTCAGATGTTCCGGTTTGGGGTTGGGTAGGGTAGTTCTATTTGCAATCCATTTTGGATTTTATACAATTTTTTTTTCGCTAAAAACAATCGAGTTGATGTGATAAATATTTATTTTTGCTTTATATAGTCTGAAAATTTTCCCAAAATACCCCTTGTTAATTTCCCCCCAATTCACTCAAAACCCAACTCAAACCCACGCTCCTAGTCAGTCGCAAACCCACGCTCTTCCATCAAAACCTTTCTCTTCCATCGTCTGACCATTCAATCAACCTCCATCATCACTGCTACCCACTTTTTCCTCCGACCAACCTCCGATCTACTCTGGTCCTGGTCCTCGGCAAACATGGTTTACAGGTACTCTCTCTCTCTCTTGCTTGGTCTGATGGAGGTGGAATGAAATCCCAAAAGAATGGTCCCGTTACCACAAATCTTACATCAAATGGAAGAAATGATCCTTTACTGACTTTTGAAATTTTAAATTCCAATTTTCGAGAAGAGGGTCTTGCGGCACATATCGAGAATTTTACGGCCTACGATCAGAGAAGAGCCTTTGGGGTTTTGGCTTCTTTGTAATTTGGCTACTCGCAATTGGGGCTGTTTGGGAGGGTTTTCTTTGGGCAAAGCAAAGCACGGGATTCGATGTGATGCCTTGTTGGATCTTTGTCTTTTTTTTCTTTTTCTTTTTTTGTTTTTAGAATACGCTCTCGTCCTAAATGATAGTCCACTAGAGAAAGATGCACAATTTGTAAATAAAAACATAATCTACTTTTGCTCATAAATTTTAAAAATTTTTAACACCAAATTCAAGAAATAATCGAGATCTTTAAAGTGGTGTCAAGAAATTTTAAAAATTGCATACGAATGTACTTTATTTTTTATCAAAAATTACTTCCGTTTTTTGTAGTAAACTATCATTTGGGAACGGGAGACTAACTCTTTTATATTTATTTTTTCTTTTGTCATTGAAAAAATGAAAAAAATATATCAAGAAATACCAAAAGATGACGACAATTTGCAGGACATTATATAAAGCTAATTATGTCAGATAAACTTATTTTTCTATCATTTTGCTTATGGTTTTATCTGAGGAATTATGTTGAGAGGAAAAGGTTTACAGCCGCTAGGAAAAAGTTTACAGCCGCTGAGGCTGCTTGGTTACCTTATTTTCAACTTTTATTTTTACATTCTTGGTTTTCGGTTGTTTGGCTAGAAATCACAAAATGCATTAGGTGAGAATATATTTTGGTTTTTGGACATTAGAGAGGAGAAACTAAAAGTATCATTTTCAATTTTTTCCATTTTTGTTAACAAGAAGACCTATAAAATGTATATGCATATATCTCACAAATACTACTCTTATTGCAAAATACATTTTGCACATTTTCCTTAAATACTTTATCATATTTAAAATACATTTTTACCATAATCTCAAAAGGCATAAAGCCAAAAAATTAAAAATGATTTATTGCTTAGACACTGCTTCCATTTGCAAAACTTCATTTATCTTAATTGTACGGTTTCAACTTATGGAAGAAACACTTTTCGTAGGCTCTCATGTTTTTACCTTTTTCTCAATTACTTTATCAGATTTAAAATACATTCTGACAAATTTAACTATAATTCAAAAAGGCAGAAAGCCAAACAAATAAAAATGAAAGCCGAAAATGAGCTTGTGGTCGTCATGGTTTTGTTATGCTTCTCTTGTTTTTTTTTTTCTAGTTTTGGCTTGCAAATCTTTATGTACATTTTTTAGGGGATAATTTATAGGGATGAGCAAAATAATCATCAAATCATGAATCCTGTTCAAACTAATTCAAACCAAGGTTTGGTTTGGGTTTTTAGTAAAGTGGTTCGACCCTGGTTTTAAAAATTTAGAATCTGTGTTAAATGGGTCTATGGATCTATGTGAATGGTTCCAGGTCAAAACTGATCCGAAGCGTGATAGTTACATATATATACAATTTAAGTACATTGAATGCCCTTTTATTTTATTACCAAAGCAGTTAGCCCAATCGGTCGCGTAGCCCTTTCTATAGGAGTGAGGTTTTGGGTTCGACTCCTATGGATATATGAAAGCCTATTATAATGCTTTATCCAACATAATGCTTTATCCCACCAAAAAGACTTTTTTTCCCTAGTCAATTAATTTCCTAATATAATGTTTTATCCCACCACTCTACTCCTTCACTTTCAAGATCAAATCCCTAAGGAGTATATATGAAAGCCTATTCCTACAATTTCAATACATTAAACTTACACCTGCTTGAGCTTAGTCAATTGATTTCCTAATCTTTTTGTTAGGTAACTAATTTCGTTGTTCAATACTCTCCATGGTTATATTCCTTCACCAAATTACTACTAGTATTCTACTCTTCTTTAGTTGATTAATAGTAGCACGATTTGCTGATTTTAATAAAATTAATTTTAATATAAGTTTTGGTTTAATTTATCCATGAAATTTTAAGTATTTTAAATAGTTTATGAAGATGAAATTCCAATTTCAAGCAAACCATGGTTCACCGAACCAAGCCGTATTTTAATGGTTTGTATTGATTTGGTTCTATGAATTTTGTTGATTGGTTTGGTTCTCCAAATTCATAATCTGTAATCAATGGTTTGGCTCTTGGTTTATTACAAAACCGAACCAATCTGGTCTATGATCGCCTCTAATAATTTATATCATGTTCTCTTTTGCCCAAAAAATAAAAATAAAAATGTTATAAAAAAAAAAATAGGTATCAAGTTTAAAAAATGCAGTAGACTTCAGTAAAATTAAATACGGGAAATTGGTGTAGAGTCCAAAAATAGAGGTGCATCGAGCCTTTAGCCCAGGTTATGTTTTTAGAAAGTCTAGAGTCCATGAATTTGAAAAGTGTTACCTTTTTAGATCCTATATCTGACAAAAAAGCCCTTGATATGTTCTCTTCCAAATAAGTACTGTACGTCTGTACGATACTTCTTCTCTCTCTCCGCCCCTCCTGGCCTCCTCAAATAGAGAACCCTCCTCAAGTCGTCGATGTCGAAGTTTCGGTCTCTGTCGTCGTCCGATTGAGAGACTCCCCTCGCCGGTACAAAGTTTCTCGAATCGTTCACCGAGGAATTTGAAATCGGATCGAATAACATCGCTTCTCAAACTGAAAAGATAGTTGGATTCGCCAATGGTGCAGTGGTTTTAGACATGGAAGAGACCAAGGGTTTACCCACTGTTGCTTCAGCTAAAGGCATGCCGTTTGCCACTTACTGTATGTTAACATTTCTTCATTTACAGGGAAGCTTATCTGCATTTTTGTGAGAATTCGGATTACATCGTTAATCCGTTGTTTAGATTGTCGACATTATAATTGTTGTCATTCTTTTTCTAAATTGGATCAATGATAGTTTTGATTCTAATCTGTCGCATTATAGTTTTTGAAAATGCTTGTACAACAGTTTTCAATATGTAATTTGGTCCATATGATCAACTCCAAGAGAGCTTTTCTTTTCTCTTTTTTATCTGATAATGGGCTATCAGCTTTTATCCTTTTGTTTGTTTGTTTGTTTAGCTTAATATTTATTGGAATTATAATTCTATTTTCTCTGTCTTGGACTTGTATGTGGAGAATCATAAAAATGTTATAGCATCGAAGGAAAATTTGTTTTTCAGAAAATGCATAAGAAGCCCAATTTCTACCATCTGTAATGAGAATATTAAGCCCAATTTGTCTCTACAAAGGTTACCCTCCGTGGATGACCAACCTCTCAATAAGATTTGATTTGATATTCTTGATTCGTGCCAACAAAAAAAAAATGATGAAATTTAATCAATTGTGCACATTTTAGTTCGATGTCAATGGAACAAGAGTTGTGGAGTAAGTGTGCTATTGTTTTTACGGAAACTACTTCGGAATTGCACCGGTTTGATGAGCATAATGGTAGGAATATGAACCCGAAAGTTTTGACATTGATTGCCCATTTGTGTTGGTTGGTATGGAAAGAGTGCAACCAATGTATTTTCAAAAACCAAAAGCCTAACCCTGTGCAAGATTTGAATTCAGTTTTTGCTGCAAATGGCAAGTTCTTGAATGCAGTCTACTAACTCTACTCTCAAGAAATGTGCCCACCAGTCAATGCTAAGGAGGATAGTAATGCTGTCTTTTGGCAATGTTCTCCCTTGGGCTGTTGGAAATTCAATTATGCGTGATGCAGATGGGTCTATGTTGGGTGTGAATTATGGAAGGATGAGGGTATCTTTGGCTAGCTGTTGCTGCTAAGGCTTGGGCTATTTAGGTGGTTGTGTCAATGATCAAATTCAAGCAATAAGACAGAGCTATTGTGGAATCGGATTGGTTGTTTTGATAAAGGCTATCTCTAAGGAGGACCATCACCATGGGAAGCTCATACTATAGTTGAAGACATTCAAACAATTACTTCTATTTGTAATTTTTCTTTCATTTGGTGTAATCTAGAGCTAACTCGTATGCACATTGGATAGCTTGTAAGGCTAATGTTGGTGTTATTCTTGCCCCTTTAGCTATTTTCCCCTCTGAACTATGTAATTTGGTCCATATGGATTCTTTTTGGTGTTTTATAAGTCTATATTAATGTAAAGATTCGGCCTACAAAAATAAAGACATGCTTATGTGATTTTATTTTTGAGATATTATTATCTCTTACTTTGTTTTATGGATAGAGAGAATGTTTAGGTTAAGATACCATTATCTCGTTCTTTATTTTTATAGAACCAAAATGCATAAGCTGAGATACCGTAATTTTGATTTATTTTTATTGTTGAGATATTGTTATCTCTTGTTTCTAAATGAGATATCGTTATCTCGTTCTTTATTTTTGTAGAACCAGATACTATTTCAGTTGAGATAGCAGTATCTCTTGATTTGTTTTTGAATATGTAAAGACTGTATAACCTGAGATATTATTATCTCTTTGCTTTGTATTGTAGATAGAGAGAATGTTTAAGCTGAGATATCATTATCTTGTTCTTTATTTTTGTAAAACAAAACGTATAAGCTGAGATACCCTAATCTCGCTTTATTTTTATTGCTGAGATATTGTTATCTATTTTTTGTTTTCAATTGAGATCTCTCTCTTTTTTTTGGTAGAACCCTATTTCAATTGAGACAATATTATCTATTGATTTATTTTTTAATATACAGAGACTGTATAAGTGAGATATCATTATCTCATGCTTTATTTTGTAGATAGAGAGAATGTTTGAGATGTGATATTGTTATCATGTTCTTTATCTCATGCTTTATTTTTGTAAATACTGAGAGTGTACAAGCTGAGATATAATTATCTCTTCCTTCATTTTTTGTAGATACAGAGACTGTTTATGATACTATTATTTCTGAGATAATTGTTGCCTCTAGAATTTTTTTTTAGATAAAGAAACTATTTTAACTGAGATATTGTTATCTCATTATTATTTTTGTTAGTTATCTCTAGCTTTGTTTTTTGTAGAATCAAAAACTATTTTAGCTGATATATGGTTATGTCATGAATTATTTTTGTAGATACTGAGAGTGTACAAGCTGAGATACAATTATCTCTTCCTTTGTTTTTGTAGATACATAGACTGTTTGAGATACTATTATTTTTGAGATATTGTTATCTCTACTTTTGTTTTTTAGAAACATAAACAATTTTAGCTGAGATACAGTTATCTCACGATTTATTTTTGTAGATACCAAGAGTGTATAAGCTGAGATATAGTTATCTCTTCCTTTGTTTTTGTAGATACATAGATTATTTTACCTGAGATACCATTATGTAATGCTTTGTTTTCATAGAAGCAAAAGATGAGATATCAGTAGCTTTGCTTTTGTAGATATAAAAACTGTGTTAGATGAGATATTATTATCTCTTATTTTATTTTATTTTGGATACAGAGACTATTTATGTTGAGTTACCTTTATCTTTTGCTCTTCTTTTTTTTTTTTTTTTTGCTAAGGCAAAAACAAAACAAGAGATAATAATATCTCAATTAAAACAGTATTTTTATCTACAAAAACAAACCAAGATATAATTTGTATCTCATCCAGCAAAAATAGAGGAAGAGATAATTGTATCTCAGCTAATCTACAAAAACATATATGATAAGTAGAGATACCCTAATTTCACTTTATTTTTTCTACTAAGATATTGTCATCTCTTATTTTTAATTTAGATATCCTTACCTCGTTTTTTGTTATTGTAGAACTACATACTATTCCTGTGGAAATAACATTATCTCCTGATTTGTTTTTTAATATGCAAAGAATACGTAAATTGAGATATTATTATCTCTTTGTTTTAATCAATTTAAAATTGTTTTCTCTTGCAAAATACTAGTTAATTGAATTTTGCACATGATTTCAAAGTTAATTAGGTGAGTGGTAGCACAAAAATCATTCCACGTGTTTGAACTATGAATCTTGTCCTTACAGTGAGAAGGATACTACATTACCACATCACCCTCCTTGAAGGTACAATCCATCAACACCAGGAACACCCTCCAATCAACCAACTCCACCACAACCTCCAATTCAGACATCGCCGCCGCCAATGGAAATTCTATTATGGATCACCTACGCGGCCTCATGGCTAGGAACAACGGCTCTATTCCTCCTCTCAACCCACCTCCCACCAGGCTCAAAATCCTGGCCCATCATCGGCAACATAAACCTCATCGGCACCCTCCCCCACCTCTCCCTCGACTCCCTGTCCAAAAAATACGGTCCCATCATGCACCTCCGGTTCGGTTCCTTCTCCGTCGTCAACAGATCCTCCGTCGACCTGGCCGAGCTATTACCATGGACATCAATTTTCGTCCAGATTTTGGGGATAAGGTCCAGAGCGAGAAGTGCAGAGTAGGAGACTTCGGGAGGGAGAGGCGTAGAAGGTTCTGGGTTCCAATTCATCCACGCCGCCGGCGAGATGGCGTGCTGGAGTGCGATGCTCTCATCGGCGTGCTTGAGTGAGATGCTCTCTTTGGGCCGTTTAAAAATATGGGGGTAATTTTGGAACGCGTGTGTATTAAGGATTGGAGATATTGTGAAAAGTTAGGATGGACTAATTAGGGCATGCACTCCGTGCCCTGTCCTTTTAGACAAGGCTCCCAATTAAATAATCTAGCGCATTATGCAAAACTCCGAAGCAACAAGGTGAAACAAATGTCTCAACCATAACAGCCAACTTCTCATAAAAAGTCACTGGTCTGAGGGGGAAACAAAAAAAAAGAAGTTCATATTTTTAAATTTGTACAAAATAACTGAACAACAAATAATAAGCTTCATCCGTCAAACAAGTCCAAATCTGAGTAAAAAAGTGTAACACCAAGAAATCTGATGATAACAGCATATTTTGCAAACATAACCAATGCAGCCTACGGGTTGCTTCAATAACAAGTCGCTCCCCAAACACGGCAAAATGTTGTGTGCGTGTGTGTGGAGGGAGAGAGACAAGCGGCTGAGACTAACCAACTAGTTTGGTGCAAACAGAGCACCAAAATCCTTTGGTTTAATACAGCCACCAAAGGCTTGGAACTTAATAAACTGGAATGAAGGTCTAAACCACCTAGTAAACAGGCAACTGTCAACGATGAAACCAGAACATATGCAAGAAGAACCGGTCTTCTCTTGAATCTCTTCCCTTCGAACTCGACAAAACAGTTCCAGCAACCACCCCCTGGCCCTGAGCCCTAGCAGGAAGATTGGATTTGCGTAGCACCACATGCAAGTTGCAACAAAATGACAATACAGTTTTTCCATTTTCGTAATTTTCTTTTTTCCAACAATACACAAAACTAAACCTACATATATTATACCCACCAATCTACACATTGAGTACGAACAACACAGATACTAAACCTACATGTATTGTTCCTACTATTCTATTCAAGCGCTACCAAACTAGAAAGCAGGATGATCCAAAATATGTTGTACAGAAGCCGTACAAACCTCACAAAATCAAGCCCTGACGAAAAGTCATTCAGAGAAATTCATTGCAAGCGACTAGTACCTTAGTACAAGAAAATGCACCAAGGACCATGGCTAGGTCTGTCGAGCATCTTCATACTATGCACATTCTCCATCATTAGACGAATGAGGCAGTTTTACTCACTGACATCAAGGGATTCCTTGTTCGTTCGTTGCCAAAGTTTGCTTTGCATTTATCCTCGATCAGACAACAGAACTTGCCAAAGACAACTCGTGCAGATCAGTTAGCATCCACTCCTCTCCTGTTTGACCACCAAGAACTATGGCCCTTGTCCCTCCAACAACGCATGTACTGTGTCCCCAAGCAAATCGCGGCGGTCGCCCAGGAACGTTTAATATCCTCCACGTAGGCTTCTCATCAGTTGGATCCAGGATATAAAGCTGTGAGGCCGAGTGAAGACCCGCCACAGACCCACCAAACACCAATATTCTTCCCCCTGGCAGGCTCACGGCCACATGATCAAGCCTGGGTGGAGGAGCTATGCCGCCTGGATTTCCAGCCCCAGGCATTGCACTACCAGTCACACATCTCCAACACGGTTCATCCTCGCTCAGATCCATTGTGAAGACATCGCTCGACCGGAACCGGAGGGGCCCACTCTTAGCCAGACCCCCAAACATCAAAATCTTCCTACCACCATAAACAGATAGAGTGTGACCCAAACGAGAAGGCGGAGTCCACGCTACTGGTATCTCCCTCCATACAGGCTTCTCCATTGAGAGATCAAGCAGAAAAGTGTCGCTAAGGAGTACTCCGGAATCCGCACAGCCACCCGAAACAATCAGCTTTGTCCCGTCGAGGGTGCAGGAGCTATGCCACGATCGTGGGAGTGGAGGGGCGAGGCTGAAGATTTCACGCCAAGTTGGTTGCTTTGCATCCAGATCCAGTACAAAGACATCATTTAGTAAGCCTTGTGTTCCACAGCCGCCGAATAAAACTAAATTAGATCCATTGACACAAGAAAGTGTGTGACCCCAACGACCAGGAGGCGGAGAACCCACTTTGACATGTTGCCACTCTGGTTTGCTAGAGTTTAAGTCCAATACAAAGGTATCGTTCATTGGTTGCATGTTGACACCCTCTCCACCAAAAAGAACCACCCGATTCCCAACTGCACATGCACTGAAGTTGCAACGAGAGGGTTCAACAGCGCCACCAACAGTAAGCTTCCTCCACGCTGCTGCTTCAAGAGTGGTGAGTTCCCTTGCCAGTCGACCCCAACCAAGTCTCTTTGCTCCTGGAACCGTCTCTAAAACTCTAGTTGTTTCGCTGCCCCAAGCATTTTGACATACCATTCTCCAAAGATCCTCATTCTTTGTTATCTCATAGAGTTGCCTACAGGCAGATCCCACGGATGCAATATCTCTTGGAGTCAAACGTGAAAGAATCTTGAGAGAAATCACCTCATCACTCAATTGCAGAATTCCACAAGCCCCTCGAGTAATGCTTCGGTTGCCATCTAGGCTTGGCTGCCAAGAGGAAAGACTGGAACAGAAGCGATCACATATTCTTGCCGACTCCTTTGCAGAAGATCCTGGAAGTGGACCCAGATCAAGATTTGCTTCGGTGAAGAACTGGATACCAATAAAATGAGTAATTGCATCATCATCTCCGCATATAGGTGTCAACCGCAACCTATTCATCACTGGAGATCCATCTTTCCTAAAATTTAACAAATCGCCTTGGAATTCAACACCATCATCAAGGCATCTTCTTATTTCTGAAACTACAGTAGAATCCACAAGTGGATGCCTTCTTTTTGCAAATGGACCTCTGCATTGCAAGAAACGACTGTCCAAAAAATCTCAGAGAATCAGAACAACAAAATCATTCCTAGCAAACTCTACTAAATGATGTGTAAATTTTAATCAACCATGATGTTACAGACAGCAACAATATTAGAGCACAGTAAGATAGATGCAAGTAGTTATTTTCGGGAAATGTGTTAGGAGTGAAAGCAAAATATTCAGAATACAACCACATTAGAACCAGAAGAGTGTCAGATCAATATGCATAAAGAAAACCATGAAAAAAGATGCATATCAATGCCTAATGCTTCCCACAACTATGCTGGAGTGCAGGGGAGATAAATGAAAGCTACATTTACGGATCCAAAGTCCTAAATAAACCACCATTAAAGAATCCAAAATCAAGTAGCACATTCAACCAAAGAAGGCCATTATGACACCTTCCAAATCGGAACCTCAACCCTACAATCACTACTCCCCTTTCAAGGTCACTCACTTCTTGGGAGGGCCAATGAAGGTATCATATGTCATAGCAAAGAAGTTAGTTCCAGGGATCCCACGTTCACATTGGTAATACATATTTTGGAAGGATTGACGGATGAGTGACCATAATTTTGCAACATAGGATAACCCTAAATAGTAAATACCAAAAAAAAAAAAAAAAAACCCTTTAATCATGCAAGAACTGAACCTTTTGTGTTTCATAGATTCCATTTACAATTTATAACCATATCAATAATAACCATCGCAGCTGGATACCAGCATTCTAACAGACGCCTAGGCGCTAAGCAGTGACCCCCACCCCGCCTAGGGGTCAAGGTGTTTGAAAAAGTGGCCAGCCGATTAATCAGACATAAGGCACTATTAATCTGTGATTAATTGGCTAGGTGGGCTAGGCGCAAATAATCGGCTAGGTGGAGCAAGGCGACCATTAGGCAGGCAAAATATGCAATTTTAGAAATTTAGGGGCTTTAGTGTCGTCGTAAACGAATTTAAGGGGCTTTTGTCTAGTTATCTATGATATATATAACGTATTTATATTGAACAATACATACCCAGTACTCCGAGTAGTCTTCAATTTCAATCGTCTCTCACCTCGGCTCACTATTCGATCTTAAGCTCGTCTTCAATTGCCAGCGCTCCAGTTGTCCTCGATTGGTAAGTTCCCTCTCCCTCTCCCTCTCCCTCTCCCTCTCCCTCTCTATCCTATTACTTCCACACAAACGAGAGTGCTGGCCTGGGTATGTTCACTGTTGAAACTAGAACGCATTCACTGTTTTTATTTATTTATTATTATTATCAGAAAGCATTCACTGTTGAAAGCATGACCTTGTTTCAGAGGGATACGGAGAAGAAGAGGACGACTAATTGAGTCTTTTACTACAGTTTAGTCGTCTTTTACTACAGTATTAATGTAGTACTACTTAGTTTCATTTCATTTTCAAGTTTGAACTTTGTAATTGACTAGTTATTTGGTAGTTGGTACTACTTAGTTTCATTTTGTTTGAACTTTGGACGATTAACTTCGTATTATTACTTAGTTTCCATGTTATCTAATGTTTTGTTCTACTTTTATTGATGTATTTGCTCTTAAAACTGGGGAAGGGTGTAGGAGAATTTTTTTTTCTTAAAAAAAAAGAGGGAAATCCGCCATGTTGTCAAGGCGCCTATTAATTGGCTAACCCGCTAGGCCCGGCCGCCCAACTAGCGCCTAGGGACTTTAAGAACACTGCTGAATACCTATGGTTACAGCCAACTTCATTTGTTTCCAACTCAACTACACATCACCAAGTACCAGGAACCCAAAACTTTGAGACTAGAACAATTTAATGCAGACATGATACAACTTAAATATCAGTCTATCAGAAAAATACGTAACATTATGTCAGAAAAACACACAGAAAGTAAATCAAAATCTCAGTGGTCAGTACAGTAGCGAGTGGAAGCATGATTGAGAATATGATTTGCTTTTGACTAACAATAAGGGAAGACGGGTTTGTAGAATACCATACCATAATCCCCTTAGTTGAGATGCAAAGGTAACAGTGAACCCTTCTGTATTTCATCAAGTGAGTAATGTTAACTATACAAACAATGGACTAAGCTAGCATTTCCCTCCAAGTCACTTGTACCTGGTTCAAATTGATCTTGGAATTCTACTAGAAATTATGCAAACATACATTTTCCTTGCCATGTGAAGTTGATCATAGAAAGATAACAAAGAAGGTAGAACAATAGAAAGGGCCTGTGCATCGGTCAGGGTTACTTTTGGATGCATAATCAACATACTAGAGATCCTTAAGCAAATGACAACAACAATGACTATATGTAACTGAATATTTTTGTACATCTCAGACCATTATTGCATCCACATATTACTTAGGTAACCCAAACTTCGGTCTAATGTATGAAGTATCTGGCATGTGATGTTGTCGCTTCTAATTTCTCTCTGCTCCAATTGATAAACAAGCTTAGTCAGTCTTCTTTTTAGCTCAAAACCACTGCATTTTAATGCATAAGTTCTATTGACACTTGGCAGAGGTAAGGGGAAACCAAAGGGGTGTAGCAGTCATATCTCCCTCAATATCATAAGCAATCATATAAAGTCATAGAGAACTTAAAGAATTATAATTAGTTAGTGGAATCTTGCATTTTGTTCGACAAGTAAATGATGGGCCATTTCAGAACTCTGAAAGTGAAAAACCGTTAAAGTCAAGGGGGAGAGAGAGAGTCTTCCAATGAGGTAGCTGAAATCTAATCATTCTCTGGTAACATAGAAATTCTTCTCCGCCATTTTTGTCAGTGGGAAACATAGAGCCTGAACAAGTTCACATGTTAGTCTTTTGCTTTGAGTGTTTTGAGTTCTTTACTACATTCCAATTGCCTTTTTTGTAATAAATTTCCTCCCCTCTCCAATCCTCCACTGTAAGGTCACCAACAGATCCAAACCAAAACCCAGAGTCATAGCATAACTCTTTAACCATAAAAGGTCGTGCATAACGGGACTTGGGCCCATATTGACCCACATTCCTTACTTGCCTATTCATTTACAAAAGCAATGACCAGAACCAAGAATCAGCAAAATCCTTTTAGTTTAACAATTGCTTTTTGGTTTTTTTGATTCTTCGTTTCCTGAATAGAGTAGTCGGCCTAACTCACAGGCAGAGCTAAAGGCTATTAAATAGTCCCCGAATAAGCACTCAAAAGCAAATAATTCCTAATTCCAAACCAAAAAACTTTACTTGCTCATTGCATATTTTTAAGCAATAAACAAGTGAAAAAAAGGGCAGCTGTACTTCACAAACATATTGGTCATTTCTGTTACTTGGATATTCATTTTCCCACATAAATGACATAATCATTTCTTCAGGGTAGCTTTTTGGTTGCTCGGACTATTGGCAACTATTATGTGCTCAGCACAGTTATGCACAAGACATCTGCGATTCTGCATAAATAACATGACAGGACAAATATGAAATTGTGCTTTGGAGATTTAAAGGGGGCTAAGTCGGAGGAAGGCAGTGAAATAAAGGCCAAAAGGGTAGGACTGCAGGTGCAAAAATTGGAATGTTCAAAGCAACACGAGACTCTAACCTAATTCCAACGAGCGAGAACAACCCCCCAAAGATCAAACCAACAAAATTAACGGCAAAAGCAACAAATCCAACATATGAACTGAACCCAGTCACGCGGGAAAATGGATGTTAATTGTAAACCGTACAACTTACCAATTCCGGCCGAGGACCTCTTCGGCTCGATAACCGGTAACCATCTCGAACACTGAATTGACATATATAATCGGATGGCCCGGTTCTAAAGCATCGGTGACAACGAATCCACAAGGCGCTTGTTGGAGTAAATTGGTAAGAGGAAATGGAAAGGGACCCCCATCGTTCAACAGAAATCCTCCTCCTCCTTCGTCGTCGCCGCTCAGATCAGAACCGCTGTCCCACTCCATCAAACGTTTCTCTTCAACCCATCACCTCAAACCAAAAGGGAACACAAAGAGATAGATACAAATCCAAGTCAAGACTTCAGGTTTGCAATTGCTAAAAAGCAGAAAGGAAACCCTAATAATCTCAACCCCAAATCAGCACAAACCTCAGCAAAGAAAGAGAGAAAATTACACACACACACGGAGAGAGAGAGAGAGAGAGAGAGAGAGAGAGAGAGATTAGGGCTTTTCTTGTAGTTCGGTTGGTTATTGTTGTGGTTGTGGTTTGGGGAAGATGGTGGTAAGTTTGTGCGAGAAAACGAGTGGTTTGGCGAAGTTTGGCAACTGGCAAGTTCTTGTTTACACACCGATCTAGTGAAATTGTGTCATGTTTGGAATAAGGCTGTGTTTGGAATAAGCTGTTTTTGGACGGAGTATTTTGCTTCATATGTTGAACAGAAGTGAGGTTAAAATAGGTCCACGGGGAGCAGTACCAGAATTACTAGTACTATTTTATTTTACTATTTTTTAAGAACTACAGTAAGTTTTATGCAGCCAAAAAACAAAAACGACAAAATATATTTTCTTGGATATTTTTTCAAAATATTTGGATAATTCTCATAATTTTTTAATTTTCCGAATCCTCAATTAGAGAACAACCTATAATTATTAAAATTTGACGCAAAACTATCAAAAAAAAAAATTTGAATAAAAAATTCCTAATAAATCCTTAAGCCAATAAGTCAGTTTCTAAAAACACCTCCAAACTCTTTGTGCGGAAAATCTGTGGGGTGATTGGAAGAGTAAGTTTTGGCAGGGTATAGGCTGGAGAATTAGCATTTGATTGGCAATAAGAAACTCAAACCGCCTTTGTGGTGTGGTGCGGATTGTGAAGGAAGGGAATCGAATAATCTGGATGCCGTTTTAAGCGTTGAATATTTGGGTCCGCGAAAGAAATAAGCTTGGAACCAACGCCAACTCCCTTGTCTCCTCCATACGTGCTTTATTTCAAGTGGTGAAATAATGCCCGCCACTCGGGTGTGCCCCTTAAAATCATCTTTCTTTTAGTACTCCCCATATTATCATTAAAGTACCATAATGGATCCAGCATTCTATTTTCAAACACAAAACCTTAAATAAATAAAGGGATTAAAATTGCAAAACAAATGTTGGAACATACTATCAAGGATAAGAATTAACACCAACAATTCTACATTCTACGTTTCACTAATGAAGCAACTGCACGTCTGCACCTTATATACAAAAATAACCATCCTAAGAACGCTTCATTGCCAAGCCTGACTACTGGAGTACAATGAAATCCTCCCTCCCGTCTCTTTGCACTCTGTTTCTTCTCCTTACGTGGCTTTAGATAGCGGCATATCCCTCTTGGTAAAAGTAGCAGTGTGGTTAGCTTTCAAAGGAGGCAACCTAGACAATACCCAAGCTGGCGAATCGCTTAGCCACAGTGCTTCACCCGTAACTTTGTGCTTGAAGTCGGGAGACCTTTTGTTGATCTATGCACATTTTAAAATTTAGGAAATACTAAAGGAGAGAGTTTAATGAAAAGGAATAGAAGAACTGCATAACATCAATTGCTACCTTATTTGTTCTGTTGTCCCACCATTTATCGGGATTTTCCACCAAGTTCGCCCAGGAGTCGTCACCTAGCCCAAGGCAAAGAAACATGATATTAGTACTTTACATGCATGCATAAATGACTACAAAATTACTTTGATAATCCATGAAAAGAAATTGTGCAACTGTAAGGGTGACAAAAGGCTTCACTTTCTGAAAGTAATTTTCTTCTAAAAGTGGAGAAATGCATATGGCGAAAAAAAAAAAAAAAAGAATTCACAACCAAGTCATTCTGAAAGACAACTGTCTCCACTCTCTTCCGTAATTACCTCCTAAAAAAATTAACCCTTACCCTGCAAGTCAACCTAATTCACCACCAATACAATCCTTGTTTCACCTCAGAACTCTTCTTTCCTATTAATAGTATCCCACATAACCCTACATTTTTTGTTTCAGATCCTAACCCGGGACTAAGAGTTCATAAACTGTTAGATAGCTGATAAACAGCCAATTTACTATCAGCTTAAGCTTTCGGGAGAGTTGATAACATGGTATCATAGCTTTGGTTGCGAGAGATCTTGGGTTCAAGTCTCTATGTTTGCATTTGTTCTCCGTTCATATTTTGTTTCTTCCCTTTGTATTCTATTCTGCTCTCTCTATGAACATTTTGCATCTCCACGAGCAAGACGAAGTTGCAAAGGGTGTTAGATAGCTTGAAATACATTGTTCGGCCCATTTTCTAATAGCCTAAGCTTTTGAGAGAATTGGTAACTTAGTTATCACAATTCCATTGCTTTCCCATAATTTTTTTACTAGGGCTCTGGGCACACGCAATGCATGTGCGCGTACAACACGTTGAACGTTAAAAAAATATATTGGTGACCCTTAAAAGGGCAAGGGGTAATTGTGAGGCAGTTAAGAGGGTAGTTTGAGAATTCAAACTTGTGAGCCAGCTTCAAAAACTAATCCATACCAAAGTGTTGCTCTCCCTATCTATAGTAGAATAGATTTTTTGAATTATCAGCAAGAATAGAGTTGCAAGTTTTTTTTTTATAATGCCAATGAGTGCTATACCTATTACCGAACAATACTAGTTACCAATATGTTAAAAGATACTAGTGATATCCTTTCACATTTCTAAACCGTATCGATAACTTAAATTCCCAAATAGCACGCAGGTATCCATGTACACACCTTTAGAACTATTTCCTTGTTTCACTTTAGGAAGTTGAGCTGCAAATTCTTGTTTCACCTCAGAACTCTTTCCTTGTTCCACTTTAGGAAATTGAGCAGCAAATTCTTGTTTCACCTCAGAACTCTTTCCTTGTTCCACTTTAGGAAATTGAGCAGCAAATTCTAAACCTTCAAGTTGTGACCTTAGCCATTTCGGAGCTCTGTTAAGCCAGAGGCCAAGACCACTATCCTTGTGCTTAAAATCTGGGTAGTTAGGTTTAAGCTACAAAGAGCACAAGGAAAAGATAAACAAGATAAACGTCAGCTATAAAATCAAACAAAAACTAGCAAGTCTCTCTAGAGAGCACTCACCGATCCCTTGAGCTTATATTCACGGTTATCCCGCCATTCTAGTGGATTTCTTACGAGGTCCCTCCAAGACTGAAATGCAGGGTCTCCATCATCTTTAATCCCACTAACTGGAAGAATTACAAGGGGAGAAGATTAAAAGAGATTTAGTTTGGAGTCTTTGGACAAAGTGACAATCATGGGCAACATGAAGTTATGATACAAGATTAAGCTGAAGTAGCCAGCCTTTGCAGACATAGAAAAACACCAAGAAAAATCAATAAACGAAGAGTTGGATGAGTAAATCAGATGATATCATTTGCGAGGCAGTTACCAGAAACATTGTTATCCCACTGAAGGTTTTGTGATGTCACAACTTTCTTTGTCTGAAAAGACCCCTTCACAAAGCTTATGCTACGCACCATAACCTGCATATGATTACACCTCAGGATACCAAGTTATTCTAGCAAAAGTACCACATAGGTCGAAATATGAATCGAAGAAGGGAGAGGGAACAAGTTTCGACTTTTCCAACATGATATGGAGTACACAATAACATCCCACTCTAGCTCTTCAATTCAAGCAACAAAAAGATAATCACAGAACCTTTTTATCTGCGGCTATTTTTGTCAAGCTTTTGGCTTGCATGTGGATGGTGCTGAACTACTAGTTTGGTTTAAAGTGACTTGCCAAAACAATAGCAACCTTATGCATTAGTTTTGTTTAAAGTGACTTGCCAAAACAATTGCAACCTTATGCATTGATGTTCAAAAATATCAAATGACTCTCATATCACGCTAGATAGGCTCTTGTGCAAAAATTCCATTGGAGAAAAGCTTGATGCCAATTGTCAATCCTGCTTTAATGACACCCAAAAGGGAGAAGACAGGGAGTGGAGAAACAAAACTACGGAAGGAACATGTATCAATTAGCAATCAACAAAATCAACATAAAATCTCACGTCCAAAATTCACTAACACAACCCAAGTGTTATTAGATAGAAGGAAAGTGTATAGGGTGTTAACGAACCCCAACACAGGCTCTGTAATTTATATTATTGAGTACCACAATACATAACTAAAATAGACGATGTGGGACAAACATAAAACTAGTAGTATAAACTATTCTAATACTCCCCCTCAAGCTGGAGAATAAATATCAAAAAGTCCCAGCTTGTTACACAACAACTCCAACCGCGGCTTGAACAATGATTTGGTAAACATGTCGGCCAACTAAGCACCTGTAGATACATATGGAGTAGATATCACACTACCAGTCAGTTTCTCATGTACTAGATGACAATCAACTTCAATATGCTTAGTCCTCTCATGAAATACTGGATTTGAGGCAATATGAATAGCCGCTTGATTATCATAGTACAAAGGCATGGGCAATTGCACACTAAATCCAATCTCTTCAAGAAATGATCGCAACCACACAATCTCACATGTCGTGTGCGCCATTGCTCTATACTCTGCTTCTGCACTGGACCGAGCTACTACTATATCCGATTCTTGCTTTTCCAATTAACAAGATTTCCACCAAGAAAGACACAGTAGCCATTAGTAGATCTCCTATCAGACAGTCCCACTACCCAATCAGAATCAGTGAATGCCTCAACGCGCAAGTGTCCGCTAGCTCAATACAACAAACCCCGTCCTAGATGTAGCTTAAGATACTTCAAAATTCTAAGGACAGCCTTCCAATGTGGATAACGAGGAGCTAACATAAACCGACTCACCAAACTAACTACAAATGAGATATCCGGACGTGTAATCGTGAGATAATTTAACTTACCAACCAACTGGCGGTACTGATCAGGATTATGAAACAACTCCCCCTGGTCCACACACAGTTTGACATTGGAATCCATAAGAGTCTCAACAGGTCTAGCTCCCAACAAACCTGTATCCTCAAGAATATCCAGCACATACTTTCTCTGTGATAAACTAATACCTTCTTTGGACTGGGCCACTTCAATACCTAAAAAGTACCAAAGTTTCCCCAAATCCTTAGTATGAAATTGCTGATGTAAGAAAGTTTTTAACTAATCAATACCTCGCTGGTCATCACCGGTAATGATAATATCATCCACATATACAATTAACAATACTTTCCCTCAACCAGATGTGAGGGAAAACACAGAATGATCAGTCTGACTACAATGCATGCCAAATCTCAAAACCGCATCACTAAACTTACCAAACCAGGCCCTAGGAGATTGCTTGAGGCCATAAAGAGCTTTACGAGACCGGCATACCTGATTACGCTCCCCCTGAGCAACAAACTCAGGTGGTTGCTCCATGTAAACTTCCTCTTGAAGATCCCCATGGAGAAAGGCATTTTTGACATCCAGTTGAAACAATGGTCAACCAAAAATCGCTGCAAGAGAAATAAGAACTCGAACAGAACCAAGTTTAGCAACAGGAGAGAATGTCTCTGAATAATCAACACCATAAGTCTGGGTGTAGCCTTTGGCAACAAGGCGAGCCTTATAGCGCTTATCAGTGTTATCAGGAAGAGACTTGACAGTGAATACCCAACGACAGCC
Source organism: Vaccinium macrocarpon (assembly GCA_022606695.1). Classification (NCBI taxonomy): domain Eukaryota; kingdom Viridiplantae; phylum Streptophyta; class Magnoliopsida; order Ericales; family Ericaceae; genus Vaccinium; species Vaccinium macrocarpon. The sequence goes on from CM040180.1 coordinate 43,993,799, forward strand.
AACAGTTGTCTTGCCAGCAAGAAGCGGAACCAGGTCCCAAGTACAATTATGATGAAGGGCAAACATCTCATCCTCCATAGTTGTCCGCCACTCAAACACAGATAAGGCCTCCTGAACAGACTTAGTAACAAAAATAGAAGAAACCGAGGTAGTAAAAGCTTGAAGGGACGGAGACAAATGATTATAGGAAACAAAATGAGAAATAGGATGGAGAGTGCATGACCGAATACCTTTACGGTGGGCAATAGGAAGATCAAGGTTGTCTGGATCCCGCAACGAAGAAGAAGATGGCGTAGGAGGTGAAGGTGGTGCTACTGGTTGAGATGGCTCTGGCTGAGGTTCGGGCTAAGACGGCTCTACGGGCTGAGATATTACTGGTGGATTTTTGGGACAACGATGATATACCTGCAAAGGTTTTGGTGGAGGAACGGGACTGGATGGAACAATACTAGATGGGACAGCTAGAGGACACACAGACTCATATACAGACAAATCATTGGTGGCAATAGACTCTGAATAAAAAGGAAGAGACTCATTAAATGTGACATCAGCACACACACAAAATGACAACGTAAAGATGGGGAGTAACATTTATACCCTTTCTGAGTGCAAGAGTAACCAAGAAAAATGCACTTAATTAACCGTAGATCCAATTTACACTGGTCGGTATCAAGAGCACAAACATAACATGTACACCCAAAAACCCAAGGGGGTAATGAGTGGAGAGGCCAACCGGGAAACAGAACTGTATGGGTTATCTGACCCCCAAGAACAGTAGAGGGCATATGATCAAATGGCATGCAATAAGAACTGCGTCACTCCAGTAACACTTGGGAACTTTCATTTGAAATAACATGGCACGCATAACTTCTGATAAGTGTCGAATCTTGCGTTCGGCAACCCCATTTTGCTGTGGAGTCCAAGCGCAGGATGACTGATGAATAGTCCCATGATCATCAAAAAAAACTGAGATAAAGTACTATGAAAAAATTCGCGTGCATTGTCAGACCGAAACATACGAATGCAAGTATTAAACTAAGTCTTTATTTCCATGTAAAATGATTTAAAAATAGTCTTCAACTCAGATCTCTCTTTCATAAGATAAAGATACATAATACGAGAGAAATCATCAACAAAGATAACATAATACTGAAAACCAAAAACATTGGGCACATGAACAGGCTCCCAAATGTCTGAATGAACTAACTGAAAAGGATGTGACACACGACGTTCAACTCTTGGATAAAATGGTACTCTATGATGTTTACTAAACTCATAGACTTCACAAAATAACTTCTTAAGAAAACTACACGAAGGCACTAGAGGCTTCAAATTTTGTAGAGATAGATGACCAAGCCACAATGTTGTTAATATACAGACTTTGATGACTGAAAGGCAATGGGTTGAACACCATCATTGGTTAGGTAATACAGACCACCACGCTCAACACCGGCACCAATCTTCCTCCCCGTCTTGAGATCTTGAAATACACAACCATGAGGAAGAAATGTGACTGAAGAATTTAAGGATTTTGTAAGTTGACTAATAGACACAAGATTAAAGGGTAAACGAGGAACATGCAACACAGAGTTTAAAGTAAATGACGGGGAGACAAACTGAACCCAAACCAGTAACCTTAGTGGTAGAACCATCTGTTAAGGTAACATAAAAGGTTTTATCCATTGACTGACAAGTAGAAAAGAATTTAGAAGTACCGGTCATATAATTAGTAGCACCAGAATCGATAACCCAAGGAGAAGAAAAAAATGATGCAACACAAGCAACAGTGGGACCTGTCTGAGCGAACGTAGATGTGGAAGATGAAGCTGCAACAACAGAAGGCTGAATGGACATAAGACGCTGATACTCCTCCGCTGAGATAGTCACACTGCTATCAGTAGAATGAGTAAACTGCTCAATATCCTCAGAATAAGCAACCTAATGAGCCTAAGGAAAACTATGAAGATCATAACAATAGTCCACTGTATGATTTATACCCTGACAATGAGTACAGAACCTTGTACCACGGCCACGACCAGAAACACCGCAGCCAGAACTACCTCCCCCTGATGTGCGGCCATAATTTCCTCCATCACGACTAGAACTACGACCATTGAATCCAGAAGCACCACGACCGCTGGAACTATAATTAGAATCACGGCCACCAGAACCACGACCACGACTGTTACGGCCATTATCAGACCCAAAACCACCAGAGACAGCGGAATCCAAAGCTGAACGCTCAGAAGAATACATAGGAGGTGGCGTAGAACAAGATGCAGAAGATTGACGAAGTCGACTGAAGACCTCGCTAAGAGAAGGTAGGTCACTAGATCCCAAAATCTGATTACTAACTGGATCAAACTCTGAGGAGGCACCAGATAGGAATCGAGCAACCTCCATACGCTCACGCTAGCATCACACAACCTGAATATCAGAAGACAGTGGCTCACAAACACGAAGTTCATCCCGAATACGACAAAACCTAGCATAATACTCCTCGAAAGATAAGTTGCCTTGAGAGATAGAAAAGAATTGAATATGAAGATCATAAGTGCGATGGAGATTGTTCACACCAGAATACATCTCTTGAGCCTGTGTCCAAACCTGTTTGGTTGTATCCAAGAACATCAATGAGCCAGCAATATCTTCATTCATACTATTCCACAACTGACTATGAATCCGAGCATCCTTAGGTTTCCACAAAGTAGTATCTATAGGAGGATCACCAGTCAAGAACTAAGACTCAGACTCCCCCTCATAATACACCTCAACTGCCTTGGCCCAAATAGCATAATTATTACCATTCAGCCGTGTGGATGTAATTGGCAGCCTCTCACGAGAAGAATTGGAAGAGCTACCTGCAATAGTAGAACTAGAAATAGAACCAGTTACAGAAGCATATTTCTCTTCAGACATTATGCCGAACAAATCACAAAGAACCAACCACTAGTAACCAAATCAATCAACAAACTACTAATCGCCAGAATTACGATAATCAACTAATCAAACTGAACGAAACAACGAAATATCTGCCTCTGCCACGACTGACATCAAACAACCAATCAAACACCAACAAAAATTCATACCAGAAACAGCAAATCGACAGCACATGAGAACTGTAGTCTAAAGAATACCCAAATGATTCAAAGTCAGTCAAGTGAGGACTGTACACACTCTGGTTGAGCCCAGATTAGACGAAAAACCTGCAATCAACGCAAAGGAGCACTGAGTCTGATCGAACTCCATAAGATGATTCTGAGCACTGTAGACTGGATTCCGAGCACTGTTCACGTTGCAGACAAGTGTTTCGAACACTGTACACTGGATTTTGAGTCAGAGGATGAGCTCTTGATCATTGGGTAAGTACTTTTAAGATTCGAAGTGAGTAAAAGAGGGATTTTCGAGTTCAAATCGAGGGTTTTAGGGTCGATTTAGGGGTTGGATCAAACTGGGTTTGGCCGTATAGGGATCATATGGGGTTGGATCAAACTGGGTTTGGTTGCATAGGGATCGTATGGGTCGTACAGTGGTCATATAGGTCTTACAGTGACAGTATGATGGTCGTATGGTGGTTGTAAGGTTGTACGGTAGGCTTCGAGAGAGTTCTTTGGTGGCTGTAAGAGTACTTTATATCTCGTGTGGCAGGGTTATAAGAGTACTGTGTATCTCGTTTTAGGGTTTGGTGGCTTGGATGGAGGTAGACGACAGTGGGTAAGATTATAGGTTGATGATTTGGGTGTATAACGGCGGTTTACGGTGTCGATGGATCAGAAGCTTTGATACCATGTTATTAGATAAAAGGAAAGTGTATAGGGTGTTAACGAACCCCAACACAGGTTCTGTAATTTATATTATTGAGTACCACAATACATAACTAAAATAGACGATGTGGGACAAACATAAAACTAGCAGTATAAACTATTCTAATATGATTGTAATACCCTTGACCCTTAATTGTGCTTATAATTTGATTACGTGTTGGGTTTAACCAATTGTGTGGAGTATCGGGTTAATTAGCTTCGTTAGTTGACTGTGTGTTACATTTTGTGTATGTGTATCAATATTACTAGTTGCCTCAGTATGTGACATGGGAATTATGCAGACAGAACACTTAAGGCCAAGGGGTTTAATGTTCTCTCCTTCATTCTCGTCACTTACACCCTTTGAGAGAGAGAGAGAGAGAGGGCTGTACAAAGAAGGAGAAGAAGAGGAGGGAAAAAAAGGGAAAAATCAAAAGGGAGGTTACCATGGGTTCAATTGAAGCTTGATTAGGTAAATTTTGCACTTTTGAATGTTGAAATTCATGTTAATGTAGTTTAATTTCACTTTCAAGGCATAGGAAGCCATGGAATGAGGATTTGGGTTGAGTTTGGGTGAAAATCAACACTATGTAGGATACTTTGAATTATGTGTTTTGGGAGTAGATTGAGGCAGGTACTAGTGGCCTTGAGAGTACCTCTTTAATATCCATAAGTTTAAACATGTTTTCCTAAGGTTTTGGTGTGTGTTTGAAGTGGTTTGGATGAGTATTTAGTGGTTGAGTTCGAAGGAGATTGGACTGGTATTTCTCCAAAAAAGCGCTTGTGCTACCGTGTAGCAGCTTTTCTGATCTACGGGTAGCCAAACTCATGGTATTGGGATTTTTGTGGGCTACCGGTAGAAGGTTTTTAGGCTACCGGTAGGAAAGCTTTATTTTGGGAAAATTTTTACAACTTCCACTATTGACTTCACACACTTCTAGGACTTCATATTCATCTTCCATAGGCTTATTTAGCATTATCGAATTATGTTTGCATCGCTCATTTGATATAGGAGACTTATGTGAACACGTGGATCGAGGTGAGTGACTTCAATATATATATATATATATATATATATATATATATATATATAGGATAAGCTTCTAATCCGGACGTTTAATTTCTGGACTTTTTATACAAAAAAAATTTTGACGATCTGATCCGTCCAATGTGTTCAGAAGGTGTTTTCAAGGGTCCTCGCGGAAAATCTTCAAAAAAAACACCGGGAAGGGCTTGATCCAAGTAGTTTTCGCAAAAATACATAAATACAGTTTTTGCGAAAATTGCTTGGATCAAGCCCTTCCCGGTATTTTTATTGAAGATTTTCAGCGTGAACCCTTGAAAACACCTTCTGAACACATTGGACGGATCGGATTTTCCAAAAAAAATTTGCAACACAAAAAAAACCCATTTTTTTCTTATTTCCGGGAGTGTGGATAAGAAAATTTCCTATATATATATATATATATATATATATATATATATATATATATATATATATATATACACATTATATATATATATAGTAAGATGATCTACTGAGGACTCCCTCAAAGATCTCTTTCGTGAGTACCACCCCTTTTTTTATTTTTCGGACAAAATTTCGACGATCCGAACCGCTCAATGTGTTTGAAATATGTTTTCCATGGCCAACACGAGGAATCACAAAAAAAAAACCCGAAAGGGCTTCATCCAAGCGGTTTTTCATAATAACCGTACATATATAATTTATTGAAAAATGCTCGAATGAAGCCCTTCCGAGTATTTTTTTTTGGATGAATCCTCGCGGTGACCCTTAAAATCACATTTTAAACACATTGAGCGGTTCGGATCGTCGAGATTCGACCCCAATCCATGAGGTCCGCAAATTATGAGTTTGAGGGAGTCCTTAGTAGAACTGGATCCTATATATATATATATATATATATATATATATATATATACACACACACACACACACACACACACACACACACGGTTTTACACATGTTTTACGTGCAAATAAAAAAGATACTCCCTGTGTTTGTTGGTCCCTTTTGAGAGTTTGTGCCACTTTTCAATTGATTACATCTTTTAATATGGATCTCAAAAAATATGCAATATAGATCTTGTCGGATAAATCTCAATTAATTCTATTATTAAAAGTTTTCAAAATCACGAAAAACAATATAAATTGGAAGATATAAACATTTGAAAAGTGACACAAACTCCGAAAAAGGACCAACAAACATGGACGGAGGGAGTATAAAAAACTTTGAATTTTTCTTCATTACCTGGACATTTGCTTGGCCTTCAGCCATTGTGAATGGTGGTGGATCTGCACTTAGCTGTCCAGCTATGTGAACATGATCCCTGGCTTTCAGATGGCAGGCCGCAATATGTGCTAGGTCACCTTCAAAAATTATTGGAATCCTGATGTATGCACATAATAGAGCAAGAGAATCTTATTGAGATAGAATCTATATGTTAAGTAAAAATGAAAAGTCAGAAGAACTTAGCAAGAGGAAGACTATTCAGAAGAACAAGCAAGCTAGGAAAGAAGGTCCACACATACAAAGCAAATGAATTGATATAATTCTTCAATTGTAAGAGACGGAATCAAACGATTTCAGCAGATATTTCAGTTGACATTAGGTGACACAGCTCACTTATGCAGAACAACAATTTTCTTTTGGCACTTTCTTACGTTTATTTCTCTATGGGCGGCACGTTCTTATGCCACTCAAATAGGATAAGTTTCGGAGCCAAGCCTAGACTAAGAAATCCCCTCCCCACCTCAAAGAATCTGCTTGAAATCTTGGTAATACAAGAGCTAAAGAGAGAAGCTATAGGAGTATAGTGGTCATATGGATGACATGGTAGTAAAGCAGCTGGGCCAAGCACTGTAGTAGGTTGTTCAATCTTTGGCTTAGAAACTTAACGACCTTAAAACGTGTGCTCCATTATTGGCATTTTTATCATTTGAGCCACTCAGGAGCTCTACCCTTGAATAGCTTGATTTTGTCATATCAGCCCCCAGCCCGGAGAAAAGGGTTATTAAAGCTTGGCTTGAAAACTCAACCAACATTAAATATATGAGCAGGCTTAACTTGATTATCAATCTCAAATGAGCATTTAACGAATTGAGTTCAAGCGACTTGTTCTTTTAGTGGCCCTAAAATGAAATTGAGGATGGATTGTACTAACTAAAAGGGTTAACTTATTAGTACCAAAAGGGTGGAGTATCCAAAGAATTTCCATCGCTTCGGGAGATGATAGTGCCAGCCCAGTACTTGCCGTCCGGGGAAGCTTCGAACTGGACTGGAATCTGGACATGCCCAATCAGATTGACCGAATTGGCGACCTTTGACTGCCATGGAATCTCGCTCGGCCTCGGCAAATCGGCGTTACGCAAATGTTCTTTCATTTTTAAGCCTTGTCCCATCTGTATCACTCTCTGCGGCTCTTGGGTTTGCTTCTGAACTATTTCGGGCTGCTTCGGGGATTTAGGGTTTTTAGCGGCGTACCTCTCCTCCTGATTTTTTGATAAACTAGGAGTGCGAGTTTTAGTATCAGTGGTTGTTGAGTATAGAACTGGGTGTTGTTGCAGAACAGCTACCGGATGTGGTCGTCGTAGTTGCTGTTGTCGGAGCATCAGAAGAAGACATTTTCTTGATGAAGAACAAGGAGACGAGTGCAGAAACACTCCTGCAATTGCCCTACCTAACATATTCATAATGCCTTTCAGAACCCTGACACCCCTCTCTCTCTCTCTCTCTCTCTCTCTCGCTCTCTCAATGCCACAATCTCACAGAGACGTTTCAGAAAATCAACTGGCATGCTTTGCAACTAGGTCGAATGGCAACGGGTCGGTCGGATTTTGGCATACTCGGTCCGACCCGAACATAACAGTATGGCTCCAACCCTGTCTTAAGTCTATGGGTGCACATCAGAGGAACTTTAGCCGATATATACCAAATTTCAAAACAATTCATCAAAATATACCTTTCTTCAAATTATTTTTAAAAATATGTCATGCCGCATGTTGGAAATACGGCATTCTACGTGGCCACGAACCCCCTATCCGAGGTGGCCCAATGCCGCATGTCCAACTGTTTGGTTCTTTTACTTCTTTGCAATGGAAAATAATTGTGTGCGAGCGTGTCAGAGAGAGTTTGAATCTCCTCCCTCAGATTAACTTTGGAAAAACCAAATCTAATCAGGCGATTGTGTTTTATTGGTTCAATTACCTCAATTAAGAGGATTTTCTCAACAAGTGAAGAAATGTAAACCAACAAACTTAGGAAATCGAAGAACAAAAAAGAAATAAGACACTTCGATTAATGAATCAAAGATAAACTTACTTCGAAATTGTCTTCCACTTCAAATACAAGAACTTCGAACGGTTGATTGCTACAGGAACAATCGAGATAGGGGTGATTGTTACAGGAACAATCGTAATTAATCCTAACTACTTCCTAATCTACTTGGACCGAGTTCAAATTCTAAACTACTTTTGCCAATGAACAAACCAAGCATCGGGCTTTTTGATACCGCTTTGTTGAAGATTTGTCCCGGTCTCTCACTCTTTGATTTCTTCTATTTATAAATGCCGCTATGATTCAACTTCCCGCCAATGAATTTGACCATCGGCTTGCTTTCTCTCTAACTTCCACTCCTCGAAATGCAAGCGATTTGCTCCTTCCTCCATGTCTGAATTTGAATTCTTCTAAATCTTCCTCTAAAAGCTTTGATTTTGAATCTGTACATTTGTTTAAACAAACTCAAATGATTAAGCGTTAAGATGAATAACTGCCTTTCTATAAGTATTCCACGTGTTATAACTGTCAATTTGCCTTGTTTCCCAAGTTCACACGTGTAACTTATATATTTAACAGTTAATCCCCTAGCTTTGAGGTCAATTCTTTCCAATAACGATGGTTCGTAACTGCTAATAACCGTTTTTATATTTGAACACGATACGACATCGTATTTACTCAAATATGCTCTTTTAATCCAATGTGTCTGTATCGACGAGTGATTGCCAACGTTTGGCACTCTTGATTACGTGTCAATTAATCATTGGATTGGTTAATTTTAGATGTAAACACCAAAATGCGCCATTAACACAAATATCGTACAATGTTATAGGGTCAACATTCAACATTGTACGGTATTTGCGTTAAACTACAGTACAATGCCGCATGTTGTACAATGCCGCATGTTGGACATGCGGCATTAAGACAATGCCGCATGTCCAACATGCGACATTTGCTTAGGTGGACAGACAGGCCACGTCGGATAGGGGGTTTGCGGCCACGTAGAATGCCGCATTTCCAACATGCGGCATAACATATTTTTAAAAATAGTTTAAGGAAAGGTATATTTTGATGAATTGTTTGAAAATTTGGTATATATCGGCCAAAAATCCGCACATCGGACAAGTAGACGCCTAGAATGACCATCCCAACCTATCCTTTTTTAGACAATTGGCCAAAAGACCAAGTTTGGAGTTTTAAATGGTGTTTAATTCAGCCTAACTTATTTTAAGGTTTCTAATACATTGATCAAAATTTTTTGAGGGCTCAAGGACAACACAAGACAAAAATACCCTTAATGAAATACTCCCAACCCTGCTTCGACCAAATTGCAAAATGAGGAACGTTGCTCTGATCGAAATGCAAAGCAAGGGAATCGTGGAAAATCCTGACACCATCTGATCACTTTCTCTCTCTACACAAACATAAATTTTCATGGGTGTTGGGTCTGACACCCATGTTCCCACCTGGAAATGGGTAACCCCGTAATCTCCCACTCCCTGACATTTTTGTACCCCACTCGACATTACTTCTAATCCCACCCTCTCTCTCTCTCTCTCTCTCTCTCTCTCTCTCTCTCTCACTCATGCATGAGACAAAATTGATGGCATGAGAAAAAATTAATTTCTCTCTCTTCAATTTTGGGGGTGGGTTCAATTTTAGGGTTCACACTCCATTATAGGGTTTTAACTATTTAGGCACTTTCATAGGGTAACCTAGTATTTTAGGCACTTTCATAGGGTATCATATGGTTTAGATTTAGGGTGCACTTTCCAATTATATAATTTTAGTGGTTTAGGCACTTTCATAGAGTACCCTAGGGTTTAAACACTTTCATAGGGTACCCTATGATTTTGGGCACTTTCATAGAGTACTCAAGGGTCTTAGGCACTTTCATAAGGTACCCTTGGGTTTAAGTTTAAGCACTTTCATTAAGTTTGGGGGTTTAGACCCTTTCATTGGCTAGTGGAGGCATTTTTGGAGATGTGTAGGTGATTTGTCCTTTTGACATTAAAAAAAAAAAAGTTGATGTCATTATTGAAGTAAAGACTCATTTACTGTGTCCTTCCAAAAAATGGACCCCTTTTTTTTAGGATTTCAGATAAATATTTAGGCTCATATGACTACATTGGGTTGAGATTTTAAATCTATTAAATGGATTGGTCTGGAAAAATTTTTTGAGACCCAACTTGACCCAAATAGAATAATATTTATTTTTACAATAGAAAATGCCAGAAGAAGTCCAATTGGCTTCAGTTAAGGTTTAAAACGTTTTGAAAATTTTGAAAATGAGTTTTATTTCAAAATTTTATTTTTCTTTATAATGGAACATTTTATTTGGGTATTGTTATTAATTTTAAAGTAGGAGTCTAAGGGCTTTTGGATAAGTAGGAGTAAAACTGAGTATATGGTCTGCAAGTTTAGTGATACCAGAAGTATGTATGAGAAAAGAGTGATGATCCAAGATTAGGAGATACCAAAGAGGGACCATTTTAGGTATTTAGACTCTATTATTTGCCAAGATGGAGAGATTGCAGATGATGTGACTCATAGGATCCAGGGGTGGCTCAAGTGGAGAAGCGCTATTAGTGTACTGTGTGACAAGAGGGTACCAACAAAATTGAAAGAAAATTTTTATAGAACTGCCATTAGACCACCGATGCTTTACAGGACAGAATGTTGGTCTATTAAGAAGCAGCAAGTGAACAACATAAGTGTAGCAGAAATGAGAATGTTGAGGTGGATGTGTAGTAAGACTAGATGAGATAGGATTAGAAATGAAATAATTCGCAAAGTGGTAGGTGTAGCACCTATACAGGAGAAGTTAAGGGAAAATAGGCTAAGGTGGTTTGGGCATGTCTATCGTAGGCCAGCGGATGCAGTAGTTAAGAGAGTGGATAGGATAGCTATGGGGTAGAAACGCACAAGGGAAGGGAAGACCCAAATTGACATTAGATGCGGTAAGTACGCAAAGATCTTAGTATACTAGGTTTAAGCGATGAAATAGCACTTGACAAAGCTTAATGGAGAAAAAGAATTCATGTAACAAACCCAATTGATTGGGACGTAAGCCTTGGTTTGGTTTGGTTTATTGTTATTAATTTTAAAGTTAAATCTCTATTTATAAACTTAGACTTTTCTAGGCATAATCTTAGTAGTCAAATTTATTAGCCAGTCAATTTGTTAGCCAATATATATAGGTATATGTATATTTATACAATACATATACGATAACCTCACTCTACATCTACCCTTCATATACATTATCTACCTATCCCACATGTTTTTACCTTCCATTTTCTCAAAATCCAATGGCTAAGATTATTCCTCACTTACCACAAATCAATGGCTAGGATTAAGTTTTATCTAATAAATTTCAAGTATAAATAGCCTTTCATTCCTCCTCATTCTTTCATACCTTCATGCTTGCGACCTTGGATTGTAATTCAATTGTTGTTTCCCCAAGTGCAGGGTTTAGGTATCGCGTAGCATCAAAACCGGTAAAATCTGGTTGAATCCACATGGACCAAACGCACCCGGTGTGAGAGTTGTCTTGTGAGTAAAGGTGTAGCCTTGAAGCGGCAAACTTGGCTTGTGATTTGAGGGTGGAATTCACTTAGCTCCGTGAACGACTCGGAAGATTAAAAACGACAAATCAAACTAAGGCAAAGTCTAGGGGTATTTAACGACCATGACTCGGGCTAATCCATCTCCACTTGGTAACCAGCCCCGGGTATCGTTAAATGCCTCCGAACGGAAGATTTAGATTTTAAAACCATTTACAAGAAAAATGTGTTTACCAAAGAATAGGGGTTTTCGGTTCATTTGGTGCAAACGGTTGAGTTGACATCGCCCAAATCATCACACGTGTCAAATAGTTAAACCCTTGACTACGTGTGATCAAAGGGATTAACAAACCCAAAATTTGGTACATAAAAATGAAGCCCCAAATATTTGATAAACAACCAATGTATGCCTCAACATGAGATGGATCAATTAATCCCAAGTCATTGAGTGCTAATCGCCCCATGACTAAGCTTATAAAACTACTCACACATTACACTAGTTAACAAGTCTAGAAAATGGAAGAAAACTAAAAACATGTTTAATAAACTTAAAAACTAATTTTTATGGTTAATCCTAGGTTTGCCTACCACATTAACTCTTGAGAAAATCACAAACAACAATTACTAACTTGAGTTTAAGAAGGAAATGACTAGAAAGGAGAGAATACAACTTAACCGATAAAAATGTAAACAAACTTGATTTATATAGAGATCCAACGAGTAACTACAACATTAAACACCAAGAAGTTAAAGGAAAATGAAGACTTACTTGATTAATCTAAAAAGATAAAGCTTAACAAGATATGGAGTTTTTACTAGAAAACTAACTAAGGAGCGACAAAAGGGGAGAGAGAGGGAGATGAAAATATATACAAACAACTTCCCTCTCTCTCAAAATATCCTAATAATGCTTTTAATAGAAACTTTCCATTTATGGAAAGTCCAAAAAGTTGCTAAAAAAATTGCCAGGACCAAGGAGGATCGATCCACTTTGAAGTGTTTGTTGAGCTTCTAGGATGAAGTGGATCGATCCACTTTTAATGGGTCTGTTCAGGCAGATTTGTTACTGGACTTCGCGGGCACAACCCCGGCTTCGTCGAAACTCAGAATGAGGCGATTCTTGGACGGTTGAAAAGCTCTATGAGTCTACTTTCCAACCCAATTAACCTCATATTCATAGCCTTTGTATCTTGAATGTAATGAGTCTTTTTCTATCAGTTGGTAAGATTTTCTCGAGGCTCATAACTCCAAATTTCTTGTTTTTTTGTTCCAGACCTTTCTTGAACCTTCCAAATTTTCTTGAATCAACTTCTAAGCTTCGGTGATTTTCCTCGACGACATTTGCGGGACTTTGGGTACTTTTGGATACAACCGGGGATTATTTGGAGTTTTGGACACACCTTTTAACTCCAATTTTCTGAAACTCATAAAAAACACAACTCACGCAAAATCAATTGTAGAAAAGCACAAAATGCACATGTATGTGATCACAACGAGCAAGATAAGCCCGGATATATACAACATTTGGGGCTTATCACTTCACTAAGCTTCTTATAGCTATATACTCGCCTAGTCTTTCCACTTGTATTCACTCCTCTTTATCTTTCATTTTTCGTCCATAAGGTTACTACATTTCATAAACTTGTAGAAGAGGGAGATGAAGTTAGACAGATTACACACTCTGTCGGAATTGATATTTTTCTCCTAGATGGATTCATTTTTAGCCTTAAGTGTCTTCTGTAAAGTTGTAGAAGGCTTCAAGCTCTTCGTTTTTACATAAGAAACACCCAAAACGGTTTAGAAACGATCCTAGTATCACAGCCCGAAGTTGTTGTTCAGATATTCTCAAGCAGCACTAGGGCTGTCCAGCGGATCATCCGATCTGGTCAATCCCCCAAATTTGTCCAATTTGATCCGTCCGTTGACCCATTCGTGAATGTTCGGTTCGGTTTCGGATCGAGAATTTCTTATCTGGCGGATCCGGATTGGATCGGATCTGCTCGATCCGCTCAATAATCCTTCTTAATCTGTCAAATCCACCCGATCCGTGAATGTTCGGTTTAGTTCTAGATCTTAAAAACCATAATCCGCTCTGAGCGGATCGGATCCGAATCCACCCCTAGGCAGCACAATTACTCTGTCCAAGTCTCTATTTCTTCAACAAAGTTGTAGAACACCTCGAGTACTTTGTTTTAGACACAAAAATCATTCAAAGCAGTAGAGTTATGACTCCATTCACGATGTCCAAAGTTTTCTGTTCATTTCGCCGCCGATCGAAGTATTTCCGGAATAATTTGTAGTTCAAATGCCTCTCCAACAAACCTTCCTTGCCTATCTTATTCTTCAGACTGAAGTAGGATTTTTCTACGCTTTATTCTTAGTGTGTTTAATTATCTTTCTACATTGCACTTTTGTAATTTGTACTATACTGTTATGTTTGTGTGTTGGTGTGCAAAAATTCCTATAATGATATTATTATTTACTTTTATAGTATCCACCATGTGAACTATTAAAGTAGTAGTAGGTTTTTACTACTAAAGATTGACTATTATTTCATAAACAATTAAAGCTTGTTTTTAGTTTTAATTATAAATCATATAATTTATACTTTAATCCTTAGGTTTTTATAAAATTATATATTGGCTTACAAATCCATTACTAGAATCTCTAGTAAGGCTTTTTCTTGGATCAGCCCAAACCAAGTGGCGACTCGATAAAGACGAGTCTTAAAACATGCCAACAGATTGAAAGCTAGCATCCATAACGGTTCGTAATTACACAAACAAGAATTAAGTTTAAGGTTATTATCCTAAATTATGGGGAGATTTTGTCAAAATAACCTACGGCTTGAAGCTAAATGGTTCTTCTAACCTATCCATTATGGCAGTATCATTTAACTAGGAATCTTTTGAGTAATGGATAACAACTTAAATCAAGGACCGAATGGATCATTTGAAATCGAAATAATCCTTTAAAGATTAAACCCTAGGTTACTAGAATCCTCTTAATCACCCTCTAAAAGATTCTAGTATAGCCTTTATACCCTTAAGGAGCATTAAAAGATTTCAAGATAAATACAATTCTTAGAATAACCCTAAGTCTTTAAAATATTAAATTACAAGTCCTGAATTATCAAAAGTTAATCAAAGTACTTATGTGCTAACAGTTAAAGGCTATCCAAACATCACTGGACCGATCTCAAATTCTTATGTGATGATCATTCACGTTTACTCTCATGCAATATTACTGTCATTCATATACTGTAATTCATATTTTTATTCCGCTATACTATCATGCTTATGAAATTGGACTCTAAGTTGTTGGGTTAGGAAACGTGACAGAATGAATTGGTGTTTACATATAAAATTAACAAATCCAATAATTAATTGACACGTAATGGAAAAGCCAAACATTGGCAATTACTCGTCAATACAATTACACTGGATTAAGAGAACATGTTTGGATAAATACGATGCCGTATCGTGTTTAAATGTAAAAACAGTTATTGGCAGTTTCAAATCATCGTTATTGGAAAGAATTGACCTCGAAATTATGGGATTAACTGCTAAATATATAAGTTCCACGTGTGAACTTGGGAAGCAAGGCAAATTGGCAGTTATAACACGTGGAGTACTTATAGAAAGGCAGTTATTCATCTTAACGTCTAAATCATTTGAGTTTGTTTAAACAACTGTATAAATTCAAAATCAAAGCTTTTGGAGGAAAAATTAGAAGAATTCAAATTCAGACGTGAAGGAAAGAGCAACTGCCAACTCGAGGAGTGGAAGTTAGAGTTCGAAGCAAGCCAGTGTTCAAATTCATTGAGCGGGAAGTTTGAATGGCAAGCAATGTCTATAAATAGAAGAAATTGAAGAAGTTAAAGCCCCCGGACAAATCTTCAACAAACAGCTATCAAAAAACTGATGCTTGGTTTGTTCATTGGCAAAAAGTAGTTTAGGATTTCAACTTCGGTTCAATTAGTTTAGGATCTCAACACGCAGTTCAAGTAGATTAGGAAGTAAATTAGGAAGTAGTTAGGATTATCTCGATTGTTCCTGTAACAATCAACCGTTCAAAGTTCTTGTATTTGAAGTTGGAGACAAATTTCGAAGTAAGTTTTCCTTTGATTATTTAATCGAAGTATCTTATTTCTCTTTTGTTCTTCGATTTCCTAAGTTTGTTGGTTTACATTTCTTCACTTGTTGAAAAAATCCTCTTAATTGAGGTAATTGAACCAATAAAACACAATCGCCTAATTAGATTTGGTTTTTCCAAAGTTAATCTGAGGGAGGAGATTGAAACTCTCTCTGGCACGCTCGCACACAATTATTTTCCATTGCAAAGAAGTAAAAGAACCAAACACATTTTTTGGCACGCCTAGTGGGACCCCTGAAAGTGTTGAATGGCTCCAAAACTTAGGAAGCAAGCAGATGATTCTCAGATTGACCAAACGCCAGAAGATGAGAACAATGTTAATTCTAGAGAGAATGAACAAGTCGAAGGCTTTCAAATAGGACCAGAGACTCGTACTGGTCAAGATTTAAATATGGGGATTGGCCAGACTTCTCGAATGAATACTAGGAATAATAGAACTGTACATGTTGATGACTCAAAAAATCCAGAGATTGGAGGAGGTGTGTCATCTAGTCATTTTGCTGAAATGATTGCTACATTTAAAGAACTGGCTCAAACTCAGAAGCTTGTATTACAAAAATTAGAAGAGCAATCAGGGCTTAAGCATGATCCTTTGCCTTCATTTGAGAAGGATAAAGGGGAGGCTAGCACAAGTAGACCTAAATCAAGGCCTGGAAAAGAGCCTATAATTGTAGACGACATACCAAAATCTTGGTATGAACCTGCAAAAGCTTATGATTACCAAATTCCTAAACCTAAGAGAGTATTCAAACAAAACACTAATGTCCCGTTCGAACCAAATTTTGATGGTTTAAATGAGGAGAAGAGTTTCAGAAACATGGATTATGGGTTCGATGAGTATGTTTATACTCCTGGAAATCATTTTAATGAGAAGAATAGGACTAGTGCAAAAAGGCCTAATCCAAAAATTGGAATTCCTAAGTTTGCAGGGATACCAGAGATGGGTAGGGTGCATTCGAACCACTTGTATGAACCTTTTACATAGCAAGAAGGAGGTTTCAAGCAGCATAGGTCCTTTGAGGATCCTTTTCAGAGGTTTCCAGAAGATCACATGCCTAGAAATGTTACTTGCGAACCACCTGTTAATCCAAGGGTACCTCTTGGAGAACGTCCAGCCCTTCGAGATGAAATATTAGGTCTCATGCAAGAAGTATATGGACCTCTAAACCAAGGAATACAAACCCAAATTTATAGAAAACCCTATCCAGAATGGATAGATAGGCAGTTCGAAGTCCCTAGAGGGTTTAAAATTCCAGATTTTACTTTATTCCATGGGGACGGAAAACAATCAACAACTGAGCACATTGCCAGATTTACGACTCAATGTAAAGAATTGGGCAATAATGGGTTTATTAAGTTGAAATAGTTTTCTAATTCTTTGACAGGAACAGCCTTCGAATGGTACTCTAACTTAACGCCAGAATCAGTTCCAAATTGGCAAAGAATGGAAGAGTTATTCCATGCACAATTTTATCAAACTGAACCTGAAGTTACTATGGCTGATTTAGCAAGACTAAAGCAAAAGCCTGATGAAAAGGCTGCACAATTTATTGCTAGATTTAAAAGGGCTAGAAACAAGTGTAAACTTCAACTTCCAGAAGTTGAATTTGTGAGAATAGCACAAGATGGGCTAAGTAGAGAACTTAGGAAGAAGTTCGATTCTACAGAGTTCAGGGATTTGGTTGATTTGACTTACAAAACTTCTAGATATGAATCTTTGTTAGAAGAAGATGTCGATAGGAATAATTCATCTTATTCAACCTATTATAAGGAGCCCACTTATGAAATTGATGCTGCTGAAATTGTTGAACATGACCCTTGTGTGTGTGAATGTTTAGTTCGAAAGGATTCTTCCATAGCACCAAGAACTAACAAGAAAGCAATTAGTAAAGTATATTCATTTGATGTTTCTAAAGCAGATGAAATTTTTGATTACCTTTTGAAGAAAAAGTTTATCAAACTTCCTGAAAATGTTAAACTTCCAACTTTGGAAGAAACAAAAGGAAAGAACTATTGTAAATGGCATGTTTCTTGGACTCATTCAACTAAGAATTGTAATGTTTTCCGTGACAGGGTTCAAGAGCAAATCAAGAAAGGAAGGATCATGTTTCTAGAAAAGACCATGGAAATAGATATAGATCCATTTCCTAGAATTGAAGAGGTAACTGCTAATACCAATGTGCCAACAGCTTTGGCCAAAACAGTGCAGGAGGTATGGCAGAACAGGCGAGTTCATGTTGAGATGAACTCTATGCAATGCGAAAGAGGAAAGCCAAAGTTTGGCCAACTTCGAAGTGAGGCTAGAAAGGCATATGGGCAGAAGTATGAAACAAGAAGTTCTTCTCAAAAAGGCTTTAAGCAATCTCATCTTCCCATGCTTGAAGCATCCTTCTTGGAATGCCTATGCATGGAGTGCAGGGCTAATTACTTGATCTTCAAAGATTTAGATCGATAGGGGGTTGATTTCTTTCCAAAAAGGATGGAAAGAAAGGCTTTGGATCGTAATAATGAAAGAAAACCTTGGATAAGCCCAAAACAAGGAAAGAATGAGAAGCCTTGGCCAGTTTTGAAGAGAAATGTATCTTCTAGTCCAGTTCCATCAACTTCGAAGAGGGAGTATCCTCCTTTGAAGAAGGTTAACACTGGAAAGGCCTTAATAGGCCGAGAAACTAAAGAAGAAGGGGAACAATTCAGTTTGGTAAAAGGAGTTCCCGATTGGTTTCTAAAGAAGGTTAAACCAGAACTCTTCCAGGAATATAAAACCCCTCCTAAGTTGGGAAACAAGATGGTTAAACCTCCAAATACACCTACTGGTCAATGGGTTGTGATTAGAGATCCAAAAACCAAGTCATCTCAAATGATTCCTATGCTGACTCGAACTCAGAAGAGGAAATTGCAAAGGA
This sequence comes from Vaccinium macrocarpon, assembly GCA_022606695.1. Taxonomy (NCBI): domain Eukaryota; kingdom Viridiplantae; phylum Streptophyta; class Magnoliopsida; order Ericales; family Ericaceae; genus Vaccinium; species Vaccinium macrocarpon. Next base: position 44,012,524 of record CM040180.1, read on the forward strand.
GGTATACTAGCTTCCAAATGGAGGAATATGCTTCTAAAGAAAATCATAATGGGGGTGATAAGTTTAACCCAAGGTTTAATAGACTTCGAAGAGAAGATTCTGAAGAATCTCTTCAAAAAGGGTTTACTCAATCAGAAAGAGAAGCACTAGAAAGTCTGGCTGCAAGGATGGACAGTGAAGTACCTCGAAACAGTCCAGCGTCACCAAATTCCTTGGCAAGCTATCAGTCTGGCTTATTAGAAGCCATGGTAGTGGAACAGGAAGAAGGGGGAGGAATGAATTCATCTCCTATTGAAACATTGTCCCCTATGGAAACTTCTGCAGTGGAGTTTCCTGAAAAAATGGACACAATAGAGGATGTATCAGAATTACCAGTGCAGGAACAGAGGACCATTCAGTTTGGAACTTTGCATGAAGTTCAAATTAACATGGTTTCTCCGTCATTCGATTTTGGACCTTTTGGACCAGATTGTTCACCAGTTCGAAGGGCATTACAACCAACAGTTACTCCTATGGAAATCATTGATGTGTCAAGTGAAGAGGAGTATAACCTTACATATGACAATGGTTGGAATGATGGTTGGGGAGCTTTAGTATCTAAAATTCAAAAGGAAGAAGAAGAAGAAGAGCTTATGATCATGGTTAATGCTATGGAGGAGCCTAAGTAACATCTGCAGAAAAGAGCAAAGGTTTTGTTCCAGAGACAGAGACTGATTCGAAGTATCCTTTGGTTATTGATTTGAATTGCGCTGTTCTTTCTTATCCTTTCAAATCACCCTCGAATGATATGAGACACCATTTGAAGCCATTATACATATCTGCTTTGTTTTATGGGATTTTGTTAAACAGAGTTTTAGTTGACAATGGTGCAGCAGTGAATATCTTGCCTTCTAGGACCTTAAAGAAATTGGGGAAAGAAAAGGTTCGATTGATCCCAACAAGCACATCCATTGCTGGGTTTACTGGTGAAAGTAAAAACCCCAAAGGAATTGTTTCTATCCGCCTGAAAGTTGGCCAAGTGGAAACCGATACTGCCTTTTTTTGTGGTGGATACTTTTACAAGTAAGTATAATGCTTTACTTGGTAGAGATTGGATTCATGTTAATGGCTGTATTCCATCTTCGATGCATCAAGCCTTGATGATTGTGAAGTATGAAAAAGGGAAAGGGTGGGAATCGAAGAAGTGAAAGCAGATCCACATCCCTTCAGTACTTCAGCAAATTGTGCAGAGGCTGAAATGTATAAGCCTGAAATCATTCCTTTGAGTGAGATAGCACAATCTGCCACCTTTGCATCCAGTAAATTGGAAATGGGAGAATTGGCAGAGTTAAAATCTAAGCTTAAACAAACAGTTGATTATGAATCAAACAATCCACCAGATGAGGCTGCTTGGATGTGAATCCAAGGCAGAGTTCGAAGAGGCCAATTCATTGGCCTTAGTCAAATTTATGGCTCTAGAAATAGAGCAGAAATTACAAGAAACAAATGATTGGGAAGAATTATTGGTCAAAAAATCGACCGGGGTTGAAGCCAATTAAGTTCGAAGAAGCTTTCATAGGCCATGTCGACTCTCAAGACCCTCTAGAAGAAGTGGAATTGGGAGAAGGAATTGTTCCAAACACTGTACAAATCAACAAGGAGCTTGATGCTGCTTCGAAGTCCAAGTTGATCTTAGTGCTTAAGGAGAACAAAGAGTGCTTTGCTTGGAGTTACAAGGAATTAACAGGTTTGAGTAGGGATTTAGTTGAGCATAGATTACCTATCAAAACTAATTGCAAACCTTTCAAACAGCTTCTAAGAAAAATGTCTCCGGAAACCATATCATTGGTTAAAAAGGAAATTCAGAATCTTCTAAATGCTGGTTTTATTAGAACAGCAAGATACGTAGAATGGCTATCAAATATTGTTCCTGTTATTAAGAAGAATGGGAAAATTAGGGTTTGCATTGATTTCAGAAACTTGAATACTGCAACCCCTAAAGATGAATACCCAATGCCTATAGTAGATATGCTTGTGGATAGTTCTGCAGGTCATAAAATTTTGTCTATTATGGATGGACATTCAGGGTATAATCAAATTTGCATAGCTGAAGAAGATGTTCATAAAACTGCATTTAGAACCCCAGGCAACCTTGGGACCTTCGAATGGGTCAATGGGCTCAGAAGTTTCTACTAGAGCCACTGTATAAGATCGATCTCTTCGAATCTCACCAACAATTGGCGTCACAATATTCTTAGTGTCAGCAGAAGATGGGTCATTTAGAACCAAGTTTTCGAAGGCATTTTGAGTAATAGAAATATCAGCCATGGTTGAACTAAGATGAAGATCAGTTTACAAAGAAAATTGGTGATTAAATTTTGCCAGTAATTAAGTCCTTTTATAAACAGAGTTGCTAGTTTAAAACGATTCGAATTCTGAAAAATGGAGAACGTGGGTATTAACTGCCCACTATCCATGAATCTCTCTTAAGAACAAAGAGATTTATTGATAACTGCATCGTGGGATGTGATTGAAACTGCCAATAACTTCTGCTTTGGAAATTTACAGGAAGTCGAAGCGGCAAAAGGCACATTAACACTTATTCAAATTTCCTTGAACAAAGATGTTAATGTGGGGGGTATGTTTACATATAAAATTAACAAATCCAATAATTAATTGACACGTAATGGAAAAGCCAAACATTGGCAATTACTCGTCAATACAATTACACTGGATTAAGAGAACATGTTTGGATAAATACGATGCCGTATCGTGTTTAAATGTAAAAACAGTTATTGGCAGTTTCAAATCATCGTTATTGGAAAGAATTGACCTCGAAATTATGGGATTAACTGCTAAATATATAAGTTCCACGTGTGAACTTGGGAAGTAAGGCAAATTGGCAGTTATAACACGTGGAGTACTTATAGAAAGGCAGTTATTCATCTTAACGTCTAAATCATTTGAGTTTGTTTAAACAACTGTATAAATTCAAAATCAAAGCTTTTGGAGGAAAAATTAGAAGAATTCAAATTCAGACGTGAAGGAAAGAGCAACTGCCAACTCGAGGAGTGGAAGTTAGAGTTCGAAGCAAGCCAGTGTTCAAATTCATTGAGCGGGAAGTTTGAATGGCAAGCAACGTCTATAAATAGAAGAAATTGAAGAAGTTAAAGCCCCCGGACAAATCTTCAACAAACAGCTATCAAAAAACTGATGCTTGGTTTGTTCATTGGCAAAGTAGTTTAGGATTTCGAACTCAGTTCGAATTAGTTTAGGATCTCGAACACAGTTCGAAGTAGATTAGGAAGTAAATTAGGAAGTAGTTAGGATTATCTCGATTGTTCCTGTAACAATCAACCGTTCAAAGTTCTTGTATTTGAAGTTGGAGACAAATTTCGAAGTAAGTTTTCCTTTGATTATTTAATCGAAGTATCTTATTTCTCTTTTGTTCTTCGATTTCCTAAGTTTGTTGGTTTACATTTCTTCACTTGTTGAAAAAATCCTCTTAATTGAGGTAATTGAACCAATAAAACACAATCGCCTAATTAGATTTGGTTTTTCCAAAGTTAATCTGAGGGAGGAGATTGAAACTCTCTCTGGCACGCTCGCACACAATTATTTTCCATTGCAAAGAAGTAAAAGAACCAAACAATTGGACAATAATCTAAAGAAAGTGGAATATTGATAGTAGTCACGATTGTGACGGGGATGGGTCTGAAGAAACCAGAGCGGCCGAGAACCTGGTAGGTCCTTAAGAATGGTCAACGGAATCGGGGTTTGTGGTCAAGACCAGTGTCTTATCGAAGCCTGAACATGGCACTCTATGATTTACTCCAGAACGTATAAATAATGATAATTGGGGATTTGAGTCTGGGAGCCCGACAGGTCCATTGCAATGGTCAGTAGAACCAGTACCCATAAAGGTTATTTTTTTAAGGTCACTATGTGAACCTAATGGATTGTTCTATCATTGGGTAGGCACAAATGGGTTTGATTCAGTAGATAATTGAATCCTATTAACTTGGGGCCCAGTGTTGGATATGCGACACTTGTCATGATGCCATGGGGTGGTCAATTGTTGACTTAGTCAACTTTGGATCTCTCCTACAATTGTTATTGAAGGGTTCCTAACTAGCATTTATTTGGTAAAGTGAGAAGAACATACAAGCGCATAAATCCTCCTCCTTCTTCTTTTTTTATTTTTTGTGTTAACTCTCATTAAATTCCACTAACAAATTACTCCGTAAAAGAATTGCGTTGAAAAAATGACATTTGAAAATATTCTCAATAGAAAATTTTCTGAATGTATTTTTGAAAAATATTTCAATGCTTAAATATTTATTGTCATCCCTTCTAAACCACCACCTCTACTACCATTGAAAATATGTGAAGAATATTCCCAATCCATTAAGACAAAGAATTCATTCATTTTCAATCCAAAAAATGTTCAAAAACTATTGAGAATTTTCTCATCGTGTGTTTGGTGGTGGTGGAGGGGTGGTTATGGAATATAAAGTGGAAGTGGTAAAATTTAGAATATTACCAATTTTGAGCAGTAAAATAAATTGAGACAAAATATTTGTTAAGTTCCTATTTATTATGGGTAACTAATCTTCACACTCCCAAATTGATATTCACACTTTTTTTTGTCTTTTAGTAAAAAAAAATTGTGTGGAAATCACTGCCCTTTATTGTGTCATTCCCAAATGATAAAATCAAAATGTTGATTTTATCATTTAGAAACTCTCCTTAAAGTAGTTGTTGATAACTTGACATAGACCAATGAGTGGAGTGGAGTAGATTGTGATGTAGACTACGCAAGTCATTTACCATATCAAGACCAAACCACGTGTGAGGGAGGGTAATCTAGTTTGAAGCTTGAGGGGGTGCTTTTTTTTTTTTTTTTAACTGCGAAAAGGTGGGAGGGGGCAACCAACATAGAAACCTCTTGGACACGACTATAAGGGCTCATGATCCGTTGTAGAACATTCGGTTCGAGCCATAGCTACTATCCGGATGGACATAGGGCCATCCACACTAGTCCTACAATTGGCGGGACTCAAATCTTATAGGATCATGTACGGGAGGGAGGGGCACTTAAACCCACTCACCCTTATCATCTAGGCTATCACCTTCGATGGTTTGAGGAACACTCAAGCATGTTTTTTTTTTTTTTTGGATTCAAGTGGAGTTGATCGTTTTTATTGTGTTATTTGAAAAATTAAAGGGCTATAAGTATCAATAAAGAAGTGAAAATATTATTTCCTAGTGACTTATTCTCAAGAATATTCTCGCCTACGACCACTGCCCTTCTATTGATTATGAAAAGTTAATGTTTGATCATGCAAATCTTGAAGATATTTTGAAAAAGATGAGATACTGATGGAAAGAATTTATGTCAGAATTGAATTTTTTTGATAAATTGTAGTGGTTATCGATTTTGGAATTTATGCCCTCAGATAATGTAATGACTTACAGATGAAAGTTTTTTTCCCTCAAGTATTTTTAACCGTACAAAGTAAATTAACGTTGCAGCGGAATTCATGAAAGAATAGTTATCGTACTATTCTAAATGAAGATAGATCTCGAATCCATGAGGGTTCTTGAATCCATAAAAAGAAAGAGATTTAACTCAGAAATTGTTATTGAACAAAAGCTATTGAATAATAAAGATTACATGCTCTTTTATAAGGAGACCTTAGCAAATATTGCTAATAAAATAAAATAAAATATCCCGAAAATTGGGGAAACTCCGAAGATTGAAAAGTAGAAAGAGAAACAAGATATTCCCAATTGAAATCAACTTAAATGGAATTATACGGTAAGAGTAATTCGTATTCCAATTATTTTCTAAAATAGTAAAATTACAAAATTGAAGGCCTAAATGAAAGAATTTGGCCAAAATCCACCATCAGTCACAACCTTAAGGTGGTGTGTCATGATCACGTCGCGATTCTATTTCAGTCCACCAAGTTTGGGCCAATTTCGAGCTTGTCAATAAATTGCCGAATTTGGGCAATTTTCGATTAAAAGCTATTTGGGCCTCTGAGGCTTTGACGAGTCCAATTGATTATAAAATTTGGCCACTACTTGTTCTGCATCAATTAAGGACTCATGTAAAAAAGTTCGCTTTAAACTTTTCAAAACTCAGAGTTAGCCCTAATGGCAATTTAAAATTGACCATGGGCATAGGTGGATATTATCCACCCCCGGTCTTTTTTATTAACTAACCATTAATCAAAGAGGTGCAAGTGGAGTGGAGTGCAGTTGGTGCCTCCTTATACTTTCATGCACATAGACAGGATTCGATTCTCGTAAGCACTCATTCCCCTCCCAAAATCCCCCAGGATAGAGATAGAGTAGATTAGAATTAATGAATGACAAAAAAAAAAAAACCTATTATTCAAAGAGGTGACGTAAAATGATGAAAAAATATTCACGATATACTAGCATTTCGCCCCATTAAGTAATTAGATTATTAAAAACAAAGGCATACGCATATCTTATGGATCATTCCATTTATAAAAAAAGTTAATGGTTATTCAGCATTTTTTCAAAGTTGTAAAGAAGACAAGCTTCACAGTCGATTGAGCACTGAGCTTAATTTATAGTAGGATCGGAGCACTTCATTGCGTTGGTTAATTTAAATGATCTGATCGACTCTTCCGAAAGTGAAAATCCACTCATACTCCTCTTTAGTAGAGTATTTACGATTTAATCTTCTTGTGCCGGCCACAGACTATTAACAAAAATGATTGTGACACAAATTTTGTGCCACAACCAATTACAATCCCATTTACATGGGATGTGAGTCCCACATAAATCTCATATGCGGGCCGCACACTCCATGTGAGTGGGATTGTGGCTGTTTGCTGTTGCACAAAATTTAAACCCTCCTAGAAATTACAGTTGGTGTGGAATTAGGTGGTTTCTATCATCTATCTTATGGTAGGTGACGGTCGAGTCAAGTAAACGAAAAAAATTTGGTTGTCAGGATATGATCAAACGCTATGTGGGGTATGTTGTGATACCCGACCGCCACCCGTGTTTTTTTTCTTCTACTACTAGTGAAGGTCTTTTCCTGTTTCCTGCCTTCATATATATATATATATATATATATATATATGCTCTCTCCTTCCCCGTCTCCCTCGCCTCTAAGAAACGCACACAGTACAAGTATCCTCCAATGACGTCCATAGCTTCAATTCAACTAGTCGACGACTCTAAAACTACTAGAGGTGGATATTGCCTTCTACTACTCTCTCTCTCTCTTAACACATACAAACATACATACGCAGGGCCTGCAGGAGTAGGTAGGAGTACTATATACTAATTAAGTTGATAAATTTATGTTCGTTTTTTTAATTTTTTGCGCAGATGAGGACCGAGAACATCTGCTGGTGGTGGACATGGAAGCGGGGGAGTGTGAACCGGAACCCAAGTTTTCGATTCGCAATTTGACAACGGAGCAATTGATATCGGAGTCGGGGCGGCCAATTTTGAAAGGGATAAGCGCAGAGATACCAAAGGGGATGGTGGTGGGAATCATAGGCCCAAGTGGGAGCGGCAAATCAACGCTGTTGAGGGCGTTGAACCGGCTCTGGGAGCCACCTCCTCACACGGTGTTTATGGATGGCCGTGATATTTGTAGCGTCGATGTTCTCAACCTCCGCCGTAAAGTTGGGATGCTCTTCCAGTTACCTGCTATTTTTGACGGTAAATCGCTTCTAAGTATGTCTACCACCACGACACACACGTTTCTGTTGATAAATACTGTAGCCTACTAGTAGAGTACAGTTATCAAAGCGGAGTAGTAAAAAAAAAAAGAAAAAAGAAGAAGAAACTACTATATACTATCTAGTGTAGGAGTATTATTATTAGTGGAGTACAGTAGTAATTCGTTTCTATCATGTGTCACTTCTTAAGTTACGTCTACGAATCAAACACGACTAACCACGAAGATCTTCCTATTCGTCTTGGTCGGCCTTCTGTATTTTATTCCCCCACCCCAACCCGCCCTCAAAAAAAAAAAGAGAAAAAAAAAGAAGAAGAGATGTATCTAGTAGCATTTGGGGTAGTTGGAGTGTAAATGATTGACTGAGATTGAGACTACGTCAACACACGATAACGATTGGTGATCAACTAGAGAGACCATAACAAAGTTGGTATTAGTGGTGGGAGAGTTTAACCATCAGTAGCAGTACTAGTACCAGTTTACTCCACTTAAATTAACCAACTTGGTCGCCAGTTAAATTAAAGCAATTCGTTCAACCAGCTAGCTAGGATCGATAAAGAGCTACAGGGGTGGGTAGATGTTAAGTTGTTTTTAATTTGGAGGGGTTTATGATGGGACCAAAAAAAAGAAAAGAAAAGAAAGGGAACATGTTCAATCCAAGGCCTATACACTCAGTTTTTGGTCATAGATAGTTATCAAAATCAAAATATACACCCAGAAAACGGATTAGCTAGCCAAAAGCTTAAAGATGCATGCAACATTGACTCTGTCCGCGCCCCTTCCGTCTGCCACTTTGAGTGTGTATGAGTTTTGGTGTGGAGTTAGTATTTGTGTTTATCAAATGCCTCCACCAGTGTCAAAAACGCAAAAATCTATTGAGAATATCATCTTTCTTTAATTATTCTGGTTCTCTGCTAAAACGGCCACCATTGCCACCAGCTATTACAAGGAATCTTGCATAAAACTTTTCCAATTTGGAGTAGATTTGGGTTTTGAATTCTTTTGAACGAAATTAAGCTCTAGGAAGGACCGATACTTTTTAAACACTTGTAGTCTAGAAACTTGTCCGACTTTGCTTGACGCGTCTTCATTGAAAATATAAATACACAATTAATTAATTTGGGATAGATTTCACTATGAATTACTCCCTCAGTTCCAAATTGTTGGTCGCTTTCGGGAATCCCAACTTTCTAACCAGACATGCAATAATTGAGATCAATAAATGCATTCACATTAAACAGGTTCATTAATTTCCATCAATGCCCCTATATTTCAACTTTTGAATAAAATGATTGTTGTTGGTAAAGGGTTTTTTGGAAGATTGAACAACTTTTGTTTTGACTTTCAAAGAGGACTAACAATTTGGAACATCTCAAAATAGTACAAATGACAAGCAATTTGGAAACGCGAGAGGTCTACATATAAACTCTCTATTGCTATTTGCTAAACATAGGCAGGAGGATTTTTCTGTTAACAAGAGAACGATAGAGAGAATTTGTGTTTTCAATTAGGCCACACATTGTATAAACCTAATCAAATCATATTGTGTTTTCTTTTCGGGTGAATAATGGCCACTCAACTTTGGATAGCCTAATTATTGGGGTTTTTTTTTTGCAGGTACAGTGGCAGATAATATAAGATATGGACCACAATTGAGAGGGAGGAAGCTAGCTGACAATGAAGTATACAAGTTGCTCACTCTTGCTGACCTGGATTCCTCCTTTTTCAATAAAAATGGGCGTGAATTATCTGTTGGTCAAGCTCAGAGAGTTGCACTCGCCAGGACTCTTGCCAACGACCCAGAGGTAAAAATAAAAAAAAACCTACCAACTTTTTTTTATATGAAATTTTGATACAAACTCTTAATTTCTGTGTGTTGGTGTAAAAGGTTTTGCTGTTGGATGAGCCAACGAGTGCATTGGATCCAATATCAACTCAAAACATAGAGGATGTTCTTGTGAAGCTGAAGAAGAATAGGGGAATGACGGTAATACTGGTGTCTCACAGCATTAAGCAAATCCAAAGGATTGCTGATCTTGTGTGCCTCCTTGTGGATGGGGAAATTGTTGAAATCTTGAAACCTAACCAACTATCCCAAGCCAAGCATCCCATGGCACTAAGGTTCCTTCAACTCAGCAATTGAAGAATAAATGAGAAATGGTTATTCATCAAGAGTAATTCAACGTACACTAGAAGGTCAAGATTTTAGAGCGTACAGGAGGCTTTCCCCGTGATTATGACATTCCAATTCTGAAAAGAATAAATAACTAGAAAGAAATTCTGTAATGCAGATAATATATTTGCTTTCCATTGTGAGGGATATATATGTTTGGTTTGCTAGCTGTTATCTTAATACTAATAAACTGTCAAATGTTTATTAGAGTTGTATTATATATTAGTGTTTAATATAGTTGTATATTTTGCATTACGTACATCTTCCTAATGCCATCATAATTACTGTTTGTTTATGTTAGCTTCGTTGAATAGATATATATTCAATCCAAAAGCCATGGACCCCCAAAACTGTTTATGTCAGTATTTTAGTCTAGTTGAGGCACTGATTAAGGTGTAATGCAATAGAAGTGTAAGGGCTAAGTTTCGGATTCCTTTGTTTTGGCAATTCCGTTTGACATAATACACATTTACATCGATCTGTAATTTTATTATTTAAAGTGTCTGTTTAGGTGTGGAAGGAAATCAATATGTAATTCTTTTAATTGCGGTCATTATTTTGATGTAATTCAAGAAACTTGCTTAAGCAATGTACGAGCTACACATCAAGCAAATGGGTTGCCTTTAGTTACTTGCTCGAGCAACTCCGAACCTACTCAAACACATTTAGAAGCTTATAAATATAATGTTGGCTAGGGTTTTGTGTATACAACTTGGCTAACAATCATATTTTCCACCTCCAAACATCTGTGGCGGCTAGGGTTTGTGAATCTCGAAGAACTTCAAAGATTGATTGATTCTTTAAGCCAACAAATAATCTTCGAGATGATTTTACATCAACATCATCGTTCTTTAGGTTAAGCCCTTTCGTAAAGTTCAAAAGGCAAAGGATTGGAAGGCTTGTGTGATTCAAGGCATTGGCTATCAAGATCACTGGGTGCGGTGTACGTGTGACTCGGCAGGTGATACTTAGAACGTTGTGAGGATTTACTTCATTTGGATAGGTATATCTGTAACTGCACAACGATTATTGTGATTTGATTCTTTCTCGTGGTTTTTACCCATTCATGGGTTTTCGACGTATATCGTGCATTCATTTGTTTGATTATTTGTGTGATTTGTGTTGGATAACTTATTGATTCACATTCATACTATTAGGGTTGTTTATTTAACAAATTATTAAGGAACCCTGATTTTTCAATTGGTATAAGAGCGAGCTGCTCCTTCCGTTAGGATTTATTTTCCTAGAGCAGATCCATCATGACTATGAACATGAATCACGTGTCTAGAAATTTGCCCATACTTGATGCTGATACTTTTGATTACTGAAAATCTAGAATAAAGGCTATAATGAGATCAACCGGTGAAGAAATTGAGATTTATGTGCTGTGGGGCACACTCGGCCCATGAAAACTGTAGATGATAAACAGGTTAAAAAAACCTCAATCTGAGTTACCAGTCGCTGAAAAAGCATTACTTCAGGCTAACAACCGTACACTTGATATTTTATTTTCTGCTGTTGATATTAATGAGTTCAGGAAAATAGCTAACTGTGAAATAACGAAAGAAGTATGGGACATTCTAGTTACTTGTCACGAGGGGACATACATGGTTAAGCAGTCTAAGCTACAAAGGCTTACTATGGAGTTTGAGACCATCAGAATGCAAGAGGAGGAGACATTCAATCGATTTTACTCCAAGCTCATCGCCATCGTCAATAGCTGCGACAACTTGGGTGAGCCAATTCCTTCTTTTCGTATTATTAAGAAAATTTTATGTTCCTTACCTCCTAGATTTAAAACTCAAGTAACTATGCTGGAAGGTAAGAGAAAATTAAAAGAAAAATCTATTCAAGAAATAGTTGGGATTCTCCAAACTTATGATGCTGATCTATTGCAATTTGAACCTATTCAACCTAAAGTAAAAACATTTTGAGACTTCTATTGCTTTTAAAAGTACTCAGAAAAATAAGAAAAGTTCAGATAGTGATAGTGATGTCAATTTTGAGGAGACGAATTTTTTTTTCAAACAATTTAAAAATATTATGAAAAAGAAAAATGATAAAGAAAAAGGAGAATTTTCTAAAAAAATTAAAAAATGAGAGAAAAAGACCAGCTGAGGGATCACAGTGTTTTGAGTGTCACGGTTTTGGTCATTATGCCCTAGATTGTGCTAACAAAAAGAAAAAGAAGATTTTTGTTGCTCAAATGTGGGATGATAGCGATTCTGATGAATCGAATGTAGAACAGGACATCAACGAAAATAATGATAGAAATTTTTTGACTTTCGAAGTTTCCTTAAATCCTCAGGGTCTTTCCGAATCGAGTGGTTCTGAGACAGATAATAGTGAGGTGGAAAGCTGTGATGACATGGATGAGATCAAAGAGGAGTATAATAAACTTCATGTTTTTAGTAGAAAATTGATGAAGGTGAATGATAAGCTTTCTGATAAGGTCAAGAGTTTAGAAGCTACTTTGAATGAACGCACTCAAGAGAGGGATGCGAAAAATAAAGAAATTGAGCTCCTTCTTGAGAAAAATAAGGCCTTAACTAGTGTGAATTATAAGGAAAAATTAGAGGATGAAACAAAGACGGGGACCCAAGTATTGGATCATATTCTTTCCATCCAATGACATCCTAGCGATCGTTCAGGATTTGATTATCATGCGACATCTTCAACTCTGCCAATTGGGAAAGAAGAGACTAATCATAAAGATAAGAAGAAGAATGCTAATGGCCTACAAAACAAGCTCAATTCTCCCACGCCAAAGAAGCAAACAACAACAATGGTAAACGGACATCCCAAACACAATGAGGTAAAAACTAAGTTATTAATAATGCTAAGTCTCAAGTGTTTACTCGTATCATTAAATTTGTACCTACTTGTCATTTTTGTGGTATGATTGGTCATATTAGACCGCACCGTAGGAAGATGCATGAGTCATACACTTCACATCCACATGTAGCTTGTCCTTATGGTCATAATATTTTTGTGCCCACGTGTCATTATTGTGGAATTTGAGGTCATATTCGTCCTTACTGTTTTTCTCTCCATGGCTATCATAGGACTCCTCCCCGTTACCATAACATGAATAATCATAGAGAGTATGTTCAAAGGCCTCAACAAAGAACCCATTCGCATGCTAATTATACTACAAGAAATCCAACACCTATAACTACTAAAAAGACTAATGTTGAAAAGGGAAAACCTAGACAAATTTGTGTTCGTAAAAGTGAGTTGGTCTCTGCTGTTGATGATGATCTTGACTCTCTAAATGACTGCAGTTCATTTGGAGAGGTCGGCTTTGCCTTTTGAGGCTAGGCAGTGGTTCTATAATCTAGGTTTTTATTTGATCTTACATAGTTTAATACCTAGATTTGTGGAGTTTTAGAGTTTGTTTCATAGTTGTCTTCTTTTTATTTTTCTTTGAGTTATTATGTCAAAAAAAAAATCAAAAATTTTATGTCTATTTATCGGTTGTTATGTGGATTGAGCATGATAGTCTTCAGTGCGTAGTTGAATATCATCGGCCTCTATGAACATGTTCTTTTGTAATTTTTTTATTTCACTTCTTTATGGTATTCTCCCTGCAAGGACATTTGAATGCCAAAATCCATGAGTATCTGACATTCTGTACACTTGTTCATGGCTATTATGGATGGTTGACAGTTAACGGTCTTGTTCTCATAAACTTGGTCTGTATCTTGAGATTGATCTGTGGTTAGAATTTCAAATGTGATGTTTGAAATCCATCCAGCACCAAATGTTTTTTCATCTTCATCTCCCCTTTCGGAATTGTGAGAATGAATGACTTGAGGAAAGGGCTACCTATAGGACAAAAATCCTAGTAGTGTGAAAGTTGCCGATGATAGTGCAAAATACAATGAAAAAAAAAATTCCATCGGTGAGGTTATATAAAAAAATGAGAATTTATGGAAAATGTGGTATTAGTATTTGACTACTTGCTTAGTAACCGGTTGCATTCGACTCTATCCAGTCCGGAAGTCGCGTCAAACGGTGAGTGGGGTAAAAGAGAATACTTTGTAAAAAGAATAAAAAATAGAGGCTAAGGGGGAGCTCCGCAAGTACTTATCAACAAAAAATCATTGAGGATCTAGCTTGGTTTGACTTCTTAAGGGGGAGTCATCATGATACTCCTATTGTTCATGAGAATATGGGTCCTAAATTGAGCTAACTTGATATCTAGGCCATGGATGCGCGTACACACACTTTCCTCACACGTTGTTGATCATGACGTGTTGTATTTCTTGTGTTTTGCATGGTCTTATATCATCAAGTTGTGTCTTAAAGTATAGAAGTCTTGTTCATATCTCATCTCATGATATAATACTTGCGCTAAAACATTCTCATGCTTGTATCTTCAAAAAAAAAAAATCTTTCAGTCTTTAGTTTCATTATGTTTTATAGAGTTTTGCATGTTTTTCATTCTTTATTTCACTTTTGAATTTAGCCGTCATATTATCTATGCTAATTTTTGCACTCTATTTTATTTATTTTTTATTTGGCTACTTCTCTTGGTCTTAATTTGTTTACATTTATTACTTTATTATTTATCCTATTTGCCCTTTGTCATTCCATGTCAAAAAGGTAAAGAATGATGAAAGGGGGAGTAGGTTGATTGTTATTTTAATATGTTTGGATGTTGAGTTTTGTTTGCAGGCTCTCTACAACTCATTCATAAATGATAGATTGTCTTTGTAGTGTGTTTTGTCATGGAAGTGCCAAAGGGGGAGATTGTATGGACTAAGTTTCGGATTCCTTTGTTTTGACAATTCCGTTTGACAGAACACATATTTACATCGAGTTGTAATTTTATTATTTAGAGTGTCTGTTTAGGTGTGGAAGGAAATCAATATGTAATTCTTTTTATTGCGGTCATTATTTTGATGTAATTCAAGAAACTTGCTCAAGCAATGTACGAGCTACACATCAAGCAAATGAGCTGCCTTTAGTAACTTGCTCGAGCAACTCCAAACCTACTCAAGCACATTTTGAAGCTTATAAATATAATGTTGGCTAGGGTTTTGTGTAAACAACTTGGCCAACACTCATATTTTCCACCTCCAAACATCTGTGGCGGCTAGGGTTTGTGAATCTCGAAGAACTTCAAAGATTGATTGATTCTCTAAGCCAACAAATAATCTTCGAGAGGATTTTACATCAATATCATCGTTCTTTAGGTTAAGCCCTTTCGTAGAGTTCGAAAGGCAAAGGATTGGAAGGCTTGTGCGATTCAAGGCGTTGGTAATCAAGATCACTAGGTGCGGTGTACATGTGACTCGGCAGGTGATACTTAGAACGTCGTGAAAATTTACTTCGTTTGGATAGGTATATCTGTAACTGCACAACGATTAGAGTGATTTGATTCCTTCTTGTGGTTTTTACCCATTCAAGGGTTTTCCACATATATCGTGCGTTCATCTGTTTGATTGTTTGTGTGATTTGTACTGGGTAACTTATTGATTTACATTCATACCATTAGAGTTTTTTTATTTAACAGATTATTAAGGAACCCTGATTTTTCAAGAAGATTGAGAAAAAGAAAATGCATACAACTGGAATAGTACTCCCACTTCAGAAATGCCAATCTTAATTACATATTAATTTTACCATGTTTGGGTGCAGATATTGTATGGTTCACTTACGAAGTTAGGAAGTCCTTTCCTTCAAGGATGTAGCTAGGCAATATTGAATTGAATTTTAGAAAAGGAGGGAGCGAGCGAATTACTAGTGATTATTAGACCAAAAGAGAACCCTCCAACTCCAATAGGATCGCCTCTTAGTAGTAGTAGTGGTCCTAGTTGGCTTTGGTGCTGGAATATTCGCATCCATTCCATTCAAAATGTTCCACATTACATGTACATCTTTGTAGCTACACATTTTCACTTCATCCCGAAGTTGTAATATACCATTTGTATCAGCCCCGCCGCCACTTTGACCTTTGTCACCACCGCCACCTGTACGCACCTCAATACACTTTTATTCCAATTAGTGGTCAATATCATCCACCTGGGGTTTGTTTTATTTATTTATTTATGAAAGTGTAAGAACTTCATTAATAAGAAAAATATTATAAATTATCGAGTTAAAACTAATACAATTGAAAAAAAGATGTAATGCACACAATTCTACTTTCTCTAACTTTAAAAAAGCAAAGATTTTCCATTAATCGGAATATCTTGGACTAGCAGGCAGATATGCATAATTGAAAAGGAAACACACTAAATTATTGAACCACTAAGCTTTTTTTAGTAAGAGAGAAAATCCATTAATAATAATGGACATTACACCTGTGCTATCGTCGTTTCATAAATAAGAAACGCCGGCAACAGGCATAGACCAAAACGAAGATAATCTCTCACTAATCATCTTCTGGTCTATGGAAGCACATTATTAGCAATCTGCTAGCACAAAAACTAAGCACAAAAACTATGTTATCGCCAGAAGATAAGAGGCCCAACGAAACAAATGCCAACAAAAGGCCTAAGAAACGGAGCATAATGTGTGCATGTGTAGCACAAAAAACAACATAAACAAAAATCTAAAAACTAAGCGCAGTGCGTCTAATCGAAAACCACATGCATTGAGACACTGGCATCGAGCCCAACGGAACACCACACCATAATCACAGCAATCCAAACTTGTAGCAACCCAGCTTAACACAAAAAAACCTGCAATAAAAAGATAAATAAACCCCAAACCATCGGACTTACATGCATTGGACCCAAGGAAACCTAATCGGATCGGGCAGGGAAGGGAAGATTGAAGTGTAGACGGTAGGAAGGGGAGAAAAGAAAAATAGAAACCCAATCAGATGGAGGGGGAAAGCTGGGAAGAGGGCTGATCGAGTTGAGAGGACAGCCAATCGGACTGAGGGAGGCTGCTGCTCAATGGGGAGGGGGAGAATCGAAGGGGGAAGTCAAGCAAACAACATAAAGCAACACATGCATGCACAGATCCAATCAGTAGAAGGGCCGATCGCCGAAGAGGAGTAGAGGCATAGAGCAGAGGTCACAACACGACAGAGCTTCAATGATTAACACGAAGTGGGCCCAAGACAAACTCAGATCCATAAGCTTTCACACGAGAGGAATCGAAAAGATTCTTATTTATGGGGGAGGAGGCGGCGGCCCTCCCCACCTGAAAAAGTCATTCTTCTTCTCGCCTTTTCTCTCTCCCTTTTTTTTTTCGTCTCGCCTTTCCTCTCTTTCTAAGTTTTTTATGGCCTTCTCCCTTGAACCACTCAACTTTAACCATTCAAACTCTTTTCATTTCCTTCTAAAAATTGTGTACTAATATTGAATGGGGATTTTTTTTTTCACTGTTAATTGGGAGGGGGTGGGGCCTTGGGGCCGGGCTACCAAGATAGTATGCAGGGTACACAGGAAAATACTATACACACATGCTTATTAACAGATAGAGAATGGTGGAAATAATAGTACTAGGCAGTAGTGTACTGACCGGATTTATGAAAGCTGAGACGGGCGGAGAAAGAAAGCCAACCTCGTTTCTTCCTCACGTTATGCCACCAACCCATTGATACGAGATCCTCTTATTAACCTCTCTCCTGATATCCGAAATCTCTGTCAATGTATATCAGGAGGAGGGTTCTAGGGGATGTAGTTTAGTTTAGAGCCCTTGGGAAAGTAAGAATAATGGAGAATGAGTTAGCACGCGGCGAGAGGAGATCAGGAGGCGGCCAAGAGAGGAGCCAAGAATCCCCCCATTTAACACGTTGCTTTGATAAGCATGACAAGCGTCTCCCGGACGACCAACTGATTTTTTACCAGATGCTCTAGCGTTTTTCGTGTTTGTTATATATATATATATATATATATATATATATATATAGAGTAGTATAGTAAATCCATTCATAATCTTTCCACATCGAATGTGATATTCCTTCAGTTTTCCTTTTTTGAAAAAAATATTGCTATCTTTTCTTCCAAAAAAATACAATGTTATATTAGTTTCATTGGACACGTCATTAGAGCATCTCTCCATTCCTTAGTATCTCTTCCAACTCATCCTCCAAGCTCTCCTCCAATTAAGCCCATAATCTATACTTGTGTGTCCGTTTTCGTTGTTACTTGGTGTGGATTAATTAATTTAATGTGTTTGTAGGCTTTGGAGATCAATGAACTTAAAAGTGCAATTTGGAAAGAATATAATTCAATCTCGAATTAGAAAGGAATCTGGATAGCCTTCAATATTTTGGGCATATCTTTTAGCTCGAGTATCCAATTGAGGCAAGGTTTACGGCATTGGAAAGGAAAATCAATTCCTACAACTTTCCGGTTTTTTAGTTTTCCAAATTCCAATGTCTTGGAGGTCGAAATTGGGCTGACAGAAACAAGATTGTTGGAGAGTTTGGTTAAAATTGGACTTTCTAAACTTATTCTTTTGTTTGGACTCTAAGAGAGTTGTGAACACTATAAAAAGGGAATCCTAGGTCATTATTAAGGGTTCTAAAGTTCGAGAGAGGCAACACATCGATTTTGTGGCAGGCAAACCCCTAATCTAGGGGGAGGATGAAGCTCCACACCAAGTAATCTTGTTTTCTGTATAGATTAGGGTTTTCATTTGAATTAGATTATATGTTCAGAACTCGATTTTATGGAATTCAATTGAATCTTTTATTTCTTTCCATCTGTTGAGTATTTGTATTCGCATTTTCAAATACTGTTCATATAATGGTTTTTATTGATGTGGTTGAAGTTTTGAGATGGATTAATTATGCTTGTAAGACAGATCGTGCCATTAGGTGGCAGGGCTGCGCTAGTGAGATAGTCAGTGCTATGAGATAGTTCATGCCTTTTAACAATCCTAATATTCTCTTGATGATTATCAAAAAAGGTTTACAAGCCCTGGTGATTATCCTTTTCGATTCGAAATCTGCTTTATACAAATGCATGGTTATGTGGGTGGGGGTAGATTCTAAACCCTAGATCCATTTTCCAAACAGTTTCATTAAATCAATTTAATTGCCATGAATCAACACAAATTAATCAATTTATTTCCGAATCAAATTAGGAGTTAATCGAAACTAGGGTAATTTAGCCTAAGTGCCCTTGTGGATCGATACTCGGACTTAACCACTATTCTCTAGAATAAGGGTTAATTCCTAGTTTTTATTTATTTATTTTTGTACAGTACGACACGATCAGAGTGTCATCTTATTCAGCCTCCATAATTGAAGGATATAACTTTATTTACTAAATAGTATGAACTTTTAATTTATACATTTATTCTCCATAAGAATATTACTATCAGAATCATTGATATTCGCAAGATCTTTAAAAAGAGGCCAATGTTGAATATTTGTTAAATAAAAATAAATGTAGTACTTTGAATTTCAGAATTGTTGGAGTTTTAGATAAAAATTGAGAAGGATTTTGAAGGAATGAAGTAAGTGATAGGGTTGAAATACACTAGAGATGACTAGCATAACTCTCTATAACCAGTTTCTAAAAAAAAAAAAATCGTTTTGATCCTCCAAAATTGAGTTTTATAGAGAGTGTTGGATTGGAGATTTTCTATTTTGTTTTCTTTTCTTTTTGTCGAACATAAGATGTTGGTATTTTTAGTATATACTATGTTAATACGAAGGCCAACTTCTTATCCATCCAACTTCTTATCCATCTTATCCATCATGCTTTAACAGAGAGCTACCTACAACAATGGCCAAACCCAAGGCTCTTCGCCATTTGGTTAACAATAAGGTTTCAATTGGTTTAGTCAATAGTAATATAATAATATAAGGATGAATTAGGGTCTATTTGGCAACATACTTTTTACATTTTCATTTTCGCATTTTTGAGTTTTGGTTGGAAAGCAGAAAACTCATTCTGTCCAAATGTGTTTTGCTTTTTGTGATTTGGAGAGCAGAAGTGAAAAGTGGGGTGAGAGGAACTTTTTTGACTTCTCATTTTTCACTTTTCCCATTTTGGTTAACAAAAAGACCTATAAAATGTATTCTGATCATATCTCTCAAATAGTACTTCTGTTGCAAAATACATTCTGCAATATTTTTTTCCAAACACGCTACTATATTCAAAGGAAAATTGTACTGTCAGACCAATGGGCGGGTGTTAAGGTTTAAAAAGTGCGACTTTTCTGTAGAAGTGTCTTGAAACAGTGAGAATTATAGCGAGCAAAAGTTAACTCTTCCATGAAAAATCTTGTCTTATCTGATATTCAAATTGCATTGTAACCATAAACCAAAAAATCAAAAGTTAAAAATGAAAAGGTGAAAATGAACCTTCCAAACACCTCCAAGCTTGCAAGTGGTGGCTAGCTCATGCAGTAGAGCTCTTTGATGTCCTACATTGTTTCCCGGGATCGAATTACATTCCGCCTTCCATGTAATAAATTGGGAGTGGCGAACAAAAGAAAAAAAAACTCCAAGCTTTGTTTGGAAAATGGTGAAAGAGAAGGAACGGGAGAGAGTTTATTGTTTGATTGCAGAGAAAAGAGGAGAGGAAACGGTTAAATAATGTTAGAAGAATCGTAAAATTTCCTCCCTTCTCTCCCTTCTTTTCTTCTTTTAATAAGAATTTTCCATATCCAAACAAAGTTGAAATCAGAGACGATAATCTCCAAAAACAGTGGGAGACGAGTTCAGCAATGTGAGTAATCTGAATTGGAGTTAATACTAGGGAAGAGCTGTAGTAATGGTAAAAACTAACAACAATTGTATCCATCTATCTATCTACTTCTCTTCTTCAGGATTCTAAAATAGCCTGCGCTTCGGCTCCGGTCCCGTTTATAAAAATGAACTTACTGGGTAGTAGAAAAAGCTCGAAGCCACGGCATCGTCATTGTAAGAAGCATCCACTCACCGCCACCATAGCTGATGGCGCGCCGCTCAAATTGAAAGAGAAATTAAGCACGAGAGATGGGTTTTCTTGTACTAGTGTTGGGAGAAGCCATAATAATTCTAGTATCAGCATAAAAAATTGGTGAGTTCGCTGCTGCACGTATGCTCACAAATCAGTTACTAAGATTTTGCAGCATTTTCCTTTCTCTTTTTGGGAGGAAGCTTCAGTTTAATCAGTCAAGAAAAAGACACAAAAAAAATACTGCAAGTCAACTTTCTTCTTTTAGTGGGGCGTTGTAGCTAAGTAAAAGCGATCTATAAATGTTCTGTATCTCTAAACAGGAGTAGTAATTTTCTTCTGCAGGGGAATGTGGAATTTCAAGTGGAATAGAAGATGGTTTATCATTATCCCATGGAGTTGGACCTCTCGCCTGGTCTCCATTTATTTGGTACTATGTCTCAGTTTTGCTGCAGAGGCTCGTGATATTCCACATTATCCATCTGATGATTATGCTTGTGAAAATTTTCAAAATTATTATGCCGGAATGGAGGATTTTAGAGGTGAAGCACTACAGAAAAACTTGAATTCTATCATTGCCACACATCATTCCTTATCCTACAAGGAGGTAACAAAAATCCATCCACTAAATTTCGTCGTTATAAGGAAGTGTTCTGAAGATTGGTTTCACAAAGCAGGTTTGGGAAGCTCTTAAGATTCTTGATGCTGCCAATGTTGATAAACCGGAGGCATCATCAGAAGTGTAAAGGCTTTTTAACATTCCTGTTGTCAATTTTAATTAGCAATTATAAAACTAAAAAACGAGAGAGTCCTTACACCATCAATTGCTGATTTCAGAGTCGAAATCTACTCCTTGAGAGTCGTCTCTAAGCTCTTAGCGGGAGAACCAGATGGATGGAATCGTGAGTCATTCAACCTGATTGACTACAGTTGCCATATATCTACACCTTGTGTTTCAACTGCTTAGACATGTTATAACATTTTATTCTGCTTTTGTTTTGCATTGCATATCATCACATGACTCACATACCAACAAGGGAAATATAAAAATGATTCTTACAAAAAGATTAACCAACTTAGTTTTGTTTTGTGAATTGTGGCGTAATGACATCCATGCAGCTCCTAATGCTCTATAAACTAGAAAGTAGTCTTGTTGTTCTCTTTCATTTTGTGGGTTTCAGGCGAGCATTTATGGCCTCAATCTTATGGGTTAGTGAGTGGTCCGTCCTTGACTGATGTGCACAATATTCGACCAGCAGATGTGAATGGTAATATGAGTTTCAGTTCTGGGTATGTGTGTGGTCTCATTGATTTAAACTTGCATATCTTCATCATCATTGATTCATCGATAAACATTCTTTGCAGTGAATTCCTCAAGGGGAAACAAGTTCTATGGAGAATGCCATGTTAAATCTATTTATCGGAAGCCGGCAACCAGAGAATCCGCATCTGACACAGAAACAGATAAGGAGAGATGGGCACAACCGAGGCAGGTTAGCTATTGTCATGGATTGATTATTAAGCTTCTGTTTAATTTTCTCAGTTATCACCAGACGGTAATAGATGAGCCAATGCCTGACAAATTCTCTGGCCTCAGTTTCTATATAGCCATGTTTGTCATAGCTGTGGGATCTAAAACCAGAGAATTAGAGTTGTAGGGGCTAAATCTTCCATGAATTTGTCTTGAAAATTAATATCACTGGTATCGTTCCTGAACTTTTCACCTGTGTTGAGTTTTATAACTTTACCCTAGTGGTCGCAGATGAAATTACCCCTTGATTTTGCTTCCGGCGTGCAGTGTGTTATGTAACGGATTATTTTTTATCATTTACAATTCAGCTTAGAGGGGATATTGCAAGGGCAATAATGTACAGGGCAGTCAGTCAATCAGGCAGAGGCCTTAATCTTCACCTCTCTGATTCCCCGAACATTGGTATGTCAAAGAAAATAAGAAAATTTAGTAGAATGAGTTGAGACTGTGTTTGCACGTGCATGAATATCTGATCCATTTTTTGTGTCTGGCTTTTCTAATTTGTTTAAATCAACATGTTTTGACACTAGTGGATACTCGTTCAACTTGCAAAAGATTTTACCATTTTTTCTTTTACCTTCAGAATGCAGAAGTAGAGCAACATTATGGGTATAACTTGAGGAGCTTCTTGTTGCTTCTGACACTGAGTAGTGAGTAGTACTATTTAGTTGTGTCCATTTAACCTCCCTTTTCCTTGCCCCTCGGGTAGCTGTGGTGGTTCTTAACGAAGAGACTCACGTTCGAGTTCCCTTAACATATGTATCCAAAAACGAAAAGAAAAAACTGAAGGAGAAAGACTAATGCAGGGTTTAATCTTCCCCTCAGTTGATATCATCTTATGTTTTGCTCTCTCCATCAAGCATAGGTCAACTAGTCAGAGGTGGCGCCACGCTTATCACAGGTATTAACATTTACACCCTGCCTTCGCCTATCCATGCACAGATTACACATTCATTCTATTGTCTTTGCAACCAATTCTTTGGACACGTAACAAGTTCGCAAAAAATCAGAATAGCAGGGAAATCCGCAAACAGGTCTCTCTCTCGAAAAAAAGGTCTCTATCTCTCTCACACACGCACACACAATATAAAGTGTTATTTGCCCAACCAAATGAGAGATGAATGAATGACTGTTTGATTGCATTTTTATAAACTTAGAACATTGCTTGACATCTCATTTCATCAATTGAATTGGTAAATTTTAAGTTTTTCAATAACTAGGTATTCGGGCCAGCTGCGTACCCCGCACCTCGACTAAACACACGTCCTGGCATACCTCGAATGATAATTTTATTTTCTTAATGACAACCCTGGCAAAAAAATTTGGAGCTGCCACTGCAACTAGTTCCATCGTTTTATCCATGATGGAGGGTCATTCATTCAAATGTTAGCATTATTAACCTTTAAAACAATGAAATGGACGAAATAAATTACATTATTCCTCTCTATTGTTGCCTATTTCCCTTTTTGTACGATCTTCTCTGCCACTGCAAATTGTTTTGATGATCTGTTGTGGCCCGATCACCTAATCAAGAAAGAAGAGCTTGCATACTTAGAATGATAGCTTGTCTATGCCTCCTTTCTGCAGCAAACAAGGAGATGGGGATGCTTTCTACATTGATGAAATTGAATGAAATTGATCCACCCGCGAGAGAAGAGAAGTTAAGAAATGATAGAATATGCATGAAGTACCAGCATAACCGAAATCCTTTTGTTGATCATCCAGAATATGCCAACCGCATCTGGTAGCAAGTTGTTCAAAGACATTAAGGTTCCTATACTCCACCATGCGAAGTATGTCTCAAACAATTTTTTCTACAACAAAGAGGAGATAAAAATGAGGTTAGTTATATCTCTGCCAACATCTGAAGGCAGGATCAAAACAGTACTGGTCTACAGGGTAGAAACTTACTTTGGGTGGTCAGAGCTCTGTTGACTATTTAATTATTTGCAGTGAATCTGCATTTTAAATGCTTGTCTAACAATGTGTTTGTGGATTGGAAGATCTATATCCAGGTTGATGCATAAATGCAAAGTGAGCGGGGAATTTTTCTGAGGGTTTTGGTGACACCGAATCAAAGATCAATTGTAGTGGCCAATTCTCGTGCACTTGTATGTTAGAATTCATGTCGCTGCTTTGGCTATTTGTTGGCTCTCTGATGGGCGTGATCTCGAATATCGTCTGTGCTATTGATTGTTAGATCATCTCGAATTAGATTATGTACTTGCGTCAGATTTCACTTAATATAATCCTTTTGATTTCCTTCTTTTTCTGTCAGTTGCAAGAAACATAGCATAGCTTGCTAAATAGTTGTGACTAGAAGTAGAGCCTGCATTGGGACGCTGAAGTTTTGCAATGGAATGTAGAATAAGGTTTGAACTTCGCTTGGCTGAATAAGAAAATGAGAAACAAAATCCCAACATGAAACTGTTTTTATCCTTCAGAAATTGAAAACTTCTTAGCCAACGAAATTGAGTTAAGCCCTCGAGCTGCAGATTCATGATGCAAGCGGAGACCTACAGATTCATGATGCAAGCTGAGACCTGCAAGGATAGGGATAATCCCGATATGCCACTCAACCGGGGGTAGCGGATGCCACTCGACGCTACTAATTGCGGGTGTCACTCAACGCGACCAAGCCACACGCTTGATTGTAGGAGGAATCACTCACTCCACGCAATTGCAAATAATTTTATAAACTCAAACTCTGATTTTTTTTCATTGCATTAGATCACCAATAAATAGGCATTACAAGATAAGACCAAGACTAAAAATAAATGCTAGACAATTTTCCAACACAAACCTTCCAACTACCTACATCTAGATGCATGGACAATAATTAATATGAACCTAAAGACAAAGTGATTAATGAAACTAACTACATGCATATTTGTGCCAATTAAGACTAATTCTATATACTTTGACTAGAAAATAAAGACATGACTAGAAGCTATAAAGACACTTTGGATAAAAGACACGTCATCCGCACGGCTGCCACATAGCTGCCATGTCATCAAGGCTAAGCTCCTGCGTCAATTCAATTGTTGGAATATGCTCATCAAAGTTTTAAAAAAAAAAAATTGACTTGTCCCAGTTTGATAGCCAGAGTCTGGCATAAGAGGCAATGGGTTCAAAGCTCTGAGAATGGATCGATGGTTCAGTTTTCTCACTGTCACTAACCTTGTTAGTTATGACTATCCTCAGAGTTTTAAGTAACAAAGTAAAATGTGGAATGGTACGTACATATATATACCCAGACGATGAAGAATTAAACAATTTCTGTATACCTGTGCGAATCAAATTAGTGCCCATACCAATCATTATTTGTTCTATCACTCTCTTTTTTGTTTTTATTTGTCATGCGGCATATCTTCAACTAAACTTGAAATGAATAAGAAAAAACGAATGGAAACTCAAGTACACATGAAAACAGAAGGCACTTAACTCCCAGTAATCATTAAAACAATTAAACAAGTGTTTAGCTTTACACAATGAGACGTCTACATGTCCTATAAGTTTCCATCCCTAGCCAAAACTTAGAAAGAATGAAGATAAGGGGAACTCTTGTTTGCTACGTAGAAGGCCCTTATACAACATCTAAAATAAGCCTCTTATACTACTTTGTACCACATTTTTCTGGATAACACAATGACGAGGCCTCAAATCCAATGGACATGATAAACCAGGCAATTTATTAATGTATCCCAACTCTGTCAATCAAATGAAATGTTTCCCCATGTCAAATCCAAATCCCATGACAGCACAGCCTGAAGAAAGGCCCTTAACTGGAAGTAGGTTCTTCTGTTCTGCTTGTTGAAAATCACCGCTACTCTTGCTCTGACAGTCACACATTCTTAACCTGCTTTTTTCATGGAATCAGGGTCTTAATTCCTCATGTCCGCCATAATTGCTCATGTCTTGAAGCTTCTCTTGATCTTCAATACTTTCAATGGTTGATAGGGCACCAGAGGCCAATGGCACGGGGTACTGTTCTTTTGTTTGGAGGGTTACTTTGGGTGATAGGGCACTAGTGGCCAATGGCACAGGATTCTGATCTTTTGTTCCGAGGGATTTGTGAGCTGGGGATTTAATGGATGTCCTTTGCTCACCACCATTTGCATCAAGTTTGATTTGCTTTATCAAAAGGTTAAGCCACAACAGTTGCTCAATAATACAAGCTTCAGTCTTCTCCTTGTCAGCGTAGTGGAAAGTCTCAATTCGAATCACATCAATTGGACCAGCTGGCTTACGATTTGCTCCGGACCTGTAGGAAAAGCCCTATTGGTTATTTCTCGGCTGTAGAATATCTCTACGACCTTATGGCGTTAACTATAGAGGGTGGAACAAATAAAAATTAAACAATCAATCATAAAACTAAGGTAAGCTAAGCTTCGTTACTCACCCCGTATTTGCCCACTCTCCAACCCAACCAAAACCATGATGGGCTCTAGATCCAAAAGTTTGCAAACAAAAGATTAAAATGAAAATCAGAAGAATGTAAAAGGCAACTACAAATATGCAAATATAGTTGCAAAAGGACAAAATTGAAAACAAGGAGACTGGCTATCCTACTTTGCTGTGTTTATGGCCATCGGAACAAGCCACTGCAATGTTTTCTCCATCTCATCCTTAATTTCCATTACAGTGAGCTGCATGCAGACACAGCACAAGGATAAACTGAAGAATTATCATTCAAAACAGTATATAGTATATAGGCAGCTTAACTATATCAACAATATAGCTGTACTTGGATAAGTAGAATCAGTAATTCCTTTCATGTTTGCAGGTTCATCAGAAGAGTACCCCTTCTTTTACATGAAAAGACAGAAGTTTGGTCCGCAAGGATGCTTTCATATTTGGAGGCAGGCCTTGGTACAGCGAATCCCTTAAACTGGAAGGCATTGAATTGCATCGGGCTACCTAATCACATCAGAAATCAATCAGTCAAAAAAACCTCATACAAGACTTCAAAAAGCACCTACATTGCATCACCCCTTTCTTTTTGTAGTATAAATGCTGACGATACATGTTGGAAAAAGTATTTCAAAATAAAAGGTCCATTTAAGGTGTTCTTTGTCACATTTCAAAGAAAGATCTAAGTCAACAGTCATTTTTGTATTTGCAGACACTACGTGCTTCAACTTTCTCGCTTGAGAATCTGTACCCAAAACTAGAATATATCAGGAAACAGGTTCATACTTTTGGCTTGCTGGTATAGTGGATTGATATGATCGTAAATTAATGATTCACAAGTAGAATACATAATGATATGCGAGGGGCATAGCAGCAGAGTAGAGAAAGAAATGCAAAGAAGGTGATGTATCACGTGGAGAGATGAGGGATTCATCTTAATACGGCTCAGGCTTCTAGGTCTATTAGCAAGATCTTGGGTGAAGATTATTTGGGGATGATGATGAGATCATAAGTGGTTTTTCTGTTGCAAGCTAAGATGCTGTTGGTGGTGTTTGTTTTGAAGCGGTTCAGTTTTTTTTTTTTTTTTTTTTATGGGGGGTTTCTTGTTGGGGGTTTTGGTTGGCTTCTTACCAACTTTAGGTTGTGATTTCCCTTTTGGTTCCTTGCAGCTTGTGTCTTTTGGTGTGAGGGGATTCATCTTTATGGCCTTGTTCTTGGATCCTTTTAATCTTTGTAATTCGTTTTCAAAGGTTAATAAAATTTTTGCTGTTCAAAAAAAAAAAGGTCACAGCCTTAAAACTCAAATCTCTTTAATCAAATTCTGAATAGTACATCAAAGGAGCTTTTAGTTGTGGAAATTAAAATGCTAACACAAAATAAACTATAGTCCTAGTAAAACTAGGAATCCTACTCATAACATAAAACATAACAAAACTAATCAGGATCTTATCATAACTAAATACTTATCAAGATTCTAATAAATAGTAATAACAGTAGAAACAATAATACTATACTAGAAATATATTTCTCAGACCAAAATCTTCCTCCTGCGACTAGAATATTTACAATCCGCATCAGAAGGGAATAAGTAGGAGAAGAGGAAGTTGTAGGGACGGAGAGACTCAGGCCAATAGGGTGAAAGATATGCAACAAATAGAAAATTCTACTATCTAAATAGTCAACTAAAAAGTTGATTTCTCTTCCCAAAGGAAAAGAAAGGAAAAAATAAGAAACATTCATGCACCAATAAACAAAAATTTAAACATCCGATCTCTCCTTCATTCGCTTGAATGAGTCAAGTCACCCACCCTGATACCAATCAATCTTCCTGAATTATAAGAAGTCACCTTGAAAGACTAAAGCTTAAACGACTCTTTCATATTTGGACAATTTGTTCATCTCACAAGGTGGCATTGAGAGTCACCAAACCACCATGTTAAGAAGCAGCATTCAAAGGTTGAAGAACATGTTGAATTTCCTCTTTTAAGTTCTTGATGGCCGCCAAAATAATTTTCTTAAGAGAAAAAAACTTTGAAAAGTTCCAGAGAAGGAGAAAGAGAGAGAAAGTGTCGAATAATTTTCTCATTTCATTGATCTAACGTGAAAGAAGGGCTCTACACATAGATATACATGTCTAACAATATACATGACTAAACTACCCCTAGGAATTGTAAATATAACAAAAGAACCCCTAACTCAACATAACTTAACACTCCCCCTCAAGTAGGTGCAAAGATATCTATCAAGCACAACTTGAATACAATGGGGTGAAAACTTTTACTACTATGCTTTATTCAATCATGTTGAACAAGATTATGAGCAATGTTTATGGCAGCTTTGTTATCACAGTAGAGCTTCATAGGACCACGATCAGGAAATCTCAAATCACGCAAGAAGGTTTGAAGCCATAAAAGCTCACAAATACCATGAGCCATAGCTCTGTACTCGGCCTCTGTAATGGATCTAGCTACCATAGACTGCTTCTTACTCCTCCATGTAATCAAATTCCCTCTAAGGAAGGTGCAATAGCCAGAAGTAGATCGCCTATCATCAATAGAACCTGCCCAGTCTGCATCAGTGAAAACTTCCAATCTTAAGTGACCATGATTAGAGAACAAAATTCATTTACCTGGGGCAGATTTAAGATACCTCAAGATACGATAAACTGCATCAAGATGACTATTATGAGGTTCATGCATGAACTGACTCACAACCCCCACAGCATAGGAAATATCTGGTTTAGTGTGAGATAAGTATATCAGGCGACCCACAAGTCTCTGATATCTCTCCTTTTCTGTAAGCTCCCCCACATTGCTACCAAGATGATGGTTGGCCTCAATGGGAGAATCGGCTGGCTTACATCCCAACATACCAGTTTCTTCCAAGAGATCAAGGATGTACTTCCTTTGAGAGATAAAAATTCTTTTGTCAGATCTAGCCACCTCCATTCCAAGAAAGTACTTCATAGACCCCAAATCCTTAATCTTAAACTCTTGAGTAAGAAGAGCTTTAACATAGTATGGTCAAATCATGCTCTCACAAGAGAATGACAATCTTACCAATACTTCTCTTGATGAACATAGTATGGTCAGCATGACTCTACTTGTACCCAAATCTCAACATGGCTTTGAGAAACCTGTCAAATCATGCTCTCACAAGAGAGTAGAACTCGCATAGAGTCATCTTCACTACAGGGGCAAACGTCTCCTCATAGTCAATACCATGCTCTAGGAGATTGCTTCAATCCATAGAGTGCCTTCTTCAATCTACACACCTTTCCCTCGGTCTAAGATGAAGAAAAACCGGGTGGAATAGCCATGTACACCTCCTCCTCTAATTCGTCTTGGAGGAATGCATTCTTCACATCAAATTGGTGAAGAGGCCAATTTAAATTGACAGCACAAGAGAGTATTACTTGCACAGAGTTCATCTTCGCTACAGGGGCAAACATCTCTTCATAGTCAATACCATAGGTTTGTGTGAAGCCCTTGGCAACAAGTCTTTCCTTGTATCTCTCAACTGTCCCATCAGCTTTGTGTTTCACAGTGAACACTCATTTGCACCCAACGGGTTTCTTCCCTCTTGGAAGTGATACTAGCTCCCAAGTGCCATTCTTTTTTCAAAGCCGTTATCTCCTCTACCATAGCTCCTTTCCGCTTAGGTATCATGAATGCATCCTGCCAATTCTGTGGAATAGATATAGAAGAAAGAGACGAAACAAAAACATAATGTGAAGGAGATAAACGGTCATCAAAAACAAATTGGGAGATAGGATGTTAGGTACACATTCTGACTCCCTTTCTAAGAGCAATAAGAGTATCAAGATCATCAATAACAGTAGGAAGAGAATCATTACCAGATGAGTCAGCTGAAGAGTAAAAAACTGGAGTAGGTGATGGAGATTGGCAAAGTGGCACTACACATGAAGACTTGCCTTTATTCCTTTGAGAAAAAGTCTGCAGATTTGGCCTATCCAATCTTCTACCAACATCATGTTCCACTCTTTCTACGGGTAAAGGTTCTTGCACTGATTTCTCTTTCTCCCCCTCACTATGACAAGGTAAAGGGTAAGACCACGACTCAGGAGTATAATATGTTAACTTCTCTTCCTGTTTATCATTCTCCCTCTGAAGAGATGAAGTGGTCAAAGGGTAAAAGGCTTCTGTTTCCCAAAAAGTGACATCCATGGAGACATACATTTTTCAAGAGTGCGGGTCATAATATTTATAACCCTTCTGAGTGGGAGAATAGCCAAGGAAAATACACTTGCGGGCTTTGGGATCCAGCTTACCACCTGGGTGCTTAGGAGCATGGACAAAACACACAACCAAAAACTTTGGGTGAAAGAGATGAGACCCGAGAATGACCTATGAGAAACTTAATCGGAGTTTAGAACTGAAGAACACTAGATGTCATGTGATTGATAAGAAAAGTTGCAAGAAGGATAGCTTCGCCCCAAAAATGTTTAGGGACATTCGTGGTGAACAATAGAGAGCGGGCTTCCTCAACAAGATGGCGATTCTTGCGTTCGGCAACTCTATTTTGTTGTGGAGTGCCAACACAAGAAGTCTGAAAAAGAATACCAGAGTCATTAAGATATGCCCGAAAAGTCTCATCAATATACTCAGTCCCATTATCACTACGGAGTACTTTAACATTATAATCAAATTGAGTACGCACCATTTGGTGAAAAGATTTAAAGCACAAAAAAAATCTCATTTTTGGCCTTTAGTAAATACACCCAAGTGACACGAGAATAACAATCAATAAAAGTCACAAACCAACAATCACCAGACAGAGACGTGATAGGGGGACCCCAAACATCAGAATGAATAACCATAAATGGCAAATCACTTCTTTAATTGACAGGAGTGTTATTTAGAAGAGAGAGAGAGAGAGAAAAAAGTGTGTAAGGTATACACGAACCCTACCACACAAGTGTTTATTTATATTATGAGAGAGACTAATACATTACATAGCTACCTGATGTGGGACAACTAACAATAAACATATTCTAACACTCCCCCTCAAGCTGGAGAATAAATATCAAAAAGTCCCAGCTTGTTACATAGCAACTCTAACCGCGGCTTAAATAATGATTTGGTAAACATGTCAGCCAACTGAGCACCCGTAGATACATATGGAGTAGATATCACACCACCAGTCAACTTCTCACGCACTAGATGACAATCAACCTCAATATGCTTAGTCCTCTCATGAAATACTGGATTTGCGGCAATGTGAATAGCCGCTTGATTATCACAATACAGAGGCATAGGCAGTTGCACACTAAATCCAATCTCTTCAAGAAATGATCGTAGCCACACAACCTCACATGTCGTGTGTGCCATTGCTTTATACTACCTTAGATCGAACGGGGAGCGGGCTACTACTGTCTGTTTCTTGCTTTTCCAATTAACAAGATTTCCACCAAGAAAGACACAATAACCAGTAGTAGATCTCCTATCAGATGGTCCTCCTGCCCAATCAGAATCAGTAAACGCCTCAACACATAAGTGTCCACTAGCTCGATACAATAAACCCCGTCCTGGATGTAGCTTAAGATACTTCACAATTCTAAGAACAGCCTCCCAATGTGGATAACGAGGAGCTGACATAAACTGACTCACCAAACTAACTGCAAATGAGATATCTGGACGTGTAATCGTGAAATAGTTTAATTTACCAACCAACCGACGATACTGATCAGGATTATGAAGTAACTCCCCCTGGTCCACACACGGTTTGACATTAGGGTCCATAGGAGTCTCAACAGGCCTAGCTCCCAACAACCCTGTATCCTCAAGAATATCCAGTACATACTTTCTCTGTGATAAGCTAATACCTTCTTTGGACCTGGCCACTTCAATACCTAAAAAGTATCGAAGTTTTCCCAAATCCTTAGTATGAAATTGCTGATGTAAGAAGATTTTTAACTCATCAATACCTCGTTGGTCATCACCAGTAATGATAATGTCATCCACATAAACAATCAACAATATTTTCCCTCGATCAGATGTGAGGGAAAACACAGAATGGTCAGTCTGACTACGATGCATGCCAAACCTCAAAACAACATCACTAAACTTGCCAAACCAGGCCCGAGGAGACTGCTTAAGGCCATAAAGAGCTTTACGGTTCCGACATACACGATTCACAGCCCCGAAAGCAACAAACCCAGGTGGTTGCTCCATGTAAACCTCCTCTTGAAGATCCCCATGGAGAAATGCATTCTTGACATCCAATTGGAATAATGGCCAACCAAGATTGGCAGCTAGAGAAATAAGAACTCGAACAGAGTCAAGTTTAGCAACAGGCGAGAATGTCTCCAAATAATCAACACCATAAGTCTAGGTGTAGCCTTTGGCAACAAGTCTTGCTTTATAGCGCTCACAGTACCATCAGGAAGATACTTAACAGTGAATACCCAACGACAGCCAACAGTTGTCTTACTAGCAGGAAGAGGAACCAGGTCCCAAGTACCATTATAATGAAGGACAGACATCTCATCCTCCATAGCTGTCCGCCACTCAGACACAGATAAGGCCTCCTGAACCGACTTAGGAACAAACACAGAAGAAACTGAGGTAGTAAAAGCTTGAAGAGACGGTGACAAATGATCATAGGAAACAAAATGAGCAATAGGATGGAGAGTGCAGGGCTGAATACCTTTACGGTGGGCAATAGGAAGATCAAGGTTGTTTGGATCCCGCAAAGGAGAAGAGGATGGCGCAGTGGGTGAAAGTGGTGCTGCTGGCTGAGAGGGTTCTGGTTGGGGCTTTGGCTGAGGCTTTGACTGAGATAGTGCTGGCTGAGGCACAACTGGTTGATTTCTAGGACGACGATGATACACCTGCAAAGGTTTTGGTGGAGGAACGGGACTAGACGGGAAACTATAGGACATATAGACTCATAGGCAGGCAAATCAGTAGTGGGAACAGACTCCGAATAAAAAGGAAGAGACTCATTAAATGTGACATCCGCACACACAAAATGACGACGTAAAAATGGAGAGTAGCATTTATATCCTTTCTGAGTGCGAGAATAGCCAAGAAAAATGCATTTAATGGACCACGGGTCCAATTTACTCCGGTCGGAATCCAGAGCATGAACGTAACATGTACACCCAAAAACCCGAGGGGGTAATGGGTGGAGAGGCCGCAGGGAAGCAGGGTATGCGGGGTATCCGACCCCCCAAGGATAGTAGAGGGGCATACGATTGATCAAATAGCATGCGAAGGACCGCGTCACTCCAATAAGATTTAGGAACCGCATTTGAAATAACATGGCACGCGCAACCTCGATAAGTGTCGAATCTTGCGTTTGGCAACCCCGGTTTCTTTGTGGAGTCCGCCTTGGGGGATGACCATGAATAATCCCATGATCATCAAAAAAACGAGATAAAGTACTATGAAAAAATTCACGTGCATTGTCGGGCCAAAAACATACTAATGCAAGTATTAAATCGAAGTCTTTATTTCCATGTAAAATGATCTAAAAATAGTCTTTAACTTCGGATCTCTCTTTCATAAGATAAAGGTATGTATCTGAGAGAAAATCATCAACAAAAATAACATAATAATTGAAAACCAAAAACAGGCACATGAATAGGCCCCCCAAATATCTGAATGAACTAACGATAAGGATGGGACACACGACGCCAACCACTTGGATAAAATGACACTTTCGATGATGTTTACTAAACTCACAGACTTCACAAGATAACTCCTTACTAAGAACTACATGAGGGCCTTTAGGCGCTTCAAATTACGAAGAGATGGATGACCAAGCCGACAATGTTGTTGATATAAGGACTCTGATGACTGGAGAGCAACTGGTTGAACACTACTACTGGTTAGGTAATACAGACCACCACGCTCAACACCGGCACCAATCGTCCTCCCCGTCTTGAGATCCTGAAATACACAACCATGTGGAAGAAATGTGGTATCGAACAATTTAAGGATTTTGTAAGTTGACTAATAGACACAAGATTAAAGGGTAAACGAGGAACATGCAAAACAGAGTTTAAAGTAAACGATGGAGAGACAGCAACTGAACTCAAACCAGTAACCTTAGTGGTAGAACCATCTGCTAAGGTAACATGAAAAGTTTTATCCATGGGCTGGCAAGTAGAAAAGAATTTAGAAGTACCCGGTCATATGATTAGTAGCACGGAATCGATAACCCAATGAGAGGAAAAAGATGATGCAACACAAGCAACGGAGGGGGACACAATCGGCGAACGTAGGCGTGGAAGATGAAGTTTTAGCAAATGGAAGGTTGAATGGACATAAGGCGTTGATACTCCTCTCTTGAGATAGTCACCTGCTAGCATCGGTAGAATGAGTAAAGTGCCCGATTATCCTCGGAATGAGCAACTGATGAGCACAGGGAAAACCATGAAAGATCATAACAATAGTCCCCTTTGTATTATTTGTGCCCGACAATGAGTCACGAGAACTTGGTACCGCCCTGACGGAACCCTTTGCGACCGAGAACTACCTCCCGCGTAGATGCGACCACGCGGCTATTTCCTCCACGACCACCAAACCCAGAATCACTCGACCACGGAGGCTGTTGCGAATCATAACCACGGAACCTGCTTTGCCGAACCCGACCCACGATTGCCAAACCGGAATCCCGCGGCGCGACCCACGTAGTAATTTCTCGACCCCAAAACCACTGGGAACCCACTCAAGCTAAAAGCGAGCGATCAAATGGTGGTGAGACGCGAGAACCAACATGGGAGATAGAAGCGGCGAAGGCGACTAAACACCTCATCGAGAGATGGCAACTCCCGCTCTCCCAATATCTGAGATCGGACGGGATCATAAAATGATGGTAAACCATACAAAAAACGAGCAACTATGACGGGATCATAAAATGATGGTAAACCATAAAATGATGGTAAACCATACAAAAAACGGGATCATAAAATGATGGATCGTTGGAGGACTACTATGACGTGCCATAACCTGAGGATCACTGGAGATGGGCTCATAAACCCAAAGTTCCTCACAAATACCACGAAACCTGCCATAGTAGTCCTCCAACGATCCAGTACCAAATGACAGAGAAAAGAACTAATGATGGAGATCATATGTACGACGAAGATTATTAATCCCTGAATACATCCTGGCAACCCGATCCCACACTTCCTTGGCACTATAGATAAAACAGAGGGTCACTGATCTGAGGTTCCATACTATTCCACAACTCAACTCAAATATGACAATCCTCAGCTTCCCAGTCACTATACTCCTTAGCATCTTTGTTAGGAGGATTGTCTGTCAAATAACGAAATTTTCTTTCACCCATATAATAAACTTTGACAGCACGAGACCAAATAGCATAATTGTTGCCATTGAAAAGAATGGAGGTAATGGAATCCTTCTCACGACGCCGAGAAGAGCCAGAAGAACTACCAGAATTAGGAATAGATGCAGACTTTTCTTCAGACATAATTACTGATCACCACAAAATACCACCACAAGTAAAAAAAGAATAACCAACTGTCTCGACAAAACAACCAAACAATTACGATAAGCAACTCAGCAACAACAAATACTAGATGAAACCACTGTGAATCTATATTTGCTCACATCAAGAGCCAACCACAGAACATACTACTCATACCACCAAAAACAGCAAGGGGCAGTCCAAGCCCAAGCCAACCATAGATGATAGCCAGAAAGCAGAAATCAACAGTAAATCAACAGGAGACATACGGTTCAGACAAGTTCGAACATCTCTCGGGAGTACAAAGACATGTTCGAGCATCAACAGAGCATTGAGTATGAATATCGAGCCTCTGGGTGAAGGTTTTAAAGGATTTCGAAGGGTATTAAGGTTGTACAAAGGTGGAAGGGTAACACTGTAACAGGTTCGAAGGGTAACAGGGTCGAACTACGGTTTTCTGGGTTCAGTTGGCTTCGATTTTGGATTTATAGGTTGAGTAGAGGATCGATTGTGAGTTTACAGGACTCGGTTTTGAGTTTACAGATCTCAGTTGTGGTTTTTTTTAGGGTTTCGAACTTCAAAAATGACTAGGTAATCGATTTTGTGGGTCTTCGTGGGTAATCGATCTCGGTTGTGTGGTCTTATGGATTATAGGGATGTCGTTTAGGGTTCTGATAACTTGGGAAGGATCGATTAGGTTGATGCAGGGCTTGATTGGCACTGGGTTTTGATCGACTTTAGGGTTGGATTAGGGTTTTGTGATCTGGGGAAGAAGATAGGTGATGACGTCAGGGTTGGATTAAGGATGGTTGGTTATGGTGATAGACAAGGTTGGATTAGGGTTAAGGGTGGCTCTGATACCATGTTATTTAGAAGAGAGAGAGAGAAAGAAGTGTGTAAGGTATACACGAACCCTACCACACAAGCGTTTATTTATATTATGAGAGAGACTAATACATTACATAGCTACCCGATGTGGGACAACTAACAATAAACATATTCTAACAAGGAGCATAAAATGAGCGTTTATGTTTTGCAAGCTCATAAGCTTTACAAAGGAACTGACTCCGAGGACAATGCTTAGCCAAACTAGGGAACAGTTTTTCTAGAATTCCAAAAGATGGATGACCCAATCTAAGATGCCATTGATGTAACAAGGGAAAAGCTAAACCCGAATCTGCTACAAAAGCTTGACCACAAGACAAAGGTGGACAAACTGGATTAGGTGCAGACTCCAAAAAATAAAGGCCCCCATGAACTTTACCACTGCCAATCGTCTTCCCCGTATCCATTTCCTGAAAGACACAATGTCTAAGAAAAAAATGTTACGGAGCAATTTAAGGATTGGGTAAGACTACTAAGTGACAGAAGGTTAGTAGAAAAGTTGGGAACATGAAGAACTGAAGAAAGGGAAATTGTTGGAGAACAATTAATAGAAGATAGAGAACCATCCGCAACTCTAGCTTTATCCTTACTAGAACATGTAGAATAAGAGTCAAAGAAAGATGGACAACTTGTCATATGATCTGTTGCTCCAAAATCTATTATCCAAGGAGAAGAACTAGAGGTAGTAAAAGCACTAGCATCTATGATGCTGTTGGCAACGAAAATAGTAGCACTGGAAGGAGCGGTAGTAGATGGAGTATCCAGCTTTGCCAGAAGGCACTTGAGAGTTTGTAACTCTCCCTGAGAAAAAACATCAACTTGGGCAGTTCTGAAAGCCGCCCCATACCGATAGAATGCTAAAATGTCACACAAAGATGAATTAGTGCTCCAAACGTAACACCTTCAAAACTGGACCCCGAAAATCAGTCTTGTACCGTATGAAACAACAGCAAATACTGTCCAAGCAGTATCAAACAGTCTCAAACAGTGCTAATAAAATACCCAAATGGTCCCTAACAGAAGCCAACAGTGCTGTAAAGCAATTATAAAGGTTGTCGATCAAGAATAAGCCCAGGTTCAGATAACCCAATGGCTATCAATCACAGGAAAGACTAACCCAGTCACTGTCCAGTGCTCTAGAGGCCTAACTGAGACAACCCAGTTGATTTTGGAGACAACCGGAGACAAACACAGGTCGGAACAGGCTTACCAGAGGTCGTACAATGTTGATAGAGGTCGCCGGACATCTACAATGCTCGCCGGAACAGCTACAGTGCTCATCGACCACCAAAAGATGTTGTCGAGGTCAAAACCTGTTCGAGATACCCTCAAATGACCAAGTCCAGTCGATTCTATGATTACCCAGTGTGTTTTCGAGCACAAACAGGGGTTAAACAGTCACTTACGAGCAAAATACAGGACATACAACAGTCATCGAAGCTTGCCAGAGCTGGTCGGAGGTCGGTGGAGGTAACTCAGTCTTCGTCGATGGTGGTCGAACAAAATACAGTGGGTTTCAGTGGAAACCAGTTGACTGAACCCAAACTTCAAAAAAAATGATCGAAAACAAAGTCTCTCTGCTCGATCTACTGGAATAGAGTCAAAAGACACTCCCGCTTGAACAATCGACGCTCTGATACCATGAAAAGTTCCAGAGAAGGAGAAAGAGAGAGAAAGTGTCGAACAATTTTCTCATTTCATTGATCTAACGTGAAAGAAGGGTTATACACAGAGATATACATGTCTAACAATATACATGACTAAACTACCCCTAGGAATTGTAAACATAACAAAAGAAACCCTAACTCAACATAACTTAACAAACTTCCAGATATACGACATATTAAGAGAGAGTGTACTCACAATTGTGTCAATCTGGATGACAATGTTAGCATAATGCAATGCAAGACCAGATGGTCCCAACCTAGGCTGATTGACCAGCGATCCTCCTGCTGGTTTATCACAATCTGCAGAGCACACATTATCACACGCATAAATAAATACAAAAGTTTTTTTTGAAACAAACTACTCAAATTGTAGGTTAACCAGCATAACATTTGTCTAGTGTTGTTAACTTTCTCCAAGACCAGTACAAAGTTCCACAAATGAATTGTTGACAGTTAATATAAATATAACAAAAAGCAAACGAGTCATTGTATAATGTATTTGGGCTTGCAAAGACCGACTAATCAGCAACTTAAAGGCATCCCATTTTAGATGGTGATGAAAAAAACACTTTACGAGTTGAATAGCTGTTACTTTGGCCTCCACCATCACCACCACAATTAACATCAGCTAATTGACACCAAAATACACATCCATCCCTGATACATCTGAGACCATGTAATATAGCTTAACAATATTATCGAATGTTCATACTTCGTTATTTGGCCTCTAAACATCACCATCCCACAAACTTGCCCTTGAGAAGTAGAAGATAATGTTATCATTACCGGCAGCAATTACCTAGGTAACTTACCAACCTTCACATTGTTAATAAATCACCCAATTGCGGAAGATAATATACTGAATCGATAGCAGCACCACGACTATCTTTTCCCATATGAGAGACCCTTGAATCTTTATACTTGGTTACTGCAAAGGTATAAAATATCGCTAGATACTGCATATAGAACCTTCACATGACTCACAAAATTGTCATATTTTTCCATGATACCAGATGTTGCACAAGCAATATGTAACTTATGAGGCACTACACATTCATACATCAAGGTGACAACAAATAAACCTGGTCTTTAACATTTTGAATTAATACATACCAGCACTGCCAAAGACATTTTGTATCACCCGATTCAAAAAGAGGACAATGTCAACAAGTTTCTCCATGACCTGTATTCCACAATGTTGGAAACAATTATGTTTGGAAACAATTATTGTATATGGTAGCATGAATATTGTTGGGAAGATTGTAATCAAACCAAATTAGGTAGATAGAATAATTAGATTTATTTTATTTGCTTTCCTTAATTTCTTTTGTATAAAGCCTATAAATAATTTCTCCTCGGGAGAAGAATATCATATCAATTGAATATTTCAACATGGTATCAGAGCAGGTTCTAGGAACCTGATCTTCTCTTCTTTCGTTACCTTTTAACCTTAGACCTTGTCAGATTTGCAATAACAACTATCATCTCACTTCTCTTCTTCTCTACTCCTCTCTTGTTGCATCTATCCACAACAAACATTGACTAGTACAGATCCAGCGACAACAGCCTTTGTCAACTTCCACCAGACATTGATCAGTACTCATAGACTTTGTTTTTCGAGTCAGATTGAAGAATAGAGGCTACCCAAGTCAAGTTACTCTGACCCACTGCACTGAGGACTTCCAGCGATCCTCTCCAGTACTCGTCACCCTTCTCCAACCTCCAGTGACCCTCTGCTGCACCTTTCAACCATCGACCATCTATTCTCATGTTCAGACCATCGACCATCGATTCTCGTGTTCAGATCGATTCTTTGTTCAGGCCACTGGTGACCCTCGACTGGCTTTGACACAAACTGGTTTGACTCAGATTAGCACTATTTCAATTCGTTTTGAGCTATTTTGCAGTATTTTGCTCTCTGATTGCAATCGAACTT
This sequence comes from Vaccinium macrocarpon, assembly GCA_022606695.1. NCBI lineage: Eukaryota > Viridiplantae > Streptophyta > Magnoliopsida > Ericales > Ericaceae > Vaccinium > Vaccinium macrocarpon. Next base: position 44,053,164 of record CM040180.1, read on the forward strand.
CACTGGGTCACGTCTGTCTACACTCTAACTGAGTATACGCCTGTTCATATTCTGTTTTCACTGCGTAAGGCTCAGATCTAATTTTTCCCGTGACTATTGAACCTTTGTTTTTTTATTTGCATCTATTATGGGTGATAAGAAGAATGATACGCCCGAAACTTCTGAAACCAAGGATATTGTTAAGGATTATCGTCGGTCTCTAACCACAATCAAATTAAATGGATCTAATTATTTGCCATGGTCACGAGCTATGGCTGTCTCTCTACGCGCAAGTGGTGAAAGTTCCTATATTACCACTGATCCACCTATTGATCCCGATTCTGCTTGGTCCCAACATGATGCTCATACTATGACTTTACTGTGGAATATTCTTGAACCTAACATTTTTAATAATGTTACTTGCCAAGAGACATCCAAAGTGTTTGGGACACTTTACGCGAGTTATATTCATCAGATCAGAATATCTCTCGAGTTTTTCAAATTTATGAGAATATTTTCTCCCTTCAACAAAGAGATAGATCCGTGGATGAGTATTTTTCCATCTTAAAGGGTATGTGGGATGAGTTAAATGTTTACAAGCCTCTCTCTACAGATTTAAAGGTTCAGCAGAAGTAAAGAGAAAAATTCAGAACTTGCAAATTTCTGTCTGGATTAAATTCAAACATTGCTCCTCTTAGTTCACAGATTCTTTCTAGCAGGGAAGTCCCCACCATTGGTGAGGCCTTTGCTTGTGTTCGACGGGCTGCTCCTCGTTCTTCTGATTTAGAGCATCTAGCTCCATCTGCCCTAGCTGCCCCCACAATCTCTCCTGCTTCATCTTCTGGAAATTTTAAGAATCACAATCTCTCCCACAGTCGTGGTAGTTCTTCTGAGCAGGGTGGTCGTCATGGAGGACGTGGGGGGTGTGGTGGTCGTCGCACCAAGAAGTGTACTCATTGTGGTGCGACCAACCACGATGTTGAATTCTGATGGAAGCTGCGTGGCAAGCCAACTTGGGCTAATCAGGCTACACTTGGAGGGGGAGCCATTTGCTCTTGCTCCTACTCAGATTACTATGTCCAAGACTGAGTATAATTCTATGATTCGAAGGGCCAATGCATCTTCTCCTTCTTTCACTGCAACATGTCACCTTAGGTAATACGTGTCTTCACTCATCTTCTCGTAGCACTCCTTGGATTCTCGATTCTGGCGCATCTAATCATTGTCTCTTTTGACTGATGTTGTTACCCTTTCTGTTGAGTCTTATGTTACTATTGCTGATGACACTAAAATTCTTATTCAAGGCATTAGTACATATCGTTCATCTGGTCTTGTTTTTCCTTCTGTCTTATATTTGCCACAATTTCCGTTTAATCTTCTTTCTATTCATAAATTGTCTCATACTCACCAGTGTTCTATCCTTTTTTCTCCTTCTCAATGTGAGTTTCAGGATCTCAAGACGAAGGGGATGATTGGTGGGGGTATGAGAAGAATGATCTGTATTACCTTCACAAGCAGTGACAACAGTCGTCCAGCCATTTTGCTTTACATTCTATTGTTACACCTTATTAGTGGCACTGTCGTCTTGGGCACCCATCCTCGGCCAACCTTTGCAAGCTAGTTCCTAGTTTACCAAGTTTTTCTTCTTTTAATTGTGACACATGTGAACTTAGTAAACATCGTAGAGTTTCTTTTCCTCTACGCACTGAGTCACCATGTGTAGAACCATTTGCATTAGTTCATTCTGATATTTGGGGACCTTCGCGCACTACGAGTTTATGTGGTGCTCGCTATTTTGTCACATTTATTGATGATTTTTCTCGTTTTACTTGGGTGTATCTTCTCAAAGATAGGTCTCAATTATTTTCTGTCGTTTTAGTCTTTCATGCTGAGATTGTCAACCAATTTAATGCGAAATTACGTATTTTGCAAACTAACAATGCCCAAGAATATTTTTCGTCCCATTTGGACAGTTTACTGAAACTCATCGTATTATTCATCAAACTTCTTGTGTCACTACCCCCCAACAAAATGGGGTTGCTAAACGGAAGAATGGGCCAGTTTTAGCCGTAACTCGTGCCTTTATGCTTCACATGAACGTTCCAAAACATTTTTGGGGATATGTTGTTCTTACCGCGAATTATCTAATAAATCGAACCCCTTCTCTGGTTTTGCATGGCAAAATTCCTTATCAGGTCATGTTTCCAGACAAGGATCTTTATATTCTTCCCCCAAAACTTTTTGGTTGTGTTGCATTTGTTCATAATCTCTCTCTAGGTCGTGATAAACTTGATCCGCGTTCTTACAAATGAATTTTTCTGGGTTATTCTCTAACACAGAAAAGATTCAAGTGTTATAGTCCCTCCTTACAAAAGCACTTTGTAAGTGCTGATGTGACTTTTTTTGAAAATATCCCATATTATTCTCTTGAGGGTGCACAGTTGACACCACCCTTGTTAGCACCATCTTGTCTTCCTGAGATTGCTCCTTTACCGGCTGACCATGGTCTTCCTGACCTGAGACTATTACTCAACCACCAATTACAAAGGTATATGTTCAACGTTCTTCTGCTAATGCTCCTCCTATTGACACTCCAGGTACAGCTTCTGTGCCCACATCATCTCCTCAAGCGTCTCCAGATCCAACTCTCAATCTTCCTATTGCTCATCGTAAAGGTATTCGTTCATGCACTTCCCATCCTATCCCTCAATTTGTGTCCTGTGATCATTTGTCTCGCTCTTTTAGCGCTTTTTCTGTGTCTCCGTCCTCTGTTATTGTTCCTAAGTCTTATCAGGAGGCTATTTTTCATCCTGGATGGCATTCTGCTATGGAATAAGAGATGCACGCTTTGTCCCTGAATCATACTTGGGATCTTGTTCACAAGCCTTCTGGAGCACATATTGTTGGTTGTCGTTGGGTGTTTAGTGTCAAACACAATCCTGATGGTCCTTTTGATCGTCTGAAAGCTCGTCTTATGGCCAAAGGTTTCACCCAACCTATGGGCTTGACTACATTGAGACTTTTTCTTCGGTTGCCAAACTCAATTCTGTTCGCATTGTTATATCTCTTGCAGCCAACCTTGATTGGCCTCTCCATCTGGTTGATGTCAAGAATGCTTTTCTTCATGGAGATCTCTCTGAAACAGTCTATATGGCTCAACCAACCGGTTTTGAGTCCAAGGGCGAGTCTGTGTGTCGTCTTAGAAAATCTATCTATGGCCTCAAACAATCTCCCAGGGCTTGGTTCAATAAATTCAGTAGTACCATCGTGTCTCATGGTATGACACGAAGTCAAGCTGATCACTCTGTCTTCTTTAAAAGGACCACCAGTGGTATTGTGATTCTCGTAATCTATGTGGATGATAATGTCATTACAGGGAGTGACAATGATGGGATTCAGGTATTGATTCACCACCTTTGTTCCAGTTTTCTCGCCAAGGATCTAGACAAGCTTCGGTATTTTCTTAGCATTGAAGTTGCTCGTTCTAAAGCAGGCATCAGTTTATCACAACGGAAATACATTCTCGATCTCTTGAAAGATACAGGTTATCTTGGTTCTAGACCTATAGCTACTCCTATGGAGACTAATCATAAACTTATGCCTGACAATGGTGGGTTGGTTGACGATCCTTGAGTTGTATCGGAGACTTGTGGGTAAACTTATTTATCTCACTATCACTCGACTCGATATCTCCAATGCAGTCAGTGTTGTCAGTCAATTTATGACTTGCCCTCGAGTTTCTCATATGGATTCTGTTGTTCGTATTTTGAAGTATCTTAAAAATGCTCCTGAACGTGGACTTCTCTACAAAAAGTCTAGACATCTTCGTATCGAAGGGTATACAGATGCTGACTGGGCAGGATCTCCTGCTGATCGTCATTCTACCACTGGTTATTGCACCTTTATCGGTGACAATCTTGTGACATGGAAAAGTAAGAAACAGTCAGTTGTAGCACGTTCTAGTGCTGAAGCAGAGTATAAAGCAATGGCTCATACCACTGGTGAGTTGACTTGGTTGCGTATGAAACACATTGAAGTTGATTGTCATTTCATTAGGTCAAAAGTGGAGTCAAAAGAGATCAGTACGCCTTTTGTTCCTTCAGGCTCTCAACTTGTTGATGTTTTCACGAAGGCGCTTCCCAAGACTTCCATTGACTCTATATGTCGCAAGCTTGGAGTATACGATGTATATGATCCAGCTTGAGGGGGAGTGTTGGAAACAATTATTGTATATGGTATCATGTATATTGTTAGGAAGATTGTAATCAAACCAAATTAGGTATGTAGAATAATTACATTTTATTTTCTTTCCTTCATTTCTTTTGTATCCAACCTATAAATAATTCCTCCTTGGGAGAAGAATATTTTATCAATTGAATATTTTGACACACAATATTTGATTACTCTTCCAAAATTTAATCAAACATAATGTTTTACCAAATAGTACCCTCTCTCTCTCTCTCTCTCTCTCTCTCTCTCTCTCTCTCTCTCTCTCCTCTCTCGATTAGTCCTTTCCATTTGTGATGCACCGAAATATTTACCACTTAACATGTCAAAATAGTTCCAACAGCTACCTCTTCCAAACTCTTAGACCAGAGTGACTTTTTCTTCAAATTTTTTACAAGCTTCTTTTGGGTTTTCAAATCCGTCCTCAAGAATGAAAGGCTGTCACCTGCAGATAAAAAGTGTAGCACACAGTTAGTTCAATAATTACTCATGAAACTTCAAAAGAGAACAACAAACCAAATGCATAGCTGATGACATTCATCACTAAATGCATAGCTGATGACATTCATCAGCTCTGCCTTACAGATTTCTGTAGACATGATAAGAGGGTAGAACTTAAAACCCAAACATTAACTATGACAATTTAAAGATGGAAGCAAAGGCCAGACCAACACTCATCTAACACAAGAGATGCCTTTAATTGCCATATAGCATGAGCTATTTGATGCCAGAATCAGATGGATGCTGAAAAAACACTAAGACATGCAAAGATTTTAGCCGTACTTGAATTGGTTTACTAGATACACGTGTCCTGGTAATCATTTAGACTTAATTTGTTTCGGTAATTCATCTTGATGTATGTGGAAAGTGTCTTTCGGGTTTTCTAGTGGCAAAATGAAAGATCCATTGCTGTATACCTGACGGTGGAATAAAAGTCCACCTTGGCTAAAGAACCAAGTGTGGAAAACTCATCCAAAGGTTTAGTTGTGGATATAAAAAAGGACACAGAGTCTAGTTCTTACGTAATTACACTTAATGTTTCCGAGCTTTGGTCTCCAACGATGTGAACTGAAAGCTTGACATCAATTGCCTTTACTACCTCTGACCTAGTTTTTTTATTCCAACCATAAACCTGCAGTATAGCCCTAAAGCTACAGCAAAGTGGTCCCAAAATGGCTTTTTGTACAAAGATGATATACTCTGTTGTTTAGATGAGAGAGAGAAGTGTGTAAGGTGTTAACAAACTCTACCACACAAGTCTTTATTTATATTATGAGAGAGACAAATACATTACGTAGCTACCCGATGTGGGACTACTAACAATAAACATGTTCTAACACTCCCTCTCAAGCTGGAGAATAAATATCAAAAAGTCTCAACTTGTTACATAACAACTCTAACTGCGGCTTGAATAATGATTTGGTAAACATGTCGGCCAACTGAGCACCCGTAGATACATATGGAGTAGATATCACACCGCTAGTCAGCTTCTCACGCACTAGATGACAATCAACCTCAATATGCTTAGTCCTCTCATGAAATACTGGATTTGTGGCAATGTGAATAGCCGCTTGATTATCACAATACAAAGGCATAGGCAGTTGCACACTAAATCCAATCTCTTCAAGAAATGATCGCAGCCACACAACCTCACATGTTGTGTGTGCCATTGCTCTATACTCTGCTTCTGCACTGGACCTGGCTACTACTGTCTGCTTCTTGCTTTTCCAATTAACAAGATTTCCACCAAGAAAGACACAATAACCAGTAGTAGACCTCCTATCAGACGGTCCTCCTGCCCAATCAGAATCAGTAAACGCCTCAATGCGTAAGTGTCCACTAGCTCGATACAATAAACCTCGTCCTGGATGTAGCTTAAGATACTTCACAATTCTAAGGACAACCTCCCAATGTGGATAACGAGGAGCTGACATAAACTGACTCACCAAACTAACTGCAAATGAGATATTCGGACGTGTAATAGTGAGATAGTTTAACTTACCAACCAACCGACGATACTGATCAGGATTATGAAGCAACTCCCCCTGGTCCACACACAGTTTGACATTGGGATCCATAGGAGTCTCAACAGGCCTAGCTCCCAACAAACCTGTATCCTCAAGAATATCCAGCACATACTTTCTCTGTGATAAGCTAATACCTTCTTTGGACCTGGCCACTTCAATACCTAAAAAGTACCAAAGTTTTCCCAAATCCTTAGTATGAAATTGCTGATGTAAGAAGGTTTTTAACTCATCAATTCCTCGCTGGTCATTACCAGTAATGATAATGTCATCCACATATACAATCAACAATACTTTCCCTCGATCAGATGTGAGGTAAAACAATACTTTCCCTCGATCAGATGTGAGGGAAAACACAGAATGGTCAGTCTGACTACGATGCATGCCAAATCTCAAAACTGCATCACTAAACTTGCCAAACCAGGCCCTAGGAGATTGTTTGAGGCCATAAAGAGCTTTACGAAGCCGACATACTTGATTACGCTCTCCCTGAGCAACAAACCCAGGTGGTTGCTCCATGTAAACCTCCTCGTGAAGATCCCCATGGAGAAAGGCATTCTTGACATCCAGTTGAAATAATGGTCAACCAAGATTTGCAGCTAGAGAAATAAGAACTCGAACAAAGACAAGTTTAGCAACAAGCGAGAACGTCTCCGAATAATCAACACCATAAGTCTGGGTGTAGCCTTTAGCAACAAGTCGCGCCTTTATAGCTCCAACAAGCATCTATCGGGGAAGATACTTGACAGTGAACACCCAATGACAGCCAACAGTGGTCTTACTAGCAGGAAGAGGAACCAAGTCCCAAGTACCATTATGATGAAGGGCAGACATCTCATCCTCCATAGTTGTCCGCCACTCAGACACAGATAAGGCCTCCTGAACAGACTTAGGAACAAACACAGAAGAAATCGAGGTAGTAAAAGCTTGAAGAGACGGTGACAAATGATCATAGGACACAAAATGAGCAATAGGCTGGAGAGTGCAAGACCGAATACCTTTACGGTGGGCAATAGGAAGATCAAGATTGTCTGGATCCCGCAACGGAGAAGAGGATGGTGCGGTGGTTGAAAGTGGTGCTGCTGGCTGAGATGGCTTTGGTTGAGGCTCTGGCGGAAGCTCTGACTGAGATGGTGCCGGCGGAGGCATAACTGGTGGATTTTTAGGACGACGATGATACACCTGCAAAGGTTTTGTTGGAGGAACGGTACTAGATGGGACAGCTAGAGGACACATAGACTCATATGCAGGTAAATCATTAGTGGTGACAGACTCCGAATAAAAAGGAAGAGACTCATTAAATGTGACATCAGCACACACAAAATGACGACGTAAAGATGGGGAGTAACATTTATATCCTTTCTGAGTACGAGAATAACCAAGAAAAATGCACTTAATGGACCGCGGGTCCAATTTACTCTGGTCGTGATCCAGTGCATGAACATAACATGTACACCCAAAAACCCGAGGGGGTAATGGGTGGAGAGGCCGACCAGGAAACAAGACTGTCTGGGGTATTTGACCCCCAAGGACAGTAGAGGCCATACGATTGATTAAATAGCAGGCGGTAAGAACTGCGTCACTCCAATAAGACTTAGGAACCCTCATTTGAAATAACATGGCACGCATAACTTCTGATAAGTGTCGAATCTTGCGTTCGGCAACCCCATTTTGCTGTGGAGTCCGAGCGCAAGATGACTGATGAATAATCCCATGATCATCAAAAAAGTTAGATAAAGTACTATGAAAAAATTCACGTGCATTATCAGACCGAAACATACGAATGCAAGCATTAAAATGAGTCTTTATTTCCATGTAAAATGATCTAAAAATAGTCTTTAACTCATATCTCTCTTTCATAAGACAAAGATATGTAATACGAGAGAAATCATCAACAAAAATAACATAATACTGAAAACCAAAAACACTGGGCACATGAATAGGCCCCCAAATATCTGAATGAACTAACTGAAAAGGATGTGACACACGACGCTCAACCCTAGGATAAAATGACACTCGATGATGTTTACTAAACTCACAGACTTCACAAGATAACTCTTTTAACGTAACTACACGAGGGCACTTTAGGCGACGCCAAATTCTGAAGAGATGGATGACCAAGCCGACAATGTTGTTGATATAAGGACTCTGACGACTAAAGAGCAACTGGTTGAACACCACCACTGGTTAGGTAATACAAACCACTACGCTCAACACCGACACCAATCGTCCTCCCCGTCTTGAGATCCTGAAATACACATCCATGTGGAAGAAATGTGACCGAACAATTTAAGAATTTTGTAAGTTGACTAATAGACACAAGATTAAAGGGTAAACGAGGAACATGCAACACAGAGTTTAAAGTAAATGATGGAGAGACAGAAACTGAACCCAAACCAGTAACCTCAGTGGTAGAACCATCTGTTAAGGTAACATGAAAGGTTTTATCCATGGGCTGGCAACTAGAAAAGAATTTAGAAGTACCAGTCATATGATTAGTAGCACCAGAATCAATAAGCCAAGGAGAGGAAAAAGATGATGCAACACAAGCAATGGAGGGACACATCTCGTTTAATGTAGTCTGTGGAAGATGAAGCCGCAGCAGTTAGGAGGTCAATGGACATAAGACGTGACTCCTCCTCTGGGCGAGATAGTCACACTACTATCAAGAGAATGAGTAAACCGCCCAAAGATCCCTCGTAATGAGCAACCTGATGAGCCTGGGGAAAACCATGAAGATCATAACAATAGTCCACTGTATGGTTTGTACCCCGACAATGAGTACAGAATCTGGTACCACGACCAGATCCACCGCGACCAGAACTACCTCCCCCTGACGTGTGACCACGACTATGGCCACCACAACCACTAAACCCAGAATCACCGCGACCACCAGAACTATTACTTGAATCATAGCCACCAGAACTTCAACTACCAGAACCACGACCACGATTACCAAACCCATAATCACAGCCACGACCATGGCCATTACTCAACCCAAAACCACTAGAACCCACTGAAGCTAACGCAGAACGATCAAGGGGTGACTGAGAGACAGAACCAACATCTGAAATAGAAGCCTGGCGAAGACGACTAAACACCTCATCAAGAGATGGCAACTCCCGCTCTCCCAATATCTGAGACCGAATTGGATCATAACCTGTCGGCTGTGTTTTTTTTTTTTCTGGCTAAGGATGATGATGGTTTAGGGTTTTGTCGAATGGGTAGGGTAGGGTTAGACAGAATTAGGTTATGGGTTAAGAACCCGCTCTGATACCATGTTGTTTAAATGAGAGAGAGAGAGAAGTGTGTAAGGTGTTAACAAACCCTACCACACAAGTCTTTATTTATATTATGAGAGAGACAAATACATTACGTAGTTACCCGATGTGGGACAACTAATAATAAACATATTCTAACATACTCCACTGGTCAAAGCAATGATGAATTACATTTTGGTACAAGCACAACAAAACATGGTTACAATTTTGTTCCAAAACTGTACATTTCAAGCAAGACGCACTTGCACAACATTTTCATAAACTCAAAACTCTGATTTTTCATTTCATTAGATCACCACTAAATAGGCATTACAAATATCACTCTTCAATACTACTAATGCTCAACATTTTCCAACACAAACCTTTCAAATACCTAGACCACTATTAAAACCAAAGACCCAACTTATAATAAATGCTTAGACCAGAAACTAAAAGACATTGACTAGAAATTTAAAAAACACTTTTACTAGGAATTAAGAAGACACTTAGAAACTAAATCAACTCTAAAGTTGCCCACAATGGCTGCAAAATATACTTTTGCATAGATCGAGGAATGCTATTGCATCAATGTACAGTAGGTCTCTGTATTGCTTGATTTATTTTAACTAAGTTCACCTTTGCAAACTGAACTATAATTTCATTTCTGACCAAAGAAGCAAAGAACCAAGGATACTTTGAAGAAGATGGAATCACGCATCAGCCACTGACCAATACGAGTGGAACACTTGTCTAGACTCGTCTTTTTTATCATTTACCAACACACATGCTTGGGACAAATGACGGACACACATGTCACAACACGAAACAAATACACCTCTGGTAGGAAGAAAAAGTAGATTGTGATTCAAAAAAATTAGAGTCAATGTGTATCTATACGGTCATACCTATTGGTGAGTCAGCCAGTCTTTAAAATTTGGGAATCTAAATCTCATTTTATTATTCATACTTCTTTTTTATTGTTCAGATTTCTGTGATTCCTATTTTGATATGATAATATGAAAGATTCTTATCCTTGGAAAATATTCTTTTCTATGTGAAGGCTACTAAATTTTACATTAGTATGCCATCTGCCTCGAATAATGCAAGCATGTCTACTTGAACCTCATGCTAGCCCTTTTTATTTTGTAGAGCATATTGCAAATATCTTAGGACATGCTTGCTCAGCTAAGTAATGTGTCTAACTTCTATTCATCTAAGTTCTTGGCCAAAGTGCTGCTTGGACACCTACTGAATGTTAAGAAGAAAGGGACAGCAAAGTCACCTCTTTGAGTTGCATATGGATTATCGTCTTCTAAACGCGCACGTTGATAATCTTGCTCAGAAAGCCGGTCAATTACCTGCAACTCATTGTACAAGTCCTGCAGCGAAAGGCATATTAACCTTCACAGTAGCAAAACACTGAGGCCCATTTACCAAGAAAATATTAGAATTAAGGATTTTGGTATTGTTCAACATCTTTTTTTCCTTAAGAGGAAGCTCTACAATGTAGAGCCACTTTGGACTCACCTTAGCAGGGTACACCAAGGATACATGTGGTTAAGCCACACCTCAGAGGTCTAAAGGTCAACTCAAAGGCATTTCCAGCAGGAGTTGAACACAATACCCGTTTAGGTTTGGTGCCATTGACAACCTTAGACCACTTGGCTACCCAGGTGGGTTTCTTGCAACATCTTTGTAAGCTTATTACCATTAACCTAGGTTTGAATGATTGTCATTTTTAATATATTTGCATAGCTGCAACAATGTAAATCAGCATAATTGACATATATGTAAGTGATGTTGACTTCCATGTGCAACACATGAGTGATCTAAAAACCAAGGTGAATATCGCTTCTTCTTCCTTTTTCTTCTTCTACTTTTCCCATGACAGGGAGAGTGGTTTCATACTGGTAAGGGGAAGATGAAGGCAAGGCTACAGCTGCCTTTTTGTAGTGAACTTTGGGCTGGAACATAATTTTCTTCCCATGCCAAGACGACAAATAGGCATGTAGGGGACAATTTCCATTAGTTCGTCCATGATTTACAATTGCAAGGAGGTGGAGTGGAAAGGGGAAAAGTGGCTTTTGTGAACGTCAAAAACTCAAAGGGAGTATCATAGACTAAACCAAGGTAATCATGGAGTTTGCCCCTTTTTTCGTTACCAAGCTAGAGCATCATAATGCAATAGAGTTGCTACCTGGTTTTAGAAACCAGGCAACCACATCCTCTAAGTTGAGTCCAGAGATAAGGACCAGTCACTTCATCAGTAGATAACCTAGTTCAGGGGCTAAAATACAAGGTGGGAGAGGGCTACACACCCACCCTGTCCAACCACGAGGTTGGGTTCTTTTCCTCATTCATGGTTCAGAGTGAAAATTTAAAACAAACTAGAAAGTAGGCAAGAATGAAATAGGCCATTGAAATGAACTACTAGTCTACATCGTTAAATCGCACACCTTGTAATTAGAACTTTCCAAAACAAAATGAGGAAACTTTCGAAATTTTACTTTCGAAATGGGAAAAAAAAAGAAGAAGAAAAAGATTAGGAAACTTTCCTACAGCTCTAGTTCTCTAAACAAATTGTGAAACTTTCCTGAATTTAAATATTCTAAAACGGTTTCCAAAATTTTTGTAAAAACTACATTAAACGGTTGTGCAACTAAGCACAAAGAATTGAAAGATTGTGAACGGAGTGTGCAAATCTTATTATGTACCTATGTAACATACATTCTCAAGCCGTAGGAATGATTGCAGTTTAAAGTGGTTCTTCAGATTGAGGGGAAAAATAGCAGGAATACTATCGTGGCATCACACTCTGTACAGTAGTAAATTAGAATAAGTTCACCATCCTTTCTTGACCAACAATAGGGATCAAAGCTCTAAGATTCTTTATGTGAAAAACGATGATACTCACAGCAGTACAGATAACCAAAGTCATCAATTGCTGCATCATCTGTTCTGCTTCTTCCTGCAACTGGTTGTGAGGGGCAAGTTCTTTGCTACGTCTGGGGAAAAAAATAAGCAGACAGCTGAAAACGTGGTAAATGCTGCAATAGATAAATAAGATTAATAGCAAAACTGTAATGTGATAACTCACTTCTCAAAGTAGCGGTCCAAGTTGTGCCACTGAGAATCTTTACAACGATTTCCAAAACGAACTATTTCTCCTGTGAAAGTTCTGAACTCATCCCTGTATAAGAATTCAAATAATAGCCAAGTTTGCTATCTTAGGAAAGAAAAATACAAACACGCATAATAATTCAGTTGCACCTACTTTAACGGAAGGAAGTATAGTAAATAAAACTCTCTCTGATACTGACCTCTTATCGGCAGCAACAGTAGCTAGGAGTTCATTCATGTCTTTTGACACTAAACATTGCACTCCTTCAGAAGTAAGAACCACTTCTTTCAACTGTCGTATGCTCCGTTTTGAAATGGACTGCATAAGACTGGAACCCTTAACAATTGTGTTGGCAACCTCAAATGCTAAGATTTTAAGTTCATTGCCTTTTGTTTTAACCCCAGAAACAAAACCACTGCTTTGGTTTAAACTCGTCACACTACTCCCAAGAGAATCTAAGACTTCAACAGCCTTCCCCAGCCGAAGACTACGAGGTTTGCCTGAGCGAGAACCCACTTCTGAACCCTGCCACATTGCCGCACTTAGTATGGCTTTTCTAAGTCTAATCTAACCAAATCACTGGTGTTTATTGTATTAAATACCTACTAAAAGGAAAAGTATGCAAGGTCACCAAACATCTGCAAGTTAATTTTTTGATGAGTTTCAAAAGCATTTCAAGCATCCCCAAATAGCTGAAGGTGCAGCAAAGCATCCCCAAATTGCTGAAGGGATGCTTAATCGATTGTTACTAGATAGAGGGATGAAGGAATTGTAACCGGAAACTGAAAGCAACCAATCTAATCAATTTCAATCCATATTGGAAAACTAAAACCATCTATTATCCAAACCATGAATTTTGAAAAAATAATGTGTGGATTATTCTCGCAAAAAATCAAGTTGATCGGATATCTATAAGTTCCTCATTTACCAATCGTCTATTGTTTTCAAGACAAATCAAACACTTACTGATATCCGATTAACTTTATTGTTTGCAAGAATGATCTATACATTATTCTTTACAAAATAGACAGTTTGGATGATTAAGGTGGGGCCAAGTTTGCCCCCACATGCCTTCTTTAAGGTTTTTTGGTTATGGGTAAAGAGTTCCCTAATACCCTCCCACATGTGCTATGGTTTGTCAAGAATGCTAGCTACAAAACCTTACTCCAAACTTTTTGTGGGAAGTCTGATTCCCTTTGACTTGAACCTACACCACAATACAAAAAACTTGAACTCAATCTCAATGACTCCGTTTATGCTCTAATAGAAAAAATCTCTCATGGTTAGAAGAAGTTGGCTAGGGCATTCATATTTTTTACAAAGCCAACATCTTTTGCATGTCATTAGTGTTCATTGTCAATGCATGCCCAGCATGCATGTTATTATGATGAATTTAGCACGGAAGAGGGAGAAAAGACATTAGTTAAAGAATGAAGGGGGGAAACAAGTTTTGCAATTGGGCCGTAAAACAAAGCAAATTAGCATGAAATTTTGGCATTTTAAGAGTATTTTCTAGTAAAGTACAAATAAGATTTCTTCTATTGCTTGATGAAATCTAGGAGGAAACTAAAGCCGTAGCATGAATAATGTATTGAATGTTGGGTTGAGTAATGGGTTAACAAATGTTTCACTTTGCATGTCATTACTGTTCATTGTCAATGCATGGTCAAGATGCATGTTAATATGACAAATTTAGCAAGGAAGAGGGAGAAAAGACATTATTTAAAGAATGAAGGGGGGAAACAAGTTTTGCAATTGGGCCGTAAAACAAAGCAAATTAGCATGAAATTTTGGCATTTTAAGAGTATTTTCTAGTAAAGCACAAATGAGATTTCTTTTATTGCTTGATGAAATCTAGGAGGAAACTAAAGCCGTAGCATGAGTAAGGTATTGAATGTTGGGTTGAGTAATGGGTTAACAAATGTTTCACCTCCTACTTTGACTACAACTGTAGATATATTTATATGTCCCGCCTTGTCCATTCTCCCTCTACCTTCTTCATAGCATGACCTGTAGTAGTGTGAGATTAGGGATTTGACAGATGAAAAGGCTTGAAAGATTGATGCGAGCTTGTTCCTAACTATCTTCGTGGTAATTGGGGAGTTGTATTCTTGGATTTGGGATTTGGTTTCACCGACGGGTTCTTTTCCCTCTCTTCACCTATTCAACCATTGATTCCTCCTAGTTTCTCTTCCCTCAGTTTTCTCTATTTGTCCAACATAGGGATTGTGCATTTCAACGCATGGATGGATCATTTCAGTCTAACGGCCGAAACATCTACATGAGCAAGAAAACCGGCGTTTTAATACATATGGGTTATGGGTTTATTGGGGTCTTCGGTGGAATCATTAGGCAAGTGCAGGAGCTTCACATGAGAAGCTGCTTCCTTGGGAGGATGAGGGAAAGTGTTAAGATTATGAGAGAGAGAGAGAGAGAGAGAGAGAGAGAGAGAGAGAGAGAGAAGTGTATAGGGTGTTAATGAACCCAAACACAAAAGACTTTATTTATATTACAAGAGAGGTGAATACAATATATAGCTACCCAATGTGGGACAACTAACAATAAAGCTTATACTAACAATAAAGCTTATTCTAACACTCCCCCTCAAGCTGGAGAATAAATATCACAAAATCCCAGCTTGTTACATAAAAACTCAAAACGGGATTTAAACAATGACTTAGTAAAAATATCTGCAATCTGAGCTCCCGTGGATACAAAAGGTGTAGCCAAAATACCGTTGTCAATCTTCTCTCGAACGATATGACAATCTACCTCAATATGTTTGGTTCTTTCATGAAATACCGGGTTTGAGGCAATGTGTATCGCCGCCTGATTATCACAATACATAGGAATGGGTAACTGCACTTGAAATCCAAGCTCCTCAAGAAACGATCTCAACCAAACAACCTCACATGTAATATGAGCTATAGCACGGTACTCTGCCTCTACACTAGACCTTGCAACAACGGTTTGCTTCTTACTCTTCCAGGTAACTAGGTTGCCACCAACAAAAGTACAATAACCAGTTGTTGAACGTCTATCAGAAGGTGACCCTGCCCAATTTGCATCAGTAAATGCCTCAACACGCAAATGACCATTAGAACGATAAAATAAGCCACATCCAGGGTGAGCCTTAAGATACTTCACAATGCGAATGCAGGCCTCCCAATGTGGAAGACGAGGAGCAGACATAAACTGACTCACCATACTAACAGCAAAGGAGATATCGGGACGAGTATTGGTAAGATAAATCAACTTACCAACTAAGCGACGACACTGATCTGGATAAGGAAATACCTCCCCCTGATCAATGCAAAGCTTGACATTAGGATCCATTGGAGTCTCCACAGGTTTGGCTCCCAATAAACCTGTCTCTTCTAGAATATCCAACACATATTTTCTTTGCGACAAACTAATCCCATCCTTGGATCTGGCCACCTCAATACCCAAGAAATATCGTAGCTTACCCAAATTTTTAGTGTGGAATTGACTGTGTAAGAATTGTTTCAACTCATCAATCCCTCTCTGATCATCTCCAGTAATAATAATGTCATCAACATAAACAATAAGTAACACTTTCCCTCGAGCCGACATGAGAGAGAATACAGAGTGGTCAGACTGACTTCGACGCATACCAAACCTCATAATAGCATCACTAAACTTGCCAAACCACGCTCTGGGAGATTGTTTAAGTCCATAAAGTGCTTTGCGAAGACGACATACCTTATGAGGCTCCCCCTGAGCAACAAACCCAGGTGGTTGCTCCATGTAGACTTCCTCCTGAAGATCACCATGGAGAAAAGCATTTTTAACATCAAGCTGAAACAACGGCCAACCAAGATTGGCGGCAAGGGAAAGAAGAATCCGCACAGAACCAAGCTTGGCAACGGGAGAGAATGTGTCGGAGTAATCAACGCCATAAGTTTGTGTATAGCCTTTGGCAACCAGGTGGGCTTTATGACGCTCAACAGTACCATCAGGAAGATATTTGATGGTATAAACCCAACGACAGCCAACAGTGGTTTTACCAGCAGGAAGAGTAACCAACTCCCATGTGCCATTATTATGAAGAGCAGACATTTCATATTCCATAGCTGTCCGCCACTCAGACTGGGATAATGCCTCCTGAACAGTGTTAGGAACAAATATGGAGGAAACAATAGTAGTGAAAGCACGAAGAGATGGAGAGAGATGATCATAAGAGATAAACTGAGAAATAGGATGAGAAGTACTCGAGATACTAGAAAAACCATATTTTACCGGTGGGTGACGATTCTCACGAGTAGGATATCGATGAGCAGGCGGATCTTGTGACAATGAGGAAGACGGAGGTGGGGACAAAGACGGTGCAGCAGCTGGGGATGGTTCGGGAGGCTGAACTGGTGTCAAGTGCTGAGCTGGGGCTGGGGCTGGTGAATGACGAACATATACCCGCAAAGGTTGGGGGTAACAGTACCAGTAGGGACAACCATAGGGAACACAGACTCAAGGTCGGTGGTAGTAACAGGATCCGAGTAATATGGCAGGGACTCATTGAACGTGACATCGGCACAAACAAAGTGACGACGTAAAGTAGGAGAGTAACAGCGATACCCTTTCTGAGTGTGGGAGTATCCCAGAAAGATACACTTAAAAGACCGAGGATCGAGTTTACTCCTATCAGGGTCAAGGACGTGGACATAACAAGTGCACCCAAAAACCCGAGGGGGTAATGAATGGAGAGGCCGACTAGGGAACAAGACCTTATGGGGGACCACCTAAGACCGTAGAGGGCATACGATTGATTAAATAACAGGCAGTGAGAACAACATCACTCCAATATGACTTAGGAACCTACATGTGAAATAGTAAAGCACGCATAACCTCAGACAAGTGGCGAATCTTGCGCTCAGCAACTCCATTTTGTTGTGGAGACCGAGCACACGATGATTGGTGAATAATGCCATGATCATCAAGAAATTGAGAAAGGAGACTGTGAAAATATTCACGAGCATTATCTGAACGAAATATTTTAATGCAGGTATCAAATTGATTCTTAACTTCCATGTAAAAAGATTTAAACACAGATTTCAATTCAGACCTCTCTTTCATGAGATAAAGATATGTGATACGAGAAAAATCATCCACAAAAATAACATAATACTGAAAACCAGAAACACTGGGCACATGAATAGGCCCCCAAATGTCTGAATGTACCAACTGAAAAGGACTCGATGCACGACGCTCAATCCTAGGATAAAAAGAGACTCGTCGGTGTTTACTAAACTCACAAACTTCACACACCAACTTATTGAGGGAACGACACGAGGGGACAAGATGCTTCAAACTCTGGAGAGATGGATGGCCAAGACAACAATGTTGTTGGTACGGTGACTCTGATGTCTAAAGGGCAACAGGCTGAGGAACTGTCAGGTAATATAGGCCGCCTCGCTCAATGCCCCCACCAATCTTCCTCCCTGTCTCGAGATCCTGAAAAATACAGCCATGGGGAAGAAATGTGATGGAACAATTTAAAGATTTGGTAAGGCGACTCACAGACAAAAGGTTAAATGGAAAACGAGGAACATGTAATACAGAATCCAAAGTAAGAGAGGAAGTGACAGGAACGGAGCCCAAACCAGTAACAGCAGTGGTAGAACCATCAGCTAAGGTGACATGTGATGATTTACCAACTAGCTGTTGACCAAGGAAAAGAGTAGGGGGTACTAGTCATATGATCTGTAGCTCCCGAGTCAATGACCCAAGGAGATGATGAGGATGAGGCAACACAGGCAACAGATGGACCGGTCCGAGCAAGCGTAGCAGTGGAAGACTCTGTCCCAGCCTGAAATGACAAGAAACGCTGGTAATTCTCAGCTGAAATAACCACACTATCGGCAGATGAGGGAGCAAACTGTCCAGTATCCTCAGAGAGGCAACCTGATGAGCTTGGGGAAAACCATGAAGATCATAACAATAGTCCATGGTATGAATTGTACTCTTACAATGAGTACAAAAACGGGTACCGCGGCCACGACCTGAACCATCGCGACCAGAATTACCTCCTCCTGATGAGCAACCATGACTAACACCACCACGACTAGAATTACGACCATTGAACCCAGAATCACCACGACCACCATAATTATTACCGGAATCATAGCTACCAGAACCTCGTCCCCGGAACCACCTAATTACGGCACCGCTAAAACCCGTAATCACGCTACGGGTGTTACAACCATTACCAGACCCAAAACCTCCAAAGACCGCGGAAGCCAAAGCTAAACGCTCAGAAGAAGATACAGGAGGTGGTGTAGAACGGGAGGCAGAAGATTGATGAAGTCGACTGAAGACCTCGCTGAGAGAAGGGAGGTCGCTAGATCCCAAAATCTGATTACTAACTGGATCAAACTCGGAGGAGGCACCAGATAGGAATCGAGCAACCTCCATACGCTCACGTTGGCGTCGCACAACCTGAATATCAGAAGACAGTGGCTCACAAACACGAAGTTCATCCTGAATACGACGAAATTTAGCATAATACTCCTCAAAAGATAAGTTGCCCTGAGAGATAGAAAAGAATTGCTGATGAAGATCATAAATGCGACGAAGATTGTTCACGCCAGAATACATCTCCTGAGCCTGTGTCCAAACCTGTTTGGTTGTGTCCAAGAACATCAATGAGCCAGCAATATCTTCATCCATACTATTCCATAACTGACTACGGATCCGAGCATCCCTAAGTTTCCACACTGTAGTATCTGAAGGGGGATCATCAGTCAAGAACTGAGACTCGGACTCCCCCTCATAATAAACCTCAACTGCTTTAGCCCAAATAGCATAATTCTTACCATTCAACCGTGTAGATGTAATTGGTAGTCTCTGAGAAGAAGTGGAAGAACTACCCACAATACTAGAACTTGAACTAGAACCAGTTGCAGAGGCAGATTTTTCTTCAGACATTGTGCGGAACAATAAAAACCACAAACAGATGACAAAGAACCAACTACTGACCCACAAACCACAAACTACAACTACCAACTTGATATTTGTCTCTGGCACTATTGAACCAAATCAAATACTTAATAAAAACATATGATCATACCAAAGCCATAGCTGCAACGGAGAAACTGAGAGAACATCATGTCAGAGAACATCAACAATTACGTTGTTCGCAACTATCTGAAGCATCAACGATCCTGTGCAAGGTTTTTAGTGACCGACGACTACTGAATATGGAATTTCGAGAACATACAGCAACCAGGAGGATCGCCGTGGCTGTTCAGGCACTGAAGTTGAACGAATGAGGTCCAAAATCGAGTCTTGAGGCTCGAAATCGCAGAGACAAGCCACAACGAGGGTAAACAAGTATGTTTATGGTTCGAAATTGGATCGATTAGGGGTCTGGTGAGTGTGACGAAGGTAAACAGGTCTGGGTTTGGATTTTCGGGGGTCAAGGACAACTGGGTAATGGATTTCGAGTGTGTACAGAGGTCATACGATACTGGTTAAGGGATTAACAGTGTCGATTTTGAGGTTTGAATGGATTTCGGGTCGATTGGGTTGAATAGGGTCGTTTTAGGGTGCTCTGGTTCGTGGGTTTAGGGTTTAGATACCAGACAATAGTGATGGTGGTGATCTGGAGGCAGAACAAGGTTTGATTTGGTGTTTGACTGTCGATTGCAGCGTGGTTTAGGGTTTCAAGGTTTGATTTGGGCCTCGGCTGAGTGTATACAATGGTTAGATTTAGGGTTTTAATGGAAGGAGATGATGAACAGTGGAATAACGAAGGTGATGATGGCTGATGGAGGGCTGACGTCAGCTAAGGTTAGGGTTTGATATATCTAAGGTGGGTTTCGCTCTGATACCATGTTAAGATTACGAGAGAGAGAGAGAGAGAGAGAGAGAAAAGTGTATAGGGTGTTAATGAACCCAAACACAAAAGACTTTATTTATATTACGAGAGAGGTGAATACAATATATAGCTACCCAATGTGGGACAACTAACAATAAAGCTTATTCTAACAGAAAGCATCCAAATTAGCCATACCAACTTCATTTATCTCCCAATTCTTAAACAAAAACCAGTCCCCTCCAGGTCAATGTATTTTCAAAACTAGCATTCAACATTCTACCAAACTCCCAACAGTATGGAAACTGACTTGGTTCGTGACAGCATCTTGGAAGATGTCCGCCAAAATCGAATGGTGGCTAGCGATGTGCTCATGAAATTTCCGCTATCAGGCGGTAAGAGCTTGCACTTTTGAAAATTCCTCCAAGAACCGATTTACGACCCGAGTCCAAAAAAGTTGCCTTTTACAATTTCTCATCTCGCCTCTTCTTTCGCAAGGAATAGCTATGCAACCAAACACACAAATTTAATGAGATCAAACTGATGAGTATGACATTGTTCAATACGGCCATAAATTTGGCCCGGGTAATCCTGTTGCAAATATCGGTAATTGGACAGATTAGATTCTACTTAATAAGCAAAATTCAGAATAAGGTTATGACTGGAGGTAGCTTGAGATTAGAAACTTGCTCTACGTCGTCTACGAGAAGATATCGCATGATGAATATAGGTGCTTTCTATTCCAAAATGCTTCTGCTCGGTTGTGCCTTACATATGCATCGCAAATGAGCACAGGAGAAAAAAGAACAATAGGCTGTGGTATGGAAAGGTTTTGAGGGAAATCCTGGCACATTTACTCGATGTGCCTCCGAAGGTCCATTACATGTTTTGCAAGTAGTTCGACAATGACATAAAGACTAAGGCACTGCATGGTGGCAATGATGCCACAACTTAACTTCTTTTCCCTAATAGTTGGACATTAAATCCTTCGTAGCCATACGAACCGTGCCATAAGAGCTTCATGGCATCACAACCACGATGTAATGCCCTCGTCTTTATGTCATCGTCTAACTCTTTGCAAAACATGTAATGGACCTTCGGAATATAGGTCTTTCTAGACCACACCCTATTGTCCTTTTTTTGCCTATCTTCATTTGTGATGCACATGTAAGGTACAACCGAGGCAAAAGCATTTTGGAAACGAAAAGACCTATATTCATGATGTGATATCTTCTCCTAGAGTAGGTTTCTGATCTCAAGCCCATACCCTAAAAATCGCTTACAAAGCAAAATCTAAATCCGGCCGATCACCCATATTTGCAACAGGATTACTCAAACCAGATTTATGACAGTATCAAACAATGTCGTACTCATCAATTTGATCTCATTGAATTTGTGTGTTAGGTTGCATAGCTATTCCTTGGAAAGGAAGAGGGGAGGTGAGAAATCGTAGAAGGCTACTTTTTGGCTTTGTAGATTGACAAGTTTGGAGTCGGATTGTAAATCAATTTCTAGAGGAGTTTCCAAAATGGCAAGCTCTTATTGCCCGACAGAGGGAATATCATGAGCACGTCGCTTACCATCTTGTGAATTTGGCGAACATCTTCCAAGATGCTGTCACAAACCAAGTCGAGTCCCACGCAGCTGGAGTTGGGTAAAGTGTTGAACGTGGTTTTAAAAACACGCTCACAAGCCGCAGGGAGGCCGGTTTTGTTTGAGAATTGGGAGAGAACCGAAGTTAGTGTGGCTAATCCAAATGCTTTCCCTAAACCACCCATATAAGCAATTTCTCATGTGGAGCTCCTGCACTTGCCTAATGATTCCACCAAAGACCTGACAAACCTATCATCCAAGTGGATTACAACGCCGGTTTTCTTGCTCATAGCGTACATGTGTTCGGCCATTAGATTGAAATGATCCATCCATCCGTTGAAAGACACACTCCCCCTATCAGACAAGAAAACTTAGGACAAAGAAACTAGAAGGAAACAATGGTTGAATACATGAAGAGAAAGAAAAGAACTAAGCGGAGAAATTAAATCCTAAATCGAAGATCCCCAATAGCCATGAAGATAGTTGGGAATCAGCTTTCCGTAACCTTCCTGTTTTTTTCATCTGTCAAATCCCCAATCTAACACTACTCCAATTGCCTTAAAGAACGACGCCCTAAATTTAGGTCAAAGCCAGGGAAGTAAAGAAGAAACACAATTTGAGTCTAGAACGAAAGTAGCAGATAAATACACAATACCTGATAGACACGCACTCCGCCATTGGAACCATGCATTTGTTTGGACTTAGCTACATGTTATGCAACCAACCGAAAAATAAAAAACTTCCATTTTCTTGGAATCAATTCTTCATGACTGTATGACTAGAGGCTCAATTGAGGAGTTTTAGAATGGCATTTTGCCCCAAATAGAAGTAGTGAAACAATTGCACATAAAGTGATCGATACTAATTTGTGGCATATAAGTATCCTAATTAGGCTATACAGTGGTTGACACTTGTTGAGTTTGTCCCACATTGGTTAATTATAACCTCCAAAGCTAGTATATGAGCCTGGGCGGCCTCTCCACTCATTGCCAATTGGAATTGAGTTGGATGCTTTAACAATACTATTATACAATCCATATTATACCAAGTTTCATCATAATATTTTACTTCAAACAAACCACAATGAAGTAACATTATACTCTAGAAGTATGAAATAAGTTTTTTGGGTAAACCTACCTTTGCCAGCCCTGTTTGCCTAGACCTCCTTGATTGAGACTTTTGTGATAGAGCCCTTGGAAAACGTGGAATTCCATCATAAAAATCATCGTCGCTGCTTCCGTAACCCGTTGAGCCAATCTCGGGTAACAAACTGGGTTCTTTTAATTGCTTCCATTCTTCTGGTTGCTTCTCCACACTTTTACGTCCTTGCGAAGGACTACCATTACTCTGTGTATTTGATTTATTCTCATTTGCTGAGTTTAATCTGAAGTCATTTGGTTGATAAACGGTACGACCAGCTCCGTAATAATTGTATGGACCATTGGAATCTGAGAACTTGTTGCGTGGAGTGGAACTTTTCGAACTGCGTGCTCCCATTGTGCTCGCAACAGCCGTTTTCAATTCACATTCAAGGTCCGCATATAAGCTTGAGTCACCACGTTGTTGAGTACAAAAGACAAAAGTTGACCCAATTCGTTTTAGCAAGTGGAACTGCAAGCCACCCTTAAATTTGGCATTTTGCTGCTTCCAGTATTAGTCAACAATAGGGTTGCAGCCTACCACTGTGATATGAAAAAGAAAAAAAAACACAGTCCATCAACAAGAAACAGGATATGAATGTAGCAGTAATAACAAGGAAACATAGAAGAGTCCCAGTCAGAGGGAAAGGACCACAATTGGCTAAAATAGAGGGCAACATAACCTCTGAACTTCAAATGGAAATACATGCGCGTTAGAAATACAACCCCAAATTTTACTTGATACATACTCAACAAGCATGCAATTGAGATATTGTTTCTGGCCACAAAATTTAGTCTTTCATTAGCGCCACTTGGTACTTTTGAATGAAAAAAGGCAATAAAAAAAAATATTCTGTTGATCGAGGA
Source organism: Vaccinium macrocarpon (assembly GCA_022606695.1). Classification (NCBI taxonomy): domain Eukaryota; kingdom Viridiplantae; phylum Streptophyta; class Magnoliopsida; order Ericales; family Ericaceae; genus Vaccinium; species Vaccinium macrocarpon. Next base: position 44,077,205 of record CM040180.1, read on the forward strand.
AGCAATTAGCTGCGCCAAGTAATAATACCTAACTACTTTTCAAAGAAAAAGAGAAATAAACAAAAAGGAAAGGAAAACATGGCAAGGTACGGAGTAGTAAAACTTCGAATATACCAGTCGTGCGTGCATATTATAAGACTCTAGGAGCGGGTATTCCCCAGTCGAGACCTTTAACCCTTCCAACTCTTCTCTAGGTGGGTGGCGAAGATGCTGTTTGAATATCAGATTATATGTGTACTCCGTCTGTATGTAGTTGATGTAAATTACATCAGTCTTGAAATATCAATTAGGTAACTAGATCACGAAATTAGAGCCATTCATTATAGAATTCATGAAAAGACACCAAGCAGTATTATCTAATAAGGGGAAATTAAGCACAACAGCTGAGCTGAGGGAAGAAAACAGTAGGTCGAAGGCAAAACTGTACACATACATACATACACATGTAGTCTATAGATGCAGATGTATGAGGAAAAGGAGATACTAGAATACTCACAGAGACAGATCCGAGATTCTATTTGGGACGCCGGTAGCTGAACACTAGCGAAGGGAAAAGGAAAGAGTTTTCTGTGTTAGAGATGAGAAACTTGGTCAAAGACGGAGACTCGGTAAGAAAAAACGGAAAGAAAGTCAAATGCCGCCACCAATTATCAAACCCCCGCTAAAAAAAAAAAAAAGGAAAATTATCTAGTGGACTAGTAGGAACCAGGTCTCACCGCAAACATTTTACTACTGCCTAAGAGCTTCTAGAAAAAAAATTTACTCCGTATTTTTTAATTTAGTTTTCCGTTGTTTTTTTTGTTAACCCATATCGACAAGGGGACTCATCCAACACACTTTGGTATGAGATATTAAGATTCGCACGATATTAAGATTCGCACTTAGGGATGGCAATTTTCTCCGACCTGTTCAAATTCAATCTGATCTCCGATCCGAATGGATCGGTGTTTTGGAGATCTGTTCGGGGATAGGATCAGATTTGGGGGTTTTTTTTGAAAAATTGCGGGGAACAGATCGGAGGCGGGGACAGGGGTATCCCGCTCCGAATCCGATCCGATCCGATCCGTCCCCAAAACCCCGTTTCTATTTATATACGTTTTTTAATATATATATATATATATATATATATATATTTATAAAAAGCATATAATACTGTCAGTTGGTAGTTGCCCACATTTCTCTTGAAAAAAACAGCACGGGTCACCTCTTTTCTCTCTCCCTCATCGACTCTTCCCCATCACGCACGCTTACGGCTTATCTCTCTCTTCTGATCAATAGCACCGTTTGAAACCCTAGCTACCTACCGACTATCTTGGAGGCTCGATTCATGGTGGTGATTGTGCAGGTTTTATCATATTTCACCAAAAGCACTTCCCCTCTCCCAATCTAATGAGAAAATACATGTGCAAGTTCTTTTGAATTGCTATCCTTATGTTTGTGTTGAATTTTTTTGTCTTATTACAGTCGTATGGCTTTGAGAATGGATCTGACAAGGTTGAAACCCTGATTATGTTATAAGCATGTTACAATCTACCATTTTCATGTCACATCTTGGCCAGTGACTACTTCTCTCTCTCTCTCTCGTCCCTGGATTTTTTTGTTGTTTCTCGATTTTTTTCTTGCGATGTGGGTCTCTTCAAGTTAAATTTGGAGAATCCCCGAATCCCCGCTTTGAATCCCCGTTCCCCGTTTAAAGCAGGGATGGAGGGGAAAAATTAATCCCTATTGGGGATCGGGGCGGGGACGGGGATGGGGGAGGGATTCGGGGATCAAGGACGGGGATAGTGGTATCCGGCCCCGATCCGTCCCCATTGCCATCCCTATTCGCACACTTCATGGTGAGTTTCCAACTCCAATAGCAACAACTGATTCTCCATTATGTAGAGGTGTTTGCAGTTTGCACTGTCATAAAATATTTTCTTCGTTTTTATTTAGTTGATTATTTTATTTTTATTTGCACACTTAATTATTAAACTCATCGTGATAAGAGAAATAAAAAAAAAAGTAAAAACATAACAATTGTGTATTACTTAGCTCATTCACATACTATCCAATTTTGATCTTGGGCGTATGCTCTGCTTGAGTTTGAGCCTGAACTGTCTAAGTTAAATTTAAGAAAAGTTTGAGTTCGAAGTTCCCTATTTTTTTTATTTTTTTATTTTACTAAAATACGCTTAAAAACCTTAAGGGTTTGTTTGGAATCTAAGGGGAGAGAGAAAAAAAAAAAGGGACATAAAATTTTTCCTCCTTGTTTGGTTTGAGAATAAATAAGAAATAAAATAACAAATGAATGAATACACTATTTTTCAATTCTTTTTTCTTTCTTTTCTTTTCCTCTCCTGTCTTTTTTTTTTTTTGAAAAAAATTCTTAGCAACTTTTGTCGAATGGGTTTGCATTAAATTATCCGAGCATCAATTATTCAATAGTAAAATACTCCTCCAAAAACCTAAGGAGTAGTTTCAGCAACATGGATTAATGATGCAAAGTGGATTGCGTCCACCTTCCTTGATGTTATCGTTTTGACATATTCTGCCCAAAATGCATTAATAAGGTGTGTGACCCCCATAATTGGCGAAATGCCCAGATTTTGCGTGGTCGAATGAAAATGGGCTTCTGATCAGATCAAGGGCCAATTACGGCCGGTCTAGTAAGAATAGTGTAATTCCCAAATTTAGCTTGGATGGCACTTAGCCACCATATACCGATCTTTAGTCACTATTAAGCTCATACATTGTACAAATGTGTAGATATGTTTTTGGGCAGTTATGGCTATTATTGAAAGCAGTTGAGTTTTTATCGTAATCTGATTATCTCAGTTTTCTTGCGTATTGGTTGCTGCTGTTATTTTTGGTTTTGGTATGCTCCTGGTTGGGTTGCTTTGCTACTTCATTTGAAGATGTTCATTTGCTAGTGTGGGATGTTTCATCTACTGCAGTTTTTTTTTTTGTTCCATCTAGTGTTATTTTTTTAGCTAGTTGTCCTTGGCATCGCCAGTGCTGGTTATTGCTCCAAATACCATTGCTACTTTGCAACTTCATTTAACATGATTGCTTACCTATCAAATGGCAAATTCGATGGATTTGTTCTTTGGGGTACTTCTGAATTAGTCTATAGCTACTGTTGTTACTGGCATGACAATGTTTTCCTTTGCCTCATTAAAATGGCAAATTCGATGGATGTAGGTGAATAGCTATATTATAATTTGTTGCAGTTGAATGAATGACTGAATTTCTTGAACTCCACTAGGACTTAATATTGGTGATCTCCTTGATCATTTATTTGAAAGTGTTTCCATCGACATGGTCTTGCACACGAGTGCAGTGAGGAAGAAAATTAAAGCCATTCTTATGTTGTAATATTCTGAAGGCAAATTATTCCTTGCATAGATTAATCTTCGAAAACACATTATAAAGATTTAAAGGGGCTAAGAAAAAAAGGCATCACGACACGAGGAGACATCAATCACCATGTCTTTAGTAAATGACCACCAACTTTGGTTGGTTGAATTGGCTGAAACAAAGTGATGAGAATGTTCTAAGTCACCGTTTGTGTGCCTAAAAAGAGTGATGAGAATATTCTCAGTCACCATTAGTACCATTCGTGGACCTAAAAAAAGTGATGAAAATGTTCTCAATCATCAATTAAGGACCCAAAAAGAGTGATGAGAATGTTCTCAGTAACAATTTATGACCCCAAAAAAGTGATGAGAATGTTCTCAATCACCATCGCAAAGCCTGAAAAGAGTGATGAGAACATTCACAATTACCATTTCCACCGTTCGTGGGTGTAAAAGATTGATGGGAATATTCTCAGTCATTATTTCCACCGTTCAATGACCTAAAGAGAGTGATGAGAATGTTCTCAGTAACCTTCTTTTTGGTAAATGATCACTATTCATTTGGTAAATGACTACCACAATGGTTGAATTGGCTTAAAAGGGTGATGAGAATGTTCTCAATCACCATTTGTGGATCTAAAAGAGTGATGAGAATGTTCTTAATTACCATTTTGACCATTTGTGGACATAAAGAGAGTGATGGGAATGTTCTCAATCACTGTTTGTAGGCATAAAAAGAGTGATGAGAATGTTCCACTCACCATTTCCACCATTTGTGTGCCTAAAAGAGTGATGAGAATGTTCTCATTAACCATTTCCACCATTTGTGTGCCTAAAAGAGTGATGAGAATGTTCTCAGTAACCATTTGTTTTTTTGAAAATGATTGAATTGGCTGAACCAAAGTGAAAACAAAGTGATAAGAAAATTCTCAATCTCTGTTTGTGGGGGTAAAAAGAGTTATGAGAACATTCTTGACATTATGCAAAGCACTACAAGTCCTAGAAGGGGGTGAATAGGACTACCACTTTTAAAAATAAACCACTTCAATTTCAACCAATTTAATCATTCATCATGGCAAATTAAACAACTCAACAAGTTCAATATAGAGTAATTAAACTAATGAGACAAAACACACGATATATGTGGAAACTACTTAGGGTTTAAACATCCTAAGCATAAAACCACAGGCTAGTCCTACTTATACATTCCATAAATCAAAAGGTTTACAAGAATTAACAAGACTAGGAATTACCCAGCAAGCCCCTTATGACACATAGCTCCAATTCTTGATGTAGTACCCCGTACCCCTCTTTGATTCCATGGACTCCACAAGCACACCTGTCTTGATCTCTAAGTCAACTCAGAACCAGTTCAACCAACTCACGTAGAAACAAGGCAACACAACATGACGTATGAAAAAGATTTGATTTTTATGAAAGTTTTTGAAAACTAAAATCAACCTAGAGTGGATCTACGGAGAGGAAGACTCTAGATTGAAGAAAAATGAGAAGAGCAAATTCAAATCATCAAGAACATCAAGTTCACAAAAGAGAGAAGGGATGGAGAAGGGATGAGACTTTCTCTCTCTAAAAAGGGCTAATTTTCTCTCAAGTGTATATGTGAAAATGAAAGAAAAATGGCTTTTATAGTGCCTATTTCATGCTCCCCGAGACAGCCATTCAAAACATGACATGTGTCCACTTAAAGAGTCTGGCAGACACGTGTAGATGCGCGCAGACGCTCCGATAGGATTAAGACACTTGGCACAATAAGGGCTGTCCACAAACACGCATCTGCAGATGCTTGGAAATGCTATTAAAATTATCTCAATGGTCAAGATTAAAACATGTGTCAAGGGATGCCACTAGATGAACAAGCGTCTACAGACTCATGCAAACGCAACCAATGAAAAGCCATAAACTCACACTAAAAACATGGGATTTTAAAGGAAAATCAATGCCTAAGTTAATCCAAAACCATGCACAATAAAATGAGACATTTGAATGATCTAAATGCGTGAATGATCATGCATGGTTATACCTTTCCAGATAGGCCTCAAAGTGTTTGGTGCGGCATGAACTTGACTGCTTGATCCCCGGCAACGACGCCAAAAATGCTTGATCCCCGGCAATGGCGCCAAAAATGCTTGATCCCCGGCAACGTATAGCCAGAAATGCTTGCGACCTTGGATTGTGTCGTAGAAAGCGTTGCCCCAAGCGTAGGGCTAGGTCGGAGGTAGCATAATAACCGGTAAGACCGGGTCGAATCCACAGGGACCGAACGCACCCGGCGTGAGAGTTTAACTTGAGATGAGAGTTTTGGCGTTAAGACGGCCAACTTACGAGGTGGTTTTGTTTGGTGGTTCTCTTCCTACTTCTAGAATGAATGACTCGGAAGATTAAAAACGACAAATTAAACTAAGCAAAGTCTAAGGGATTTTAACAACCAAAACTTAGGCTAATTCGTTCCTCTCTTGTTGAGATTAGGATTCTTGTAACCATTTGGCAAACATCTAAGTTGACATCGCTCCAAGCATCACACGTGAAAAGGAGAATCAACCCTTAACTACGAGAGATCAAAAAGATTAACAAACCTAGACTTTGATACATAAAATCGATCCTAACTCTTTGAACTATAAATGATGTTCAATAAAGTTTAGGATTCTTGTGTCAATTAGACAAACATTTGAGTCGCCCTATCCCTAAGTATCGCACGTACCAAGTGGTCATGCCCCGGGCGACGTGCGATCAAAGGGGATTACAGACCCCAATTTTGATACATAAAGATGAACCCGTGACTTTATTAAACAAGAAGTGTGTGCAATTTGGCGAGAAGAACGAATTAAACCTAAGTCATGGAGTGCTAATCACCCCATGACCGAGCCCATTTAACTACTCACTAATTATGCTTAAGCTAATCCTAATTAGAAATTTGAAGGAAATAAAATTCATGATTAAACTTGATATTGATATTGAACCTAAGCTTCCCTATACTTTTAAGCCTTGAGAAGTTAACAAACAACAAATTTAAACTAGTGTTTCTTAAGGAAGAAGATGGAAAAACAAGAACAAGATTTAACCGGTAGAAATGCAAATAAACTAGATTTATATGTAGAGCCAACAATTACAAGAACTATTAATGAAGAAGAAAATACAATACCATAAAAACTTACCAAGGTTCTTGAAGAAAATTACACTAAAAGCTTGAAGACAACAATGGAGGGAAATGACTTAAAATGAAACTAAACTAATGAGGGCTGTGTGAGGTAGGAGAGAAGAGAGGGGAGAGTGATACTTATACACAAAATCCTTTTTCTCTCTAAAAATATCCAAAACATACTATTAATGGAAAAATTTCCATAAAAGGAAAGTCAAAAAGTTGCTCAAAATGTTGTCCCGAAGGTGTTTGGATCGATCCATCAACACCTTGGATCGATCCAAGGTCTAATTTTTGGCCATTTTTCTTCATTGGATCGATCCATCACTCACCTTGGATCGATCCAAGGGCTTCTGTTGGGAAATTTTGAAGCTTGGATCGATCCATGGAAAGTGATGGATCGATCCATCATCGTCTGTTCAAACAGATTTTTGCCCCAACTTTGCGGGCACGCCCCGGCTTCGTCCGAACTCGGAATGAGGCAATTCTTGAACCGTTGGAAAGCTCTATGAGTCTACTTTCAAACCCAATTGACCTCATCTTCATGGCCTTTGTAGAATGAGAGATATGAGCCTTTTTCTATCGGTTGGTTGGATTTCCTTGAGCCTCATAACTCTACACTTCTTGTTCCTTTGTTCCGGGCCTTCCTTGAACCTTCCAAAGCTCTTTGAATTGACTTCTAAGCTTCGACGATTTTCCTCCACGGCATTGCGGGGTCTTGGATACCTCCGGGTACAACCGGGGATTATTTGGAGCTTTGGACACGCATTTTAGCTCCGATTTTCTGAAACTTATCAAAAACACAACTCGCGCAAAATCAATCATATAAAGGCACAAAATGCACATGTGTGTGATCACAAAGAGCAAGATAAGCCCGGATATATACAACGTATGGGGCTTATCATTGACAATGAAGCTTGAGCACAAGAGTAGAGCATCTAGACACAAATCCTAATACTCTAACTCCTAAAACCCCAATAAAAAAATAAGCAAATTACAAACTCCGAAAGGCTTGGCATAACCCGAAAAATGCGAACAAAACTAACAATCTCCCCCTTTTGCTTTTCCGGGACAAAACCTTTCAAAACAAGATACAATACAAGGAAACAAAACCTAACTAACTCAAGAACCTTCAAAAACTTGAGTCAACTAGAAAAACAAGCTTCCAAGATAGTATCAAGATCCTGCCAAGATACTTCAACACAACACAAATGCGAAGTATCCAAGTGACAGCAATAGAAATATAGTAAGCGTAGCAGAAAACGTTCTCAACAAGCTATTACAAATTAGAGCCAATATGTTTGCCCCAAACATGGGCACAAAATATCATGAATCAATCAACTCCAACATGTTTGCCCAAACATGGGCACCTGCTACACATAAAACACAAGCAATAGTAGCAATGAAAGCACAACGAAAGCAATAAGTATGATCGTGAGCCTAGGCATAACCAATAACCAGAAAGGCATAAACATGCCAACAAATCAATAAGGCATAAACATAAGCCATAAAGATAGACAAGCCAAACATTCTCCCCTTTTTGTCACGAAAACCAAGGGAAGCTTATGCATATGGGCTCTAACCCAACAAGCAACAAATATGCCAACCAATCAACTGATATACTCCCTCCATCCCAATTTCTTGGCCCCTTTTGGGGAAGCGGGTTTTTAAGGGGTGTGAAAATTTTGTATTGACTTTTCTATTTTGTCCCTAAATTTAGTCAATATTACTGTGACCAAATTTGTGAGGCTAACTTATTATATGAAAGTCAAAACATATTCAATATGGATCTTGTTTGATAGATATCAATTAGTTTTATTATACAAAATTTTCAAAATCATAAAAACCGTTATAAAATAAAAGATAATAGACTAGCCAATTAAGATGGGAAAAGTGCTTTTTAAGGGTAAAATTGGAAAGTGACCCAATTTTGATGGATGTTTTTAGAAGTGGGACAAATATTTTGGGACATCCCAAAATGGAAAGAAGGACCAAGAAATTGGGACGGAGGGAGTAATAGTAATCACAGTCTTCAGAGGGTAACAACAAAACAAGACATATAAGCCAAACCCTAACAATAATCAGAAGCCGCAACACAAGAATCTAATACACCATGGTAAAAAACCCACAAAAACGCAGACCCAAAACTCAAAAAATGGAACACAAATCAGTGAAGATAATATGCACATAACATAGAAAACTTCACATAAATAAGACTCTATGAGAAACGTGATATAAAAGGAGAGTATACCTCAAGCACGAGTAGTCCAGAAATCATGGCAGAAGGTAACCCAAAAAATAGTACGGTAGTGAAACTTAGAAGCCTCCATATGCGAAACCCCCAAATCGATTAAATCCCTAAGTATGTAATACGAACAACCAAGAAGAAACTCTACATCCGTATCTTAGAACTTCAAACCCAAGCTGCAAACACAGACCACTGAAATCTCCATAACTCAAACCCAGATCAAGAACCAGAGAGAAAACCCTAAATCTCAGAAATTTCAGAACCAATCAAAACCCTAACTTGTATGTTCAAAGCAAAACCCAGAAAGTGCAACCAAAAACCCTCAATTCGTGAACAAACAACACAAACCCTGAGTCAAAGATTGAAATCGCCAAGTAAAAAGGAGAGATCTCGTAGCGCCAAATCGATTATGCAACTAATGACACCAACTTCGTACCCAAAAAAAACCCCAGTATTGATGCTCGATCGGCAAAGAATGAGCAATAAATCGAGACCCCAACATATGAAGCCTAAATCGCGAGGATGAACAAAAGCCCTGGGCCGCGAACCAAAATTGTCATACCAAAAGGTAGTATCTTCATCACGAGACCCTAAATAGTCTATCCCGTGGAGAGATCGCTAGAACAAGAGAGATTATGAGGTGGAGATGTGGACCTGAGAAACCCTATGTTGCAGTGGAGAAGATGATCGTTGTAGTTGATGAGATGGAGGTAGAAAGAGTGATACATACGTGAATGAGGTAGACAGGGAAGTGTGGATTGGTGGAGGTAGCCCTAATGATGGACGGTGGGGATTGAATTAAGGGAGCACGAGATGAAGCCACGTGGGGCATGAGCTTACTTAAAAAATCATGTGAGAAGCACGTGGGTGGAATCCTTAGACGCGTGTGAACTCTTTTGAGACGCCAGCTCTCTAAATCTCTCACATTTTAGAGGCTAAAAATGCACAACAGGTCAAGAACAAAAACCTTCACAAATTAACACTACACCTGCTAGACAAAAGACCACACTCAAATCTCCAAAATTTTGACTAAGGCCACATGAACATTCACTCAAACACCCTCAGATTGCCTAACACATAAGGCACCAAAAAGATTGAAAACTCTCAAAACTCCCCCTCACGAAAATACTCAAGCACAAACACTAAACACATATATGATGAACAACAATTCCATTGGCATGCTATGTCACACAATAACATCCACTAATCTACAAGCATCTCTTCCTACAGTATGCCCCAACCATGGACAATCAAAATATGAAAGACAAAGCTCCCCATCATAGATGCACCCAAAAAAAATACATTCACACATTCAAGCATTTGTTGACACAAAAATCAAGTATTCACACACAATGTGATGACTTGCAATCAAATTTTAAAGTACCAAAATCACAAGCACCTAAGATCACTTCTCCCCCTCATAAAAAGCTTATATGAAGAGAGCAACCACTCAACACTCAAAGTCCCTAGAGAATCAAGGCTTCTTAAAAAACAACACTCCCCCTAAGCAAATGCATCTCTCCCATGAATGAAGACACAAATAATGAAGTGATTAGCAAATGAAAACACAAAGGTCACTCACACAAAAAATAACTTTGAAACCAAAAGTTCAATAAACATGAACTCTCTCCCCCTCACTAGATGCATTCTATGGAGTATGCATACAACCAAGCATCATCAAGCATGCAATGTTACACAAAAATTCAAGCACTTTGAAACCAAATTGTATATCTACCCATCATGAACAAGAAGAAGATTAACATGCTTGCTTTGAGACACGATTTCCGAACACAAACAAGATAGCATGAGTAATGCATTGCAAGACAATATCATGAGTATAAATGATCATTAAGAGAATTTCATGCTCTCTACTATCAAGGTGAGTGGGTGACCTCTTATAAAATGATGCAAGAGCCTCAAAAATGCCAAGGGACACCCACCCAAATCCTGAGAAAAACTCACACAAGATAGACAAGTGAAGTCAAACCATAAGGCACTTGGACCTAAAGACTTCACACATAAATCCCATTTTGATTTCCATAACCCAAGAGGAACACACAAATCTAGGATGGTGCAATGATTAGGTAGCCATTCGCCTAGGTGCGAGATCAATAAGGAGGGGGTGACTTTGTTTGGGATTCTTTTCAACAAGCATGATTTCTTTTGGACAAAGATCTCACTCTTTTATGCACCAAGGAAGCTTTCACACTAATCCCTAGACGGTAGCTCTTGAGAAAAATCAATGGGAAAAAGCATCTAAAGGTGAACTCAAGCATTTGGTCAATCAAAAGTCCAATCAAGTAGAGTTTAACCAAGATGAGAATGAGTACCCTTAAACACCAAAAGGATCAAGTCCCAAAAGAGTGTGTGCAAATAGAGGAGAGCATGAGATTCACCCGAGACAATGAACACAACATGATATCAACACGAATGCACACTTCAATGATCCCAATGGTTATGCTCAAATCTCAATGCCCAACCAACAAGTGCAACAAACTTATTCTCATGCATGATTAAAGAAGCATTCACACGACAAGCACATAAGCATTCGACAAGCAAGCACACAAACAAAAAGACCAAAACATGACCCTAAATACATACAAGTAATAAAAACAATGCAAAAACTAAGTAAAAACACATGAACACTCTAGACTCAAATATGACATGAAGCACACAAGAGTGACATGCAACCCAACTAAACTCAACGAAGAGAAGAAGAACCCCCAAACTCTCTAAGAGTATTTAGAGGTTGTGAGACATGTGAAGCATGATCAACTTTCTTCCAAGCGTAATTCAATTTGTTTTAAACACAATAAGCACTATTCAAATTCTTAGCATGCAAAGTCAATTTATTGATCTCTTGAACAATATGGGATGATTGAGAAGCATGATGAGACAACTTGGAGAGAAAATGATTATTTTGAGACTTTGGTGGAGAAGAGGTAACACCAAGTGGTCTTCCCACATTGGGTTGACCAAAAAACACACTACGTGGAACAAAATAGTTCATGAGTCTTTGAGTTTGACCCCTCTTGACACTATCTCTTTTCAAGCGATAGCAAAAAGGACAAATTTGTCCTTCAACCCCACAATGGTGACAAGTCAAGACTTTCTTCTTAGGAGACTCACCCCCTATTGGCTTGGTCTTGCTAGAGAGAGAATCGCCAACCTTAGACTTAGCACTCACAAACATTCGATTGCAATGGGGTTGAATATGTCCCTCCACACCACAAAGATGGCATGTAGGATCTTTCTTCTTAGAGGACTCCAACCCTATTGGAATGGACATTCTAAAGGAAGAAGGACTAGAAGTAGTCTCGGCACTCACAAAAGAGATCTTCTTACTAGGTTCATCATTAGACTTGGATTGAAGTGAAGGAGGATCTATAAAGCCTAGACCACTCTTGTCTCTAAAAGTCTTAGTCATTTCGGCTAGACGTGTAGCCCCACACTCATTTCTCTTAATGGCTTCACTAGCCTTGACAAGATCTCTCTCAAGCTCACTAATCCTAGACTTAGTTTTTTCAATCTCTTTCAAACCCTTAATCTTTTCTTTCTCAATAACGGCAAACTTATCGGTTAATTTGACAATATAAGCCTTAAGGTCATCTAACTCACGAGAGGTAGCAACAAGATCCTCCCTAAGGAAAGCATTCTCTTTCTCCATAATTTTAAGGGTTGACTCTAAGCTCAACTTACTCTTGGCTAGCTTCTCAAGATCAAGGAACAATTGATTATAGGCCTTTTGAATGTTCTCAAACTCACAAACTTCTTGTTCTTTTTCAACCTTAAGAGTTAACTCAACTTTGGCACTAGACATCTTGCTCACAACACTCCCAACATTCCCAACACTAGAAGAGGAAGATTCGGATGGAGGCCGTTGGAGAGGTAGGATGATCTATGGTAGAAACCAACACATTGACGTTAGGATTTCCCTCACTAAGCTCATATGCCCCACACTCACTACCCTCATTGTCGCTATCATCTTCACATGACACTTTAAAATCCTTCTTAAATTTCTTTTTAAGAGTATTAGCACAGTCGGATTGAATGTGCCCGAAATCGTGGCACTCACGACATTTGATACCTTGTGAAGTTTTACCCTTGTAAAACAAAGATTTCAAACCACTAGTTCCAAAGCCACTCGAAAGCTTGGGACTCTCACTTGGGTCTCTAGGTTTTTGAAGTGTCGCAAATCTTTTTATAATTTTTAATGAGCAATGTCAATTCCTCATCATCAAGACTATCATCGGTGTTGCTAGCCTCGATGTTGTAGAGTCCCTGATTTTGACCCAAGAAACTTATCAAGCATTCTCAAGGATGAAAATGCCCAATAAGAGCACGCGAAGCTTGATCGTGAACTAGGAAACCCCTCCTAAACCTCTCCAAAATAAACCCAAGCTTGCACCAGCTTCTAGTACATTCAAAACCTTCTTTATTGATATAAAATATTTCCCAATCCATTTTGAAATGAGGGAGATATGCACGTTTTATCAAAACGACTTGTTTTCCCAACCTTCTGAGGGTATAATGGTCATATATGTTGATGTACAAATCATCTTGGGTCCAAAACACTTGGGTTAGAAATTAGACTTGATAAGCTTTCCAACGCTTCAAACCATGCGCAAAATAAAGTTTGGTAACACCCAGAGCGGCCCCGCAAAGTTTCATATGTTGTGCTGTCTCCTAATCCAGGCGCCTGAATTACCCTATTCCAGGTGCCCAAACTCAATCCAGGCACTTGGATTCCCATTCCGGGCAATCTAGGCGCTTGGATGCCCGAATTCCAGGTGCCTAGACTCACTCCAGATACTTAATCCCCAAGGTGAAATAGGAGGGAAGGAGCGTCTTGAAGGATTTTGAATGAGATTTTTTGAGGATTTTCCTGCGAAGTTTGTTAGAGAGAGTGGAGGGAAAATAGCTTAACACCTAATTGACCCCTAAGCCAACCTAAGGGTTCATTTTGGACCTTTGGTGCCTATAAATACCCACTCCACTCTCCATTTGAAAGGGGATCAACTCTCCCTCTCTCCCTTACTGTTATTCTGCCAAAACCATTCTAGAAACTCATCCTAATTAATCTCCCTTTGTTTCCTCCATTTTCAACCATAAAACCCAATTTTCCCCCATCCTAGCTCTATATACTCACTTGATTCCACCCATCTTTCAACATCCACAATCAAACCACCTACAATCAGTTTGGTATACTTCCAGTAACCAAAATCCAGTCCATTCAACTATTAAAAGTCAACCAAAAAACCAAACCCAAGTTCATCAAATCGAGTCCTTCAAGGTAGACTTTTCTACCAAAATGCTCAAATAAGCCCTGAGGGGACACCATCCAAGCTCTTACTAGTTTTTCATACTAGTTAAGAGTTTGGAAATGTTTCAAATTTCACAAAAATGGAAGTTCTCCACCTGCACCTGCATCAGCTCTAGGCGCCTGGAGTAGCCTAATGCAGGCGCCCATATCCAATCGAGGTGCCTAGATCATTCTAATATGGGCGCCTGTACTATACTCTCCTTGCTATGTTTTATATTTTCTTTCTACTCCATTTAATCATTTGAAGCATTAATATGCCATTTGCACTTGTTAACACTGCATGGTCTAGATAAGTCACTTTAAAGCATGATTCATGACATTTTGGAAATAAGTTTATGTTCAAAATGGGATTTTGCACTTTAATTGGAGATTGCATGATATCCTTCATTTAGTATTGTACAGGGATAAAATCCACGAAGGTATGGATCACATGCTTCCTCCACTCGACCTCAAATCTGCAAGACAAAAAAAGGATTAGGGCCCATTTGCCTCTCATAGGCAAAGGCCCTCTGATGCCTAAGTTAGTATATCGTACTATAAACTCTCAAATCACAATGCATATTAAAAGGGATTCACAGCGTACCTTTATCATGGTTGTTGTCTTGTATTTATAGGTGTGGACGTTCATCCTCATAGGCATCTCATGCCCCTTGCTTCCTATTCTCTTTAAGAATCCTTCTCCTAATAGGACAATCCTATTAGGCACATGCTTTCAAATACTACAAAATGTTGTCTTGCAGTAGTAATTCTTTCCATACAGGATTCCTTCCTGTATGAGGTTCATTCCTAATCACATTAGGACTTGCATATTAATTCCCTATTTTTCGGGATTGCTCTTTATCTCATAAGGAGCCGCTATAGAATATTTTGGAACGTCTCACCGCTTTATACATGGTGGTGTCGTGCTTCCCCATAGCTTGGTATAACCCATACATAACTCAACTCATTACGCCAACCTGAATTATGTATTCCAGAATGACATTTAAGTTTTATTCATAGACTCTCTAACTCGGCCATATCAAGGGCATGCCCTTGCAATTTATACCGAGCTGGTACATCCTGGTGTTTTAATTTATTTAATTACTTTGACCTTATTCATGGTCAGTACAGCTTAGCACAGGGCTAAGGCTTCCCTATGTGGTGCCGAGCTACCCACCCTCTCGTGGTGATTGCCACAGGCACGTGCTATGCCTAGTAGTAGGGTAATCAGATTTTACCCACTCCAATTGCTCCCCTGCTCTGTCACTACTGTCATCCATCAACAGTGCGCAAAGCTTGAACAGCTCATGATGCAACTCTTGCACACCTCCTTCTCACATGGGGAGCAGGATTACTTTTGCATTAAATGTGAAATGACCCGTTAGTCACTGGATAAATCCAAAGGATTTTTTGCTGACGTGTTAGGACGTGTCATGTCCTATTTTATTTATTTATTTATTTATTTATTTATTTATTTATTTTATTTATTTTTATTTTTAATTTTTTTTTTTTTTTTTTTTTGGGGGTTTTGGCGGGATAATCATTACATCCCCCCAAAACCCTTAACCTTTCCACTTCCTTCCGTTTCTCTTCAAAAGTAAAGAAGCTAAAGAGAGAAAAACGTGGTTCACCATTTTCGTCTTGCCAAAGCTTTTATTCGTGAAAAAAGTCTCCTAAAACGTCTCCATTTCTCGTCGAAAAATTCCCTTCGTTCCCGTCGGAGAGCCTCGTCTTAAGTCTTTCTTATCACGTAAGTGCCCTATCCTGGGATTTCTTGTTTCTCCATCGAAATCTCTCTGTTTTCTCTGTTGGGTTTCAACAGTGAAAGCCTTTTAATCATGGGTAAACACAGAACTCTTTTGAGTAATGCCTAGAAGATTCAGGAATTCCGCCGGAAATACGAAATTCCAAATGATGTTCAATTTCGATTAAATAGGCGTGATGACTTAATGGAAGAAGGCCAGACTCATGACAAAATTCATATACCCCTAATCTTCATAGTCGAGGGAGGTCTTAGGTTCCTCTTACACCCTTTCTTCAAGGAGGTCTGTAACCGGTGCAGACTAAACCCAATTCAATTGTGCCCTAACTTTCTCAGGGTGGTCATGAGCACAGTTGCCCTGAATAGGCTCCTCGATCTTCACCTCAACTGGTGGGACCTGTAATACCTATATAGTGTGGTCCCTACTACAAATAATAACTATTGCTTCAAGGCTAGGGACCCCAAGTAGAAGCTTATTACAGACTTGTCCAACTCTTCCAAAGGGGAGGCAGATGACAATCTCGTAGTCATGGGCAACTGGGAGCTTAGAGATGCCTAGGGGAGCACCATCGACTTTGCCTGCCCTACTGCTCCAAGCCAACCACATTAGTGTTCGATCCTAGCACACTTGTCCATTTCTTATACCTCTTGATTTCGTTTTATTGATCATGTTTTCTATACTATTCTCTCTGTTTGCAGCAAGTAATATTAATCACGGCGGCCGCCTAAACCACGGAAGGCTGCACCGAGAGGAAATTGCATTGGTGTTGTACTTCGACGTATTCGAACCTACTCCAGTAGGTCTTGGCCGAGCTTCTCATCTCTTGCTGGATTATACACCCACTTACTGGGGGGGTATCAAAAGAGTTGGTGAGCCAAGGTCAAGGCATCCTTGGCCTCTAGCCGCTCCACTAATTACCCCACTAGCCCCTACCAACCAGAGACCAACCAGGCCTAGTAGACGTCGGCGAAGAGGAGGGGCAATGCATTCTTGAGCTTCTAGAGACCTTCAACAACAAATAACCTTTGCTTACGTCCCAGAAATCCCTACTGCAATCTCAATCCTAGTTCAAACCGATCAAGAGCCCAACACGTCTGGCAAGGTCCAAGTAGAAGAAGAGGAGGAGGAAAGAGAGAGAGAAGAATAAAGAGACTTGCCCAACTGTCGAGCAGTCGCTCTTGCCTTAATCGAGCAGTTGATTTTGCTTGCAGATTTGGACTTATCCGAGTACTATCCTTCTCCAGACAAAGAGATTCCTCGCTAGCCGATCAACCTCATAGACGAGCTAAACCTTCCCTTCCCACCCTCTCGTGGTGGTACTTCTTGTGCTTCTCCTGCTCCTGCAAATCCCCCACTAGAGACAACATCTGCTCCCTCTCGAGAACAGAGGGACAAGAGGCCCTTGGAGGGACTCCCAGACACTCAACCGCCCTTTCAAAGGCGAAGAACCGGAGAGTCTTCCTCCAGTCGTCTAGAGCCTGGTTCCCCTCCTCTCGTGCAATCGAGGGCTCCTATTTTAGCATGCCCAGACGGAACCCTCTTACAAGTGATTAAGGTCAACTCTGTAGATGTGGCCTATGGTGTTGGTCGGGCTGCCCTTCTTCCTCTAGAAATGGAAAAAGAGAAGAGCAACTCCTATGATGTCCTCGTGAAATCTATTTTCTAGTCTAGTGCCAGGGTAAAATGATATCTCCTCTTGATGTTCGAATTCTCTCGTCGCTCATTTCTTTCAATTCCTATCCTTGATTTCCTCTTCTTTGTAGATTATGCAAAAAGTTGTTACCGGTTTCGACAGAGCAAAAGAAGCTGAGAAGGACTTTAAAAAGGGAACACAAAAGGGCTAAAAAAGTTGAGCGAGAGAGCACTCAACATGCTCAATCGTTGAAGGAAGCTCAGGAGGAGGTCGAGAGGCTGAAAGGGGAGTTGGTTAAAGAGACTGAACAGTAGCTAAGCCTTGATCTGATTGCTGCCAGTGCCAAAGCCAAAGATGAATATGATAGGGCTGTGCTTGGAATAACAGAGAATTACAGAGCTCAAATGCCTGCTGTTAAAGACGCTATCTGGGAGACAAGCTGGGTTTGCTGCTGCACTAAGATAGGCTTACCTGAGGACTCCCCAATGTGGACTAACATGGAGCTCCCCAGTCAAATGGATGCCTTGGTAGCTCAGCAACCTAAAGCTAATACGTCCCTTGCCCACTCTGATGCACAAGAACACCCCAACGCCCATTCTAAATTCAAGCCTCCTTCAAAATTGGCTCAAAATGAGGAAGGTATAATTGATCTTACCTAACAAGGAGGTGACAACGATGCAGAGGATCCCACTGATCCTAAGGAAAACGAGAACACTAGCCCCAACTCCGCCACAAATGCTAGTCAGCACGGTGAAGAGGCCTAAAGAGCTTAAGTCTGCTTCAAACTATTGGTATAATGATCGGCCCTGTGTGGCTTTCTCAGCCATTTGTGGCCTTTTGATACTTTGAGCTTGTGATATTCTAAGTTTCATTTAATACTCCACTTACTTTTGCATTTGGCATTCTGTTTAAGTGTTTTCATGCTTGGTTTGTCTCTGCAAAAATCAAGTATCCTCACACCTGAATATCATGCAATGCTCGCTGCAACACCAAGTTTTCTTTGCACCTAGACTGCTCTGCCAAGTGTTTTCATACTTGAATTTTCTTCTTTTGCAGTAAGCATTGCAAATATAAGTTTTTTCATACTTAGAATTTTTATTGCAATATTCGTTGCACATCTTAGTTTTGTCATACTTAGAAATTAATTGCAATATTCGTTGCAAATCTAAGTTTTATCATACTCAGAAATTCATTGCAATATTCGTTGCAAATCTAAGTTTCTTCATACTTAGAAATTCATTGCAATATTCGTTGCAAATCTAAGTTTTTTCATACTTAGAAATTCCAAGTGTCTTTGTACTTGGATTTATTAACATGATTGGAGTAAACATATATATACTTCTTGCTCCCCAATAGGAATCCAAATTTGAGACAAAATTTGGTTCGTATTAATCAAAATCATAACAAGAAAAGACAAAATCTCATTAATGCTTGAAATATCAATAAAGATAAAAAATCTAAATACCTAATGCTGGTGATTTTATTCGTAATCCTAACTAGGTACTAAAAACAAACGTGAATTTATACGTATTCACATGTTAATAAAGACATGATTATATTCGAAATCACGCAATCAAATTACTAGTAGAATTTTCGTTGATTCTGGACATTCCATGGCCGTGGTACTGGGTCTCCATCCAGGTCAGCCAAACGATAGGCCCAATGTTAGCAATCCCATGATCTTATATGGGCCTTCCCAGTTCGGCCCAAGCTTCCCATCAGTAGATACTTTGGTGTTGGCCAAGACTTTCCTTAGGACTAGATCCCCAATCTTGAACTCTATTGGTTGCACCTTCTTATTGTAACTTCTCCGTAGCTACTCATAATATGTTGCTAATGTAATTTGCGCATGCTCTATTTTTTCCTCGGCGAGGTCGAGCTGCTCGACTAAGGCTCTATCGTTGCCACTTGACTCCACAAGAGTAGTGCGAATGGTCGGCAAGCCATTTTTCCAATGAGATCACTGCCTCTGTCCCATAAGCAAGGGAGAACGGAGTCTTTCCCGTAGATCGCCGATGAGTTGTTCTGTATGCCCAAAGTATGGCAGAAAGCTCATCTGGTCATTTTCCCTTCTTACTCTCCAACCTCTTCTTAAGACTCTTAAGGATGATCTTGTTCAAAGCTTCTGCTTGCCCATTACTCTATGGGTAAGATGGGGTTAAATAGTAGTTTCTAATACTGTTCTGGGCACAAAATGCTTTGAACTTTCTGCCGAACTGGGACCCATTGTCTGAGATGATGGAGTAAAGTACTCTGAATCGTGTAGTGATTTTGTTCCACATGAACCTCTCCACCATAGCTTTTGTAATCTTGGCCAGAGCTTCACCTTCTATCCATTTAGTGAAGTAGTCTGTGCCCATGAGTAGGAATTTTTGTTTCCTTGTTGCCATGGGGAAAGGAACCACAATGTCCAATCCCCATTGGGCAAATGGCCAAGGGCTAGTTAGAGGGAATAAATCCTCGGCTGGTGCTCGGATTAGAGGAGAAAACCTCTGATACTTCTCACAAGTCTTGACACAGGCCTTTGCATCTTTTTGCATGTAAGGCCACCAATACCCCTGGAATATTGCTCGATGGGCTATGGACCTCCCTCCTGTGTGTCCTCCACATGTTCCACCATGGATCTCATGGAGGAACTTTTGGACTAGAGCTGGGTGTACACATAATAAATATGGACCAAAGAAAGAGTTTTGATAAAGCTTACCTTCTAGGGAAAGCCAGAAGCGTACAGACTTGGTCCTGATTTTGTGAGCTTTTCTTTTGTCTTCTGGCAAGGTCCCATCTCATAGGTATGCCATAATAGGGTCCATCCAACTCGGCCCGGTTCTGTTTCCATCACTACTTCAATTGCTCGGCTAATGATAGGTTCACTCAAGTAGTCCACAGCTACTGTTCGACGATACTCCGTATTGATCGCTGAACCTAAGCATGCCAGAGAGTCCACATGGGTGTTATGCCCTGAGCTGATTTGATGGATGTGGACCTTGTCAAATTTGTCCAGCAGATCTTTCGGCGCCTCTGAATATGCAACCATTTTCTCGCTTTTTGCAGCATACTCTCCTGAACGCTGGTTAACAACTAATTGTGAATCACAAAATACTTTTAACTTACTGACCTTGAGTTCTATAGTGCTCTTGAGCCCAGCAAGCCAGGGTTCATATTTTGCCACATTGTTGGTTGCACTGAACCCCAGCTGTAGTGCTTGATCTAGTGCCAACCCTTCTGGAGAGAACAACATCACTCCTACTCCAAAACCTTTGTTGCAAGCTGACCCATCAACATAAAGCCTCCACTCCTCTGGATCCAGATTGGCCACTCTTGTTGGCTACTCGGATGATTGATTATACGCTCCTTCATGTGGAGGGTTGGTGGAGGTGGAACAACTATTGGAGTAAACTCAACTACAGCGTCAACCAAGATTTGCCCTTTGATTGCCGTTCTAAACTTCTAGGCTGGTAATCAAGTTCAAACTGGCTTAATTCAATAGACCATTTGGACATTCTTCTAGAGAAATCTACCTTCCTAAGCAAGGCCCTCAATGGATATTCAATAAATACAATGATAAGATGCTGTAAGAAGTAGCGTGACAGCTTTCTAGAACTAATAACAAGAGCATATACCAATTTTTCTAATGGTAAATACCGTGTCTCTGCATCCAGTAAGGTTTTGCTAACAAAAATAGACTAAAGCCTGCTCTATCCCCTTTATTCATAGGAGGGCCAAGCTGACCACATGCTCGGATACTGCTAGATATAGTATCATCTGCTCCTCAGCTTTTAAAGTAGAGAGCAAGGGTGGTGATGACAAATAAATCTTCAATTCCTGGAAAGCCTGCTCCTGATTGGCTCCCCACTCATATCCTTCTCTCTTTTTCAGGAGTTGAAAGAATGGCTTGCAACGATCTGAAGACTTACTTCTAAAACAGTTAAGAGCTGCTGCCATTCCCGTTAGCCTTTGGACCGCCTTCGTGGTCCTTGGGCTCTGAAGGTTCTGTAAAGTAGTGATCTGGTCTGGATTGGCCTCAATTCCTCTCTTAGTCACCAAGTGTCCTAGAAATTTCCCCGAGCTGACCCCAAAAGCACACTTCGAGGCATTCAATTTTAACTTGTATTTTCTCAAAATATTGAAAGTTACCTTCGGGTCGGCAAGGTGATCAGGCTTTATTTTGCTTTTTACCACCATGTCGTCGATATAGACCTCTATGGTTTTGCCGAGCTGTTCTTTGAACATCTTAGTAACCAATCTTTGATACGTCGCTCCAACATTCCTTAACCCAAATGGCATGACCTTATAACAATAGAGTCCTTTTGGTGACATGAAGGATGTTTTCTCCTTGTCCGGCTCATACATAGCTCTTTTATGATATCCTCGATATGCGTCAAGGAAGCTCATCCTCTCATAGCCTAACGTGGCGTCTACTAGTTGATCGATCCTAGGAAAGGGAAAGCTGTCCTTGGGGTATGCCTTGTTGAGACTGGTAAAATCCACACAGACTCTCCACTTCCCGTTTTTGTTTTTGACCACAACGGTGTTAGCCAGCCAGTCCGGATAGCTCACTTATAGTATGGCATTTGCTTCGTGTAGCTGATCTACTTCTTTAATCACATCATTTACGTTCTAAGGTGCCAACCTTCTCGCCTTTTGCACAACTCGTTTGTGATGAGGATCTATGTTTAAATGGTGGCAGATCACCTCAGGGTCTATCCTAGGCATCTCTTAGGGAGTCCATGCAAGAACATCAATATGTTCATTCAAAAAAGCAACCAAATCCTTTTTTTCCTGTTTGGCAAGGGTCTCACCGACCAAGAAATATCTTTCTCCATCATCTTCTTGAATCTGTATCTTCTTTAACCCTTTTACCATCTTCTTGGTAGGGTCACCTCCAACATCCTCCAAGGTCGGCTGATCTGGAACTTCAACCGTTTGGACTAGCTCGGCTTTTTGGGACTTCTTTAAAATCATGTTAAAACACTAGTCGACCACTTTCTGGTTACTCCTAATGCACTCTATGCCATCCGCTCCAGGGTATTTAATCATCTGGTGGTACGTTGAAGAAACTGCCCTCGTTTTGTGCATCCAAGTTCTTCCTATAATCACTTTAGGAGGAAGGGATGTCCACCATGAGGAAATCAGTCTTCAAGACTATCGATCCAGCTCGGACAGATGGTGTGACTTTTTCCATAGGCCAAACTATCTGTGCACTGAAGTAGACCAAAGGGACAAGACACTTTTGTAATGAGCTTGGCGGGAGCTCCATCTTCTTAAAGGTGTCATAGTACATGATTTTCGTGCTTGCCCCTTGATCAACCAGATTCTTTCCCACATCATATTCCCCTATTCGTAGGGTAATAACTAGGGCATCGTTATGGGGCATCATTACCCCATCTAGATTTTCATCCGAGAACGTTATGGGTACCTCCATTACTCCTTCAGTCCTTGGCCTTTTCGTGTCGAGCTTCATGACATGTTTCGCTTGTCCGCTAACCCTTTGGACGTGTCTGATTTCATTGTTGGTAGACGGGGCCACAAATCCATCTATCATATGAATTGTTCCCTTTGGACCTTTCTCGTAGTCCATCTCTTCTATCAGCTCGGCATCTTTCTTGTCATCATCTAGAAACTCTTTGAGATTTCCTTTTGCCACCTTCTCAACCAGGAACTTCTTGTACTCCACACAGTCTTCTATCATATGGCCCCAATCTTTGTGGTAACTGCAGTGGTTGCTAGGGGCTCTTTTTTTTTTGGATTCCCTGTCATCTTTGGGGTCCACCTGAACCAAGGTTCATTCTTGATTCTGTACAGCATCTTATAGATTGAGACATTGAAGGTCGCCATGATGCTAAAGTATGATTTGGGGTATGGTTCAGCTTTGTCTTTCTCTGCTGCATATAGTCCTTTCTTCCAGTTGTGTAATCCTTCTTATACACTCTTGACTCTGTCACTTTCTTCTCTGGAAGCTGTGGTTGTCCAAACACAATCTTCCTTTCAGCTTGCAGGATGTCATCCTTCACCCGTGCGTGCTCCTGGATTCTCTCCATAAGTTTGGCCACAGTCTTCACTAGAAGCATGGTAAGCGATTCTCGTAGCTTACTATGCATAAGCAAGCTTGTCTTGAATGTTGCCAAATTGTATTCTTTACTGCAGTTTTCAATCTTGTTGAAAGTCTCCTAATATCGTTTGGAGTACTGCCGCAGAGTCTAATCATCCCTCTGTCTCATAGAGGTCAATGCGTCAAAAGTCTTTGGAGCTACTCGACTTGTTAGGAACCGAGAAGTAAATTCTTCGGCTAACTGAGCCCAGCACAAGATGGATCCCTCCAGGAGCTTGTGGTACCAACTTAGGGCCACTTTGCCCAAGCTGGACGAGAACATCTTGCATAGCAAGGCATCATCTTGCTCATGCATGAACATGGCCTGTTGTAAGTGTTGAATGTGGGCCACGGGATCCGTGCTGGTTTCATAAGGGATGAATGTTGAATGCTTGACCTTGTTTGGTGCCCTCTCTGCTCGGATCCAGTGGGCCAGTGGTGACTTTGAGATCTGGATTAGGGCTTCCTTAGCTGCTTCTCATGCAGTTTTAGGGCCTCCATCTGCTCGGTCAGTCTCTCTCCTTTTCACGTATTGCTCAGGAACATGTTTGTTAGAAGCAGATCTCTCATACCTGTCCCTAGCATGCTTTCTTCTTTCTTTCCTTTCAACAAAAACGCTCATCCCTTTCCTTTTACGTGGAGAGGCTATCCTGTCTATGGTGGCATCACCACGGTGAGGAATCCTCCTTTTTTTCTCACGCTGCACAGATCTCGCTCGTGAGCGTAAGTCATTCTCCTTCTCTTGGAGTTGTTTCTTTAGGTCTTGAATCTCTTGCTCTCGTCGAGTGAGTTCATAGGCCAATTCTTCTACCTCCTGTTCTTTTCTATCGAGGCTGTCTATTCTCTCTCTCTCTCTCTCTCTCTCTCTCTCTCTCGGTTCCTTGTGCGTCTACAATCCTCCTTCCATGTGGGACTCCTCCTCCGCTCACGTCGGTTTTGGGGCTTCCCATCTTCTAGTGGTGTCTTTGAGTGTCTTCGCTGCTCACCTGACCTTGGAGAATCATAGTTTATCAGGCGTGTATCCCGAACTTTGGAATCTCAGGGATATGCCCCATATTAAACCTTCTCGCAGAGGGCTTCTTTTGTGGTGCTTTTAGAATCGCAGGAGTTTTGTCCACCCTTGTGCTCTTTCTCGTAGTGTACACAAGAGTGGTTCCACCATCATCTTCCACGTCCTCTCTTCGTGGAGTGCACAAAATAGACTCTGAAACCACCATTGTTGATCTTTGTTCAAAAGAAGGGAACTTTTTGTAAGCGTTTCCCACAGACGGCGCCAATTGTACAGGAAGAAAATCCACGTAGGTTTGGATCATGTGCTTCCTCCACTCAACCCCAAATCTGTAACACAGAAAAAGGATTAGGGCACCTTTGCTTCTCGTCGACAAAGGTCCTCTGATGCCTAAGTTAGTATCTCGTACTATAAACTCTCAAATCACAATACGTATGAAAAGGGATTCACATCGTACCTTTTGTCATTGTTGTTGTCTTGTATTTATAGGTGTGGACGTTCATCCTCTTAGGCATCTCGTGCCCCTTGCTTCCTATTCTCTTTAGGAATCCTTCTCCTATTAGGCACATGTTTTCAAATACTACAAGATCTCGTCTTGCAGTAGCAATTCTTTCCATGCATGATTCCTTCCTATATGAGGTTCATTCCTAATCACATTAGGACTTCCATATCAATCCCCTGTTTTTCGGGATTGCTCTTTATCTCATAAGGAGCCGCTATAAAATATTCTAGAACGTCTCACCGCCTTATACGTGGCGGTGCCATGCTTCCCCGTAGCTCGGTATAATCCATACATAACTCAACTCATTACGCCGAGCTGAATTATGTATTTCAGAATGCTATTTAAGCTTTATTCATAGCCTTTCTAGCTCGGCCATATCAGGGGCATCCCCTTGCAATTTATACCGAGCTGGTACATCCTGGTGTTTTAATTTATTTAATTACTTTGACCTTATTCATGGTCAGTACAACTCGGCATAGGGTTAGGGCTTCCTTACATGGTGCCGAGCTACTCACCCTCTCGTGGTGACTGCCACAGGCACTTGCTATGCCTAGTAGGGTAATCAGATTTTACCCACTCCAAGTATTAGGCTGCATCAATGATCACAGTAAACATGTAGGTGTTAACTTCAAGATTTTGCATTTGTTGTTTGATTAGAATCCTAAATTAGGGGAAAATGATGTTTGTTTTACATTCTAGGTATCTGGAGTACCCTGTTCTAGGCGCCCACCATCATTCTAGGCGCCTGGAGTACTCTGTTCCAGGCGCCCATTATTGTTCCAGGCGCATAGATTATCTTAGTGCAGGTGTGAACAGAACAGTCAAGGTGCAGATTGTATGGTGTTTGGAAATGTATTTTGGGGGTTTTTCTGCATTGTTTGGACATGAGTAGCTTGGTATATTCAACATGATCATTTCTCATCCACAACATATCGCACATGCATCCACATGCTTCATTTCAATTTCATGAATGCATTTAAATGCTCTTGCATGCTTGCGTGAACAAAGTCCATTTAAACAATGTTTTCAAAATCCCTCAAACATTTAGTAGAGACCGGTGGTCACACCGGGTGAGAAGGATGCTTTGAATTCCTTCCCCTTTCATAACCTAGCTCCCGGACCTGAGAAATCTCATTTTGAAAGGCCAGTGAAATATTTTCCATTCTAAGGGCAAAAGAGTTATTTTTCAAATGGTTTCTCGGCTACGGACCTTAAACCCCAGTGGCGACTACTGTCAATCAATCAATCAAAACCATTTTCCAAATCGCAACCAAACTTCATTTTCATGGACATTTCCGCGGGGTGTTCACAGGTGTTTTCCTCATTATCGATCTTAAAAGCAATATCCCTACCGGTCTTGGATACGGACTTCGAAGGTTTAAAGTCCGACAAGTGGTTAAGTTCAAAGATTTGAAGTTTACCAACCAACTCAACAAAAGTTATGTCATCAACTTCCAACTATTCTTCTATGAAAGTCACTTTGGCTAAGAACCTAGAGGGAAGGGACCTAAAGATCTTACGATACACTTTGAGATTTGAAAGAGGTTCACCTAGGCTATGAAATGTGTTAATGATCTCAGTGAGCCTAGTTATGAAACTATTGAAAGTCTCTTCATCAAGCATTTTAAGTTCCCCAAATTTAGTGGTGCACATTTGAAGTTTAGAGACCCTCACCATCTCAATACCCTCATGAGAGGTACGAAGAATTTCCCAAGCCTCTTTTGCCATGACACAAGAGGAAATGCGATTGAGTTCAGATTTAGACAAAACATTGTATATAGCATTCAACACACGCGAGTTCATCTCACAACTCTCAATGTCCACTGGACTCCACTCCGATTCATTTTTCTTCCTAACCTCTTTAATGCTAGGATCCTCAATCTTGAGTTCTTCATAACCATAAAGCACAGACCTCCAAACCCTAACACTTAGGGCAATTAAGTGATTTTTCATTTTGGATTTCCAAAGCGAATAGTCACTACCATCAAAGTAGGGGGGTCGAGCATACGAATTACCCTCCATAGGAACACCCCTATGCATAGTGCAAACATGATCAACTCAAGTAGTCAAACCAATAAAGAGTGCACTGGCTCTAATACCAATTGAAATTATGCAAAGCACTACAAGTCCTAGAGGGGGGTGAATAGGACTACCACTTTTTAAAATAAACCACTTCGATTTCAACCAATTTAATCATTCACCATGGCAAATCAAACAACTCAACAAGTTCAATATAGAGTAATTAAACTAATGAGACAAAACACACGATATACGTGGAAACTACTTAGGGTTTAAACACATTAAGCATAAAACCACGGCCTAGTCCTACTTATGCATTCCATAAATCAAAAGGTTTACAAGAATTAACAAGACTAGGAATTACCCAGCAAGCCCCATGTGACACCTAGCTCCAATTCTTGATGTAGTACCCCGTACCCCTCTTTGATTCCATGGACTCCAAAACCACACCCATCTTGATCTCTGAGTCAACTCGACACCGGTTCAACCGGCTCATGTAGAAACAAGGCAACACAACATGACGTATGAAAAAGATCTGATTTTTATGAAAGTTTTTTGAAACTAAAATCAACCTAGAGTGGATCCATGGAGAGGAAGACTCTAGATTGAAGAAAGATGAGAAGAACAAGCCCAAATCATCAAGAACGTCAAGTTCACAAAAGAGAGACGGGATGGAGAAGATATGAGACTTTCTCTTTCAAAAAAGGGTTGATTTTCTCTCAAGTGTATATGTGAAAATGAAAGAAAAATGGCTTTTATAATGCCCAATTTTGTGCTCCCCATGATAGTCATTCAAAATATGACATGTGTCCACTTAAAGAATCTGGTAGATGCATGTAGACACACACAGACACTCCGATATGATTAAGACACTTGGCACAATAAGGGCTGTCCACAAACACGCATTTGCAGAGTCTTGGAAATGCTATTAAAATGATCTCAATGGTCAAGATTAAAAACACGTGTCAAGGGATGCCACTAGATGAACAAGCGTATGCAGACTCATGCAAACACAGCCAATGAAAAGCCATAAACTCACTAAAAACATGGGATTTTAAAGGAAAATCAATGCCAAAGTTAACCAAAACCATGCATAATAAAATGAGACATTTGAATGATCTAAATGCGTGAATGATCATGCATGGTTATACCTTTCCGGATAGGCCTCAAAATGTTTGGTGCGGCATGAACTTGACAATGAAGCTTGAGCACAAGAGTGGAGCATCTAGACACAAATCCTAATATTTTAACTCCCAAAACCCTAATAACAAAGTGAGCAAATTACAAACTCCGAAAGGCTTGACATAACCCGAAAAATGCCAACAAAACTAACAATTCTCAATCACTATTTTCACCAGTTGAGCACCTAAAGAGAACATCTAAAGTGCTACTAGAAGACTCAATAGAGTTGCACACTCTACTAGAACCACCAAATTCATTAGTAGACACATCCACGCAACCAATGTGACATGACAAAGCTAATGCATATAGAACATTCAAATCGTCATCATTTCCTAGAATGCAATTCAGATGACCCTCCAATGCATTATAGAGTGAGAATGATCCTTCATTCAAATCACTCCCCTTTTGTTTCAAAATCACAAGCAAACCAACAAATCTTAAACTAGGAGACAATATAAACCCAGCAGTATGAACACTTTGCTTACACAACAACACCACAACATTTTCCATTGAACTGAGAAGCAAAGAAAACAAAACAAAACAATTAAGCTTTGAACATTGCCTAACTAGGAACACATTTATTTTAACCGTAACACATTTATTTTGACACTTGTGAACACCTCGCAGAGTTGTCCACGAATACGGTTGTTGATTTGAAAAATGGTTTTGATTGTTTGGATGGAGTCATCACCCGGGTTTGAGGACCGTACCCGAGAAACAAATTGAAAAATAACTCTTTTGCCCATAGAATGAAAAATATTTCACTAGCCTCACAAAATGAGATTTCTCGGGTCTGGGAGCTAGGTTACGCGATAGGAAGGAATTCAAAGCACCCCTCATGCCCAATGAAACCATCGGTCTCTGATAAATGCTTAAAGGATTTTTGAATAGACTTTGTACACATATTCCTGTGAAAACACGTAGAATATATTAAAGAGATGAATCAGATATGGGTGGATGCTTGTGCAAAATGTCATGAGTGAATGATTCACATACAAAAGATGCTAAAATTTCGCCAAATCATCCTCAAACTACCTTAAGATGTCCCAGGAATTGATCACAAATACCAAACACATCACACTTGGATAGCAATCTAGGCGCCTGGATTCAATACAGGCACCTAGAAAAGGGAAATCCAGGCGCCTGGATTGCCTCCTAGACAGAAACCTCAGGACTTTATTTTTTACAGCAAGCACCAAATGCAATGTTTTTTTACAAGCTCACATGCATTCTAAAAGATATGTAGCAACACAGTAGCATACATGAACCTTAAATTTAACTCAAATGCATAGTATGAGCTTAAAAGAAACTTGATTTTGAATTATTTGATGCTAAAATGCAATGATAATGCTCAATATTGAACACCTACAATGGAAGTATGCTTATGTAACGTAAAAGCTCATCTTAACACTTTCAAAACTGAGTGATCAGAACCTGTAAATGACAAATGAACCCACATGTATGTTTCCTTCTCATGTAACTATTCTATCAAATGTGATTATAACCTTGAAAACATTCCAAATACTCATCAAAATGAAGATTAGAATATGAGACAAAAGTACTCTAAAACCACTGTATGCAAATGATGTACCATAAATTGGTTAAAATGAAAGAAAAAGCAGAAAATGTGGTAAGAGAGAAGGGAATCCAAGCGTCTGCATGGAGTGAACCCAGGCGCCTTGTCACGCCCTCGATTTTTCAACAAAATCTAAATTTCGTTTCTGATTTAAGCATAGTTCTACTTCACATCGATCACCCATGTCCCATAAAAAAAAATATTTCATGAGGAGGAATTAATCCTATTACAATCTTCCAAATAAATGATAATGAGTAATTAAAATTACAATTTCGCCTCAAATCAAAATCATATAGAGTTTACAAAATGGTATGCATCTGTTTATGCCATGCATTCACAACTCATGCACACCAAGCACTCCAAGTCATTGGCTCGGCTATTACCTGTAAATAAAAACAAACGGGGTGAGCAGTCATTTCGCCCAGTAGGGAATCCCTTTCTTTTTATTTACAGAAATTCTACAATCTAGTCGAAAGGTGGCAAAAAAAAATGGAATTATATTAATTAAGTCGCAAAAACTTCAATTAAACTCTAGTTAATCGAACTTATCATAGTTCCAAAACATTCAACTACTCATACAAATTCATAACCACCTTTGTGCCTTGCCTTAACCCCTTTGGATTTCTCATACCTTTAAATATCTCTTTGACGACTCACTGTTTAGAATTGTTGCCATTCGTAAAGTCTACTCCACCATTTCACGGGATTCTCATTACAAATTATCAAAGGATTACAATGATTCTCTAAGAAACCTCTATTCTTTTTGCCGTCAATGTCCCAATTATCGCTTTATGCATTTCTCAAAGTTTACTCACGGTTGAGTATGACTCGTACATTATCATTCTATATTTCGGGTATTAGATATCCCGCTGCTTGATAACAAATAATCTGCGGAGTGTTAGGCCCTTTTCAAAGCGACTAAAGCAACCATACGTCTGACAAGTACTCACACATACTCAGGTGTCCTACGAGTACCCACGTGTCTCACGCGTATCCCACAAGTACTTACATAGCCTATATGCCTTCAAGAGGTGTTACCTTATTCCTAATGTGTCCATGATATTTCTTTTTCACTTCACTCCGTATCTCGTGCTTCTTGTGAAAACTTTCGTAAGAACGTACCGATAAATGGACCTAGCGATTTACCTCACTTCCATAATGTATGCCTCTATACCTAACTCAAGTAACCGAGTATCCATTCAAATTATGCTACCGTATCATGGTCCCAATCACACCAACCTATCACGTACCCACAGTTGTTGTCGTGGCATCGTTTACTCACATATTTATACTTTCTAAATCCAAATTACCTTTTCATTTAATTCATTTCCATGACTTCAAGGCGATTCATCAAACTTGTACTTTTAGCTCACACTCATTCGTCGTATCTCTAATGTATCGATAACACCCCTCGAATATCACTTCCTTAATCATTTCTAATAGGCCTCTCAAGACACACACGTAAAAATTAAATCAATCATCAAAATCCGTTCACTTACTCACTTTGAGTACCAACACGTGTCTTTAGTGCATTCTAGTGACGATTGCCCAACGTGTATCCAACATAAATCAATTTAAGAGTTAAACGTTCATTAAACCTAAACTTAACCGAACATGTGTCACTTTCGCCACTATTGTGACTAAATACTAAACGAACTTCTTGTAGTGTGCCTCCGTCACATGTCATTAACTTTCTAATCATTTTAGGTGTCATAATCCGATATCGCAAGCAAGAGGATACGAGGAGTTTCCCAACGAAAAACACCCAAACGCATGAGGATACGGGCCAAGCCCACCGAGGTCTGAACCAAGGGGACAGATCGTACAGAAAATCAAACAGATGACTTGTCCGGACCAACCTCGTTGAGGTCCCGACCAAAGGGGACAGATTATGAGTAAAAAAAAATTGACAGATTTTTCCCTGTGGGAGGGGATCTCAACCCAAGGCGAAATACAAGGTTCGAGCTTAGATTTTTCTTGCTACCCAACAACACGTATGCATAAATAGGAGTAGGAACATCAATCAATCAAAGGATTTAACCACCAATCACATAGATCAATGAAGAATAAAAATCAAACTCAACAACAAGTGGGTATTCAAGTAAATCACGAGAATCCACATTCAATCAATCAATGTGTACAACAATCAACCATAAATTTCTTAGTAATCAAGTAGAAAACCCCTACCTCAAGAGCTAAACATTCTCCAAATGCTTGAACACAAACCCTAGCTTTCTCCTCTAGCCAAACCGCACCAAATTTCAGCCCTACGGAGCTTATACACGCTAACACGCGATTCTCGAGCTAAGAACACGTAGGGGTAAAGAGCTTAGAGAAGATCCATGGTGGTTTTCAAGGGTTTGTGAAGAAATTTGGTGAGAGAGATGAAAATCGAGAGAGAGAGAGAGAGACGGAGAGAGAGTGTCGGCTGGAGAGAGAGGAAGAGGGGAGGAATTAGATTTTTTTTTTGCTCATTCTCTCCACGACCACACATATAAAATAACAAGTGGTAATTACATTTACACCCCCTCTACAAGTTTATGTGTCACCCTTAAGTCCAACTAAAGTCACAATTACACATTCAACCCATTTTAACATTTAAAAAAAAAATGAATTAACACTATTATTCTTTTCCCCTATTTATTTATTTTTCGAAATATCCCTTTTTCTTTTTTTCTTTTTCTTTTTTTTTTTTAAAAAAAATTTGCGGGTCCTTACACGCCTGGACTCAATGCAGGCGCCTGGAAAGAGATGATCCAGGCGCCTGGATTGAGTACTAACACAAATAACAGATTCTTTCTTGATTATTTCCAAACCTCTCCCAAGCTTTTTACTGATATGGAAGACCAATAAGAACTTGGTTGAGTTCCCCTCAGGGCCTATATGAGCAAACTTGGTAGATAACTACCTTGAAAGACTTGATTGATGAACTTGGATGAGTTTGAGAGTGGATTTTGTAGGCTTATGGCTACTGGACCTAGATTTTCAGAGCTATTGGGAACTGGTTATGATTGAATGGTGAGCATTTATGGTGTAAGAGATGAAGTAACGATAGTTAATGTGAGGTTATGGTGGATTTTTGGTGTTGAAAGTGAGTGAAAATGGGAGGGATTTAGTGAAAATTAGTTTCTGGAAGAAGTTTGGGCCGCATAATAGTAGAAAAGGGGTGTGGTTGAATAATCTTTTTCCAATGGAGGAGGGATGTGGCTTTATCTAGGCAAGAAAGGGTTCAAAAAGAGCCATTAGAACCCTTAGGGGTCAAGGTTAGGGGGCAATAGGGTACCCTATACCTCCTCCACTATATTACTGCAGAAAATCCCCAGAGAATCCTCCAAGACGCTCCTCCCCACTCACTTGACCTTAAGGATCAAGTATCTAGAGTGAATCCGGGTGCAGGAACTAGGGAATCCAGGCGCCTGGATTGAGTCCGGGCGCCTAGAATCATCCAATCTAGGCGCCTAGACTTGGAGACAGTACGAAATTCCAAACTTCGCGGGGCCATTATGGGTGCTACAGAACTCCGTTTTGTGCATGGTTTAAAGCGTTGGAAAGCTTGTCAAGTCTACTTTCTAACACAGGTGGTTTGAACACAATATGATTTATACATCAAAATATATGACCATTTTACCCTCAGAAGGTCAAAAAAATAAGTTGTTTTGGTAAAACGGACACATCTCCCTCATTTCAAAATGGATTGGGACATATTATATATCAAAAAAGAGGGTTTCAAATGTACTAGAAGGTGATGTAGGCTTGGGTTAATTTTGAGGAGGTTTTGGAGGAGTTTTCAAGTTCACAATCAAGCCTCGCGTGCTCGTATAGGACATTTTCATTCTCGGGGATCTCTTGATAAGTTTTTCAGTTCAAAATCGGAGTGTCTACAACACTAACTACATGCAGAGAGAAGAATATATCAAGAACTACACTTATAAATTGACTGTGGCGATGAGGGAAGATATGGGGTTACTGGCATAACCTCAATCAATATGACAAGTGGTTTTTCTGCAGCATAAAAGAAAAGGATAAGGTCATAAGTAGAATGGTTGAAGTTAACATAGGAAGATGTCACAAATCATG
This sequence comes from Vaccinium macrocarpon, assembly GCA_022606695.1. Taxonomy (NCBI): domain Eukaryota; kingdom Viridiplantae; phylum Streptophyta; class Magnoliopsida; order Ericales; family Ericaceae; genus Vaccinium; species Vaccinium macrocarpon. The sequence goes on from CM040180.1 coordinate 44,111,099, forward strand.
CTTGAGGTTATCGTTTCTGATTCTACACATCACCAAACCTTGGTCTAGTCCTAGGCTTTATTTAGACACAAATTTTGGGGAAACAGAATAGCATTTGCATAAAATGCTCATTCCACATAAGGAACACTAACAACCAAGATTTTGCATAAAATGCTCATTCCGTAGTATTTTAGCATTCATCATTTCTAGTGTCATCTATTCATTTTTCTGGCATTATATAAGAATATAGGCATTGTGTCTGCAAAAGTGTGTTGTTCGATACTCAATGTTGGACCGCACGGCCGCAAGGTTCTAGAAGGCTAAAACACTGCAGCCGCAAGTGGTGGTCTCCTGACCATATGACGTTCACATAGTAATTTATTCAAATAGTTGAGGCACATGAATAACGAACACCAACACGAACCACCATCCTACATTACTCGGCCTTGGATTGTGTTCTACATTGGCCGAGCTCAAGCAATATCACTCCAAGAATAATGTAGGTCAACTGAGATAGGGAGACATAGAGATCAAGCAATATCATTACGCTTGACACAATATTTTGTTTGAAGGATTTCTCTCTCACTCTGCAAGTTAATGGTGAGACCATAATGTTTAATAAAAGCACTAGAAAAAGGAAACTACTACTCCACAATCACTAGTAAAAATTAGGAAAAACTATACACATATATCTACACCTATATCCACAATTTGAAACAATACGTAGAAAGAGTGAAAAGAAATGAGATACATAGACTAGCCTATAATTGGCCCAATGAGATACAAACCAGAGTTTTGCGGGAGATCGTGAAGATATTCGAGAGCTTGAGGGTGAGGAAAGGCCTTAAATCTCTTGTGTAGCGGTCTTCCTTGGAGAAATCGTCAAAATCTGTTGTCCACCATTGCCAATTTTGCCAAAGAGAGGAACTTGAATCAGGGCTTGAGATCTTCAACCTCCGGTGTCGTCGAATTGGGGAAGCTTGGATAGAGCGCATGTTTTAAAGAAGGTAAGGGCAATTTCGTAACTTCAACAACTAATTAGAGTTGTGCTTGTGACCAAAAGTTGTATCTAAGAGTGCCTAACCCCAAGCGTAGGGCTATGTAGGCGATTGCAAGTATATACTCGGAAAGTCCAAAGTCAAACCATAGAGAACGGTTATTTTCAGTGAAGTGGCCTATCGATCTTAAACAGTGTTTTGTAGCTATAGGTAGCCAACCCTTTTGTTTCTTTTTTTTTTTTGAATTTAAAACTGGAAATTGCCAAATTAAAATTGAAACTATGACTTTGATTAAAATTAAATTAAAAGGCTCGGGCCAAAGTTCGCATCACCTATAACCTAAATAGATCCATGATTCTCACAATTTAACACGATTGAGCCACGCGGTATTTGTGCGCTCTCTCACAATTTAATACTATTTTTTTCGTTGTTTGATTTAATCAAGGTTCGATTGAAAATTTGTTAAACCCTCAAAATGACATCGATTTAAGAATTACGCGTGCCAATTTTATTGTCGACACAAACTAAAAAACTTAACAACCTTGAATTTTAAATCAATAGCTACGAGCCCAGATTAATCACAAATAAACTTTGTTAGCACATGTGTGAGAATCACGAATCCACTTAGGCCACTTGGGTGGTGATCAACCTAGGCCGAGTCTATGACTACTCCTCCATTGACAAAGAACTCGCCAAGGAAAAACTAAAATTTACACTAAACATTACAGCTTATTAAAGTGATTAAAAAGATCGGTCTTAAGAATGTACCGATGAGATGTGTACAGGAGGGTAAACCAAAGGTGTCCTCCTTTCAATCTCAAAGGAATCCACAAGTAAGACTAAACTTAGATTCGAGTTTGGTGTGAGAAACAGCCGAGTAATTTGCGCATACTCAAAACCAAACCTCAATGTTTTATTTTAACGGAAATTAAACTAAGTATTGAAAAGATGAGGAAATTGAAACGAACTAGAAATTGAGATTATAAAAGTAGATGTTTTCATATTACAATAAATATTACAACTTTCGTGGAAAATAAACAACAAACAACAAAAATATAAACTAACTTCCAAAAGGATTTCAAAGAAACTAAGGGGAGGAATTTGCTCTTGAATTCTAGGTTGGAGAAATTTAACAAAGGAAAAGGGGAAGTAGTTTTTCAATTCTCCTGGTGTTCTCCTATTTATATCAAATCCCTTGGCCAAATATAGAAATTGACGAAAAAAAAGAAGCCATGGCAGGCTTTGGCTTTATGGCACTTTGACATTTCAGCTCTAGGATTAGGTGCCAGACTTGCATTGACTGGGTTTGTGACGCTTGATGTTCAAAACGATGTCCAATTCAAGCGCTGGAACAATCAAATTTCTTATTTTAATACCGGGAATAAAATGGTATAGCTCTTGTAATTTTTGTGCTTGACACGTGTTTCGTGGGGCAAAACAAGATATCATTCGGACTTCGCAATTAAAACTTCATTTTTTGATTCCTAGCCGCCCTATTGACTTCTTGCCTTCCACTCTTCTGACTTTCTTTTCTATTTTTGCAATTTTCCTTCATGCATTTATTGCCAAGGTGGGTTGGAAAATTATCCAGCGTGGTGCGTTACATTCTTCGTAACATCGGATGCACCATATTTATCCCCTTTTTTCCTGAAACACTCAAAACAAAACTTACGTGCAATATCTAATAAAAAATTAATAATAAACATAATAATAAGATCAAACTTGAGGACTTAAGCCCACTAATATTTACATATTTGTGTGCTTATCAAGTTGGCAGTAATTAACTTTGTTGTTTATCCTTAATGGGGATCAAGCAGTTGGAAAGGCGACCTACATGTAATTTTCCATCAGATCAGCGATTGTTTTCGACCGTTTGATGTCATCTAAGCCTTCAAAATGGGAATTTTTCTATTTAAGGAATTAATTGATTCACTTATAACTTTTAGTAAGGAATTTCATTTTACTTGCCATCTATTTTGGCAACCTTATATATCTTTCTAGTTTATGATTTCCTAGTCGAATTAGAATTTTCCTTTTTTGAAAAATTTCGTACTTCTGTATGAGCAATGCTAGAAGCACAAAAATAACTTACAAACTATTACACTAAAAGTACATATGTCAATACTACATGGATGCATGATGCAATACATTGATGCACTTATTCACTAAAAAGAATGCCACATGTATATTTATTAAATTAGTTAAGAGGTAATTAAATAATCATCTTATTTTTGAACTCTACATAAGTTTTCATCCCACACATTTTTTGGGGCTATGTTTTCATCCTCCTTAGATGAGATTTACCATTCTTGCCCTTTACTTTGACATGTATATTACAAAGCATATTTGTTTCATAATTTTTGGGGATTTGATGTTGGGACTATCGAAAATCATGGATTAATTAAAATTGTGGGGTTTTTCAAAATGAGTGGTGATGAATGTATTTCCTACAATAAAGGAGAATCCGTAAATTCAAATTTGAGGGACACGAGTATAAGACACCCGATTTTGAATGTGCTGTCAGCCTGTCAATAAAGCAAAATCCTGCTCTGATTATGCATGTATGTGGAAAACTAACAAATCCATCACTAGCGCAAAGTTTTATAATACGGTTTAATAACTTACACATTCTAATCCTGGACATTCTTTATGATTTTGCATTTGTTGCAGTTTAAGAAAGCATGCCTTAAGGTGAACATTAACTCAGTAAGATGCCATTATATCACTGTGAATATTCATTTTCGTTTTATGCAAGATTGTGTGGTTTTGAAAGGTTGAAGTATTTATCATTCCATTAAATTGAGGAGCAATGCTTCGTATATTTGGATTCTAATGGGTTCTGAATGGAAAACTGCTTGCTAAATGAGTATGTGCAAGGTTGAAGAGATAAAAAGGCTTTAACTCTATGAATATGATCAACCACCAGTGCCTTTTTTGCCAAAGGGATGGTGTTCCCGTGGAAAAACTGCAAGAATGGGTGGTTCCAACCTGTAAACATTGCTCCTCAATATTCAGTCATTTTACCATTTTCACTTTAGCTTTAAATAAATATTGGATATGGAAAAGGGAAACAACTATGCATGTTTGTTCTTCTGATGGATTGTGCACGAGGCATAAATTTTTTTGTAAAAGTGGAATCGTTTGTATGTTCTTTTCCTTACTTTAATCCCTTTTTTGCAAGAGACATTGTATTGTACAGTATTTTGGACACTAGAAAGGCCATTCCTTTCAGATTGCATGTATTTAAAGTGCCATTAGCAGTGTAGCACGGTTTGCGGTCTTGATATTGATTTGGGCAGTTCCGTAAGTGGATATAGATTTTCTCACTAGTAAGTTTCAGGGGTTTTACACCGAAGCTCCTAATACACACAACAAAGAAAGAAGCAACCTCCACTTCCATGTTGTGTAATTTCTGGTGGGGTATGTCCGATAAAGGTTGCAAGATCTGTTGGTGTAAATGGTCTGAAATCTCGAAACCAAAGGGTTTGGTGGAGTGGGTTTTAGAGACCTAAGAGCTTTCTACTTGGCGTTACTGGCTAAGCAATTCTGGAGGACGGTGCAAAATCCAGATGCATTGTGGACTAAAGTTCTTTAGGCATGCTACTTTCTCACTTCATCTACGTGGGTTGCATAAAAAGGGGCATCTCCATCTTGGATTTGGTCGAGCTTACTCAAAGGAAGGGAGCTTCTCTGTCAGGGTTTTCGATGGAGGATTGGCAATGGTGATCCCATCAAGATCTGGAGTGTTCAATGTTTAGGGAGTAGCTCCAAATCTTTGAGTCTTTGTCCTCCTCCTCCCTATTGTTCGGTGTTTCTTGTGAAGGATTTGATTATGGGCAGCTCTAAATTTTGGAAAAAGAGTTTGATTCATTCCATTTTTCCACATCAGATTCCCTCGGCAATAATGGCTACTCCTATATCCTGGACTGATGTAGAAGAATATGAGGCAATTTGGAGATTCAATAAGTCAGGTATGTACACAGGCAAATCTGATTTTTTTTCCTGCCATTTAATCACAGAACTCTGAGTGCCGAGTGATGGCTATGGCTAGTATGAGTAACGTAGTATCTGCTGTGTATTGGTTTGAGGAGCTTGTCCATAAAATCTCTTGCTTGATGGATGCTATGTCCAAACTTGGTCTTGTTGCTTATATTTGCTGGTCCATAAGGAATTGTCGAAATGAGTTTTTTTTTTTTGGAACTCTCCCTTGTCGTGAATGGGCTTTGATCAGCGCATTCTCTGGTAATGGAGAGTTTCTAGCAGCCACAGGTTGGGCATCTCCAGCTCCCACTTCATGTGAGGATGGAAATGCAATGAAATGGAAACATGAAACATCCTCCAGCTGGGTTCTGGAAGTTCAACTGTGACAGGGTTTTTGTCCCTTGGATATGTGTGCTGCTTTGGGGAGGTTCGGAATTTTGAGGGATCAGTGATGGAGGTGAACTATGGCACTTGGCAGTATCAAAGTTAGGCATGGGCTATTCGTACTGCATGCTCAATGGCAGCTAGAAGAGGAGTGAAAGATTCTATCATTGAGACAGATTGCCAACAGGCAACTGGTGGTCACAATGTCAAATTCTGGGTCTGGCTTTGACTGGGAGATCCAAATTCTACTAGAAGATGTGGATGATTGTAATGTTTCCTTTTAGTGGTGTAACAGAGTTGTGGCCATTTGTTGGCAAAAATGTCATAGGATACAAGCCCTTCCTCTTCCCTCTGGCTGTATATCCTGATGAATTGTATAAACTGATTCTCTGGGATTCTGAATGAGATTATCTGCCAATCAAAAAAATAAAATAAGAGAGGATCAAAGAGAAGTGCATGCATGGGGAATTTTTTTTAAATAGTTAGAATTTTTTTCATTGGAAAATAATTTGCATTGGTCATTGATAGGAATTAGTAGTGCAAGAGTAGTTAGGACTTTACAAACGATGCCTGGTTTACAAAGATGCCAAGTCAGTATTGCACACATGACACAACTACTAGTCTCTTTATAAAAAGAGAACACACACATGGGAGTCCTTCTGTTAGACTAGACACTAATTTGGTGTTTTGAGTTAAACAAATAAAAATAATGTAGCGTACACTTGATTAAAATAAAAAGAGTTGCTTGATAGGCTTGAAAAAATTGCATATTGTAGTTTGGATGTGGTGAGAATTACATGAGAATCAGTTACTTATTCAAATTATTCTCACCCATATTTACGGGAAAAGTGAAAAGTGTATATATGAAGAAAAATATTTGGATCTGCATTCCACAAATTCAAGTTAGAAGACCCTTTTCCCACTAAGGAAGTGTGTGGCATTTTAAGCTGGGGTTGGCATGATAGTCAAGGCATGATACTGGTTTATTCAACTCTTTTGGAGTTACTATAGGTTTTTTTGGTCGTTAACTTCAAAATCTCGAAATTAGTCGAGGTATGTTGAAACTGGCCCAGACACCAAATTACGTCCAAAGAAAAAGATAATTTTTTATGTGTTTGTCAATCTTATCAAAGCTTTTTGAATTTTTTTATTATTTTGTGTTTGGTCACTGATAAAATGTTACGGTTAAATTAGACGTGCTTGAATACACAACCTCACCATTGAAAACCAACCACGAAAGGATAGACCACTATGTGAAGCCGGGGATTGTACATTTGATCTTAAGGCTGTGTTTGGATGACTGAAATCTTAAGTAGGAATAATGGCTTGTTCTCCTATACATTTTTTCCAATGAAATCTCACATTTTATCGCACTCCAATCTCAACACATAAAATGCAAAAGTGATTTTATGAGATTTTCATAAAAATCCTCCTAAAATCTATAGGAAAACAAACTCCATTTTATCATTTGGGAAAACAAACTTCATTTTATCACCCCTTCATAAAAATGTTTATTTTTTGAGATTTTCATAAAATGCACCTAAAATCTATAAGAGAACAAGCTGTGAGAATATAATTACTGGAAATCAAATTCCTAAGAATTTTCTTGTGTAGGAATATGATTATGATTACTGGAATCGAATTCCTTAGAATTTGACACCTGGAGGAATTGCATTTTGGTATTTTGATTAATTTAGTAATCTTACGCAGGAAACGATTATTCTGAAAATTTATTAAAATCAATATTTTATTTTCTTAATGAATGAGCCAGAAATATGAAATTCCCATGGGGTATGGCCCGTATGGGAGGGATCAGATTTTCACTCAGTCTGGGAATGTGATTCCTGATTGATTACATCATCTGAAATTACATTCTTATTCTTGTCTTTGCCTAACGTCGGAATCAGAAAAATCTAGCATCTCATTCTCATTCCTGACTCTTCCAAACGTTGGAATCATAGGTAAAATGCATCACATTCTCATTTTCCTTTAAGATTATTGCTATCCAAATTGAGCCTACGGACAATGCACTTTTGATGCTTCAAATTTTTGTAGGAGTGCAATTTTGTTCACTTTCCTTAAAATAGGGTGAACAAAACCCTCTATCCTATTAGTTCAATTGGTATGGATCCCATTACAAAGTGATGCCATGCTTTGTAAACCAACTAATATAAGTCATTGTATAAACTACTGGCATGTCTAACTCAAAACCTCCAAAATTCTTTTTTCATTTATCGATTTTTGTGTTATTCATCACTAGCGTTTGTATCTGTTCAATGCATGGGCCGAAAAAATCACGATTTTTTTTGACCCCTATGTATCGAATGGGCGCAGTGTGATTTTTTTGGCCTTGTACATTGAACAGGCGCAACGCTGTTTAATAAAAAAAATACATTTGTGTTTTCTTGGCCTCGTAATTTTAACGGGCACAATAGTTAATAAAAAAATACATTAGTGTGTTTTTTAGTGACTTTCACAAATCACACGCATCACTGGGAATTTAACAACATAGAAGAACAAAAATAGAAAAGGAACCATTGATAAGTTAATTATCAATTGCTACAGTTGGGAAGTTAAGTAGAAGCAAACCACACACACACACATATATATTTTTTTCTTCAAACAAATAGATTGCAAAATACATTGCTATAGGGTATTGATAGATAGATAGATAGATTTTGTAGGAAAAAATTAGGATTAAGGGCTTGTGCGTACTAACTGGGCATAACTCTTGGGGGTAATTTGCTTTAGTTAATCTCGCAGGGGGAAACGTGCTTTTGTGAACATCTACCCAGGAGTCAAGTGTAAAAAAGCCCAGGTAATTTTGTTTGCTCTCCTCCTTTCCTCCAGCTAATGAAATGTCTATATTGTCATGTGTAGTAGTGGTAACGCACGAATAATGGCCGGTGGCCGACCTTTCCTCAGGTATCTCTTTTTCTCTTTCTTCCCAGCCTCACAAAGCGGAAATCAGCACACTATCACCAACCATAACAACGACTCATTCTTGGACCAATATGGTTTCCCCCCTCTCTCTCTCTACGGGCCAATGTACGGCGCCCTTAATTTTGTCCCTAAAAAACAAAACAGCTAAATGTTAAATAATAAACTGGAAGACAATTAAGAAAAAAAGTGCATTCCTTCAAAATGTAGAAAGGTTCCTGAATTCTGAGCAAAACAGCGAATTTTACCTGTAAAGAGCATGTACACGTCATAAAAGGTACCTGATAGTATTTTCCTTTTGCCTTTCCTTTTTCTAATCTTGTTCAATTTTACTCCCATTCAATCGCCAAAACTAACCCCATACGGACACTAATTTATACTGTAACCAATTAGAAGGTTAATTAAGAATCTGTTCCAGTGATGTTAATGTCTTGTTATTTAATTTTAGACTTCCTCTCTCTCTGCGGGTGGGGGCCTCTTTCCTGCGGTTAGTGATAAGCACGCTGGCACTCATCATTCCCTCCAAACCCTCTTCTACTTTTTCTCCCTCTCCACTAAATTTCACTCTCTCTCTCTCTCTCTCTCTTTCTAGGCTCGAAATTGTTTTTGTTCTTCGTATTCGCGAACCCCACTTTCCTCTTTATCTGTCACCTTTTTCAGCCTCCTTCTGTTTAGCAAAGATCGAACTGAATTGGGGGTAAATTGCGTCATTAGATTGGATCTGCCCATTCTTCCGTTGTTCTGCTTCGGATTAGTTTCGTCCACAAGTAGGTATTTCTGTATCGAAACTCTTTTGTTTTGTTTTTTTTTTTGGTCATCGTTTCGCCATTTCCGCCTCGATGAAGTGCGTTTTCTTTTTCGAGGAATGGAATTTTTTGGAATCTATTCCTGAGTAGTTGATTGGTTTCTACGAATTAGTTAAAGATTTTCTTTTTATATTTCGAATGCTTGATTTTCGAGGCATGGATTTGCGGAGTCGATTCCTTTTATTGAATTGATTTAGAAATTCGAAAATTTTATCATTTTTTAGCTGTGGATACAAGTGATAGTTGTGCATGGTTGGCTTGTGTGTGATGATTTGATTTAATTCTCTGATCTGTGTCAAGTATACCATTCGCTGATCTGGGTTGAGTTGTGTTGATTTCTCGCGGTATTGACTGTAATTATCATGGAAAACCCAAATAAATATTATTTGCGATTATCTATGGTGCAGGAGGATTACAATACTTCGAAGAATGAAAAAACCTGTATTTTATGTTCAAATGTTGGAATGCCAATGGTTGGTGGCTGTGCAATCTTGTTTTGGGAATGTTAGGATTCCAAGATGAATACGTTACTTTGTTTTTGCTTTTGCTTTTGTGCCTTCATTTGATCTTGTGCCTGTAAATGAGGGAGGTGGTTTGCTAAGAAATAAGGAAATTGTCCTATTTATTTCATTGCTTTCTAATGGCTACTGCAAAATTTTGATTATTGGTCCCTTTGTTTCTCTGTGCCCAATCCCCTCGCAACAAAATTTACTGTGTAGCTCTGCTGCTCCTTTCTTCCCCACCCCCGTGGTCTCTTTAACTTCCTCTTTCTTCTTCTTTCTTTGAGGTTTCAAATTTGAAATCTTTTGGTTTGAAATGTCTTCATTTCATGCTTGTGCGTCTTATTTATTTATTCGTTGTTTCTCTACTTCCTCATTTATACTTGGTAACTAATCTCTGGAGTCTGGAACATCATTTGCATTTATTGAAGTGAGGACCAGTACCAGTATCTGAAAAAAAAATAAAAAAATAGTCTTTCAGACTGGTAAAGAGGTAGATAGCTGACTTTAATTAGCTGAAAAAGCAGTTGAAGAATAGAGTCAATAGGCATTTTTTGATGGCCAAGTGTTGCGTAAAAGTTTGCTTTGCTCATTTCGTTTGCGTAAATGCATTGTGATCTACAAAGACCGAATCAAAATAGGATTTGATGTGGCCATTCCTTTTTTCCCGTAGGTGACATTGTATATCTTGTTTGTGATGAAAACATAGCTGAATGACCCAATAAAGCATTATGAGAAATAAATGAACACATTGAGCTGGGGCATTAGATGTCATGTTTAGCTTCATAGCCTCACACTGGGCCATGATTAAATCACTTACGGGTTAAGACATGTTGTCTCTGACAATTTTTTTTTGTATTTAACCAAACTTAGCATGGAAAGGATGCTGATTTAACAACCTAGAGCGAGAAACAAACCTGGAAACTGTAAGTTATGTGACACGGAAATGAGTTAAAACCTGTTGTTGTGAGAAACCTAATGAAATTATGTCAACATGGATCTTACAGCTACAAGCATAATCAGAAAAAGATGTGAGGGAACAATGTCTTATGACAAAACATTTTAGACTAATTTCTTGAGGACACGAAAGAGTTAAAAGATCTTTGATGAGAAATTGGATGACATCCTGTAGCAATTTTCTGGTTACTTTAGGTGAGCGGATTCTTTTGCGACAGGTCCTATGAGTGGGGAAGGTTGTGTGTTCAAATGAACTGTTAAATATTAGGTGTTGGTGCATCTTGAGGAATGCACATGATGAATCGAGAATACTCAATGGTACTCCCTTTTACTGATGAATCGAGTCCACTAGGTCTAGCTTGTTTAAGTTGAACATGGCAGAGGAGGAGTTGTTGTAATACGTTGTACTGGTTCAAATTGTAAATCATGCTGGAGAATAAACTTACCTTGACTGAGGTCAGGCTGCTTATCATTGGATACATCATTGAATCTGAATTGAATTCAAGGGTTGAGTTACAGTTGTCATTTGTTTATGCATATGCTTGTGCTCTCTTTTTTCTTGGTAATCCTCTTTAATGAGTTTCTGAGTTGTTTATTTCCTTTATGGCATAGCTACAATGAATTGTTGAAATCTTATGATACCTTTAATTGGTCTATCCCTTACCTATTTCACATGCCCATATTTCAGGGTTCTACTCTTATCTTCAGCCCAAAGTGAAAAAACAAACAGAGTATGGCTGTCTCAATGAGAGATTTGGATCCCGCTTTTCAGGGAGCTGGACAAAAGGCGTATCCTTTACATTAGGATATTTTGATGCGGTGACCTTCTCTGGGAATAGTTTTTGTTATTTGTAAAACTAAGAATCAAACACTCAGCACTGCTTTGCAGGCTATTCTTTCCTTTTGCATGAGGTGTAATGAAGTTCTATTCTTCTAGTTGTTTTTATAAGCAACAAAGGGTAAATTGCGTTAATATGCATAGAAGGTAACACTAATGCATGCTGCTGCTCCTTTGCCAATTGTTATGTATTTGGATTTTGAATAGACCATTTGTGGAAGTTCACAGTCTGTTTTCCTTTACAATATAAAGCGGAATTGAAATATGGCGCATTGAAAACTTCCGTCCTGTGCCTGTCCCAAAGTTTGCACATGGCAAATTTTTTACTGGGGACTCGTATGTGATTTTGAAGGTAACTGATCTATTTCTAATCAGACACATTTTCCCGTTGTGACATTGTATTTATGATGCTTTACTCACATAATTGGATCCAAAAGAGTGGACTTGGCCATATTATCTGTAGCTACCCTTACCTAGTATCTAATTAGTAGTTATACTAATGTGATATCGCATTTTTAGTGCATTTTTTTATGTTATACACCCATGCATTCCTCCTCCACAAGATATTCCCAAATGAAGATTCCTGGTGTAGCAAACAATAATATCACCGTCAAACTTTGCATTTCTTCCTTTCCTTCGGGGTTTACTTGGCTTTCTTCCGTATTTATAAAGCTAGAGCCATAATTAACTGATGTCAGTCGGTGGATAATGGCATAAAAATTAGGATTTGAAAACATAGTGCTTATTTCTATAACTCAAGTTTCTTTCTCATGCAGTACTTCAAGGATCTCTTAGGGAAGAATAGAGAGGCTAATCAAGGAAGGGGCTTGGTTCCCATTCTCACTTCCATTTTTCTGCCAGAATTTCTCACTCATCCTTACAGCATGCCATTTGGAAGATGATTTCATTGGATTTTGATGGAATCAAATAAATATAAATGAATAAAACAGACTAAACTGCCTTCAAGAATGGTTGAGAAGGGTAGACCCAAGAAAAGTATGCTATCTGTTAATTTAATGATCAGATGGTACTCTTATGATCTACAAGGGTGGAGACTCTGATGTAATCTCCAAAGTCGTAGACAAGATAAACCTAACATCCCAGCTTGGTCACAACTAATGCTGTGATATTAGTATATTACTGTAGGTAAATGAATGAGACTGTTGGTAGTGGCTATTTATTGTGAAGGAATGGACTTTGAAGCTTGAGGACATCACTATGTAATGAATATTTGAAAGTACTAGGAACATGGTTCCTGTGGAAGGACGTGAGCACTAAGTTATGTGCTCTTATTGGACAAGTCAGGTAGTCACTTGGGCAATATTTGTCCAGCATAGGCATTGGTATATTTTCTCAATTTCTGTACAGCTAATGTAAACTCCCAAACAGCGTTTGCCTGCATTAGTTGGTTACACAATTTTCATCTGGTAGCTTATACACAAAGTATTTACCTTAATTTCTTTTAGTGAGATGGTATGTATTCTTGATCTCTGTCTACCCTGTATGTTCATTGTCCATGAATTCTTTTATTATCTCATATTTCTTACTTTCTTTTTTTTGGCAGACAATTGCTCTAAAAAGTGGTGCCTTACGTCATGATATCCATTATTGGGTTGGGAAAGATACCAGTCAGGTAAACTTATATTGTATACTTTTAACCTCCATTGGTTATCCTGCGACAATTCTTAGTTGGCCATCTCAACTCTGTTTAAATAGGATGAAGCTGGTACTGCAGCAATCAAGACCGTCGAATTGGATGCAGCTCTTGGTGGTCGTGCTGTTCAGTATCGTGAAGTACAAGGCCATGAAACGGAAAAGTTCCTTTCTTATTTTAAACCATGTATTATACCTCAAGAAGGTGGAGTTTCATCTGGTTTTAATCATGTGGAGGCTGATGAGCACATTACGCGGTTGTTTGTTTGCAAAGGAAAACATGTTGTTCAAGTGAAAGAGGTTAGCTATATTCTTCAGGTGCTCAGCTAATGATGGCTCACAGATATGTATCATATTTTCATCTTTCTTTATGCTGGGGACAGGTTCCTTTTGCTCGATCCTCTCTCAATCATGATGACATCTTTATACTGGATACCAAGTTGAAAATTTTTCAGTTCAATGGTTCTAACTCTTCTATACAAGAAAGGGCCAAAGCACTGGAAGTTGTGCAGTACATTAAAGATACCTATCATGATGGGAAATGTGAGATAGCCGCCATCGGTAAGTGAATAATCAATTTCATAGTAACAGAGATAAACATTAATTACTCTCACTTACTACGTCTATTTACTGACTGTCTAAACAGAGGATGGAAAATTGATGGCTGATGCTGAAACTGGTGAATTCTGGGGTTTCTTTGGGGGCTTTGCTCCACTGCCAAGGAAAACAGCCAATGATGAGGATAAAATTGCTGATGTGATTTCTACCCGTCTGTTTCGGTAATACGTGCCATTTGACATTTATTTTTAGGTTAAATCGATCTCTAGAAGAGCATGTGCTATTTCCAAAGTCGCAAAAGGTAGATTAAGAACATAGATCTACTTCAATTCTCTTCTACCCTTTCCTTTTTCCAACTTTTCCGTAGTTGGATTCCTGTTGAACCTGACGTTGAAACATAAATTTATATTCATACTTTCTAACTGATGAATACAATTGGCTAAACACAAAATAATCGTAAATTGACTTATTTTAGGTAATGTGTCTTTCTATACTGTGCTAACTAATATTATAGGGATATACACACCTCTGTTTTTTTATTCATTTCCTATTAATTGTTTAAAAGTTAGATGTTCAATCTGAAAATGGAAAATGTAAGAAACCAGAAAAGGAATATGTTTCCAAACTGGACTTTCATTAGCGCAAACTGAATATTATGATGAAAATATGGACTTTCAGTTCACAAGAATATTGATAATAGAAATAGAAGTTTGTATTGCGGTGTCAGGTGTACATACTTTACATCTTATTTCTTACAAAAAGGTTTATTGCTATTCCAGCGTTGACAAGGGACAGGCAGAACCTGTTGAGGCTGATTGTTTGACCAAGGAGCTCCTAGACACAAACAGATGTTACCTTTTGGATTGTGGGCTAGAAGTTTTTGTGTGGATGGGAAGAAGTACGGCCCTAGATGAAAGGAAAAGTGCAAGTGGAGCTGCAGAAGTAATTTTTTAGTTTTTTTATTGATTGGTAATTTGGTAGTGAATTATCTTCCATCCTTCTATCATTAGTAATTCTGCTGAACAGGAGCTTGTCCGTGGCCTCAATCGTCCAAAATCTCATATAATTCGGGTAATTGAGGGATTTGAGACAGTGATGTTCCGGTCAAAGTTTGTTTCCTGGCCTCTGGCTGATGATGTAGCTGTATCAGAGGATGGCAGAGGAAAGGTTGCTGGTTAGTAACTGAGTTTTCATGTCTTGTCCCAGGAATTTTTTTTTATCTCAAATAGATTTTTCTGCACCTAAATTTTTGCATACCTTCTATTTTTGAGTATTTCCATTCCTGTTCTGTTTTTGTACTAGAGAAGTTCTTACCACACTTATCTGGTAACAATTTTGCAGCACTTCTAAAACGCCAAGGAGTCAATGTGAAGGGTCTATTGAAAGCTGCTCCTGCAAAAGAAGAGCCACAGCCACATATCGACTGCACTGGAAATCTACAGGTGCTGCACTAAGTTATGAGTGTCTATATGAAACCCATTTCCTAGGTTTACCTGAACTGCTTATGATACTTTTTTCCCATGAAATTAGCATAACGATTCCTGGTAATAAAATTATCTATATTGTCCTTTTGACAGTGAAGTATTGGCCCTTTATGTAGGAACATTATCAACTTTGATGCAGCGTAAGTCTGCTTGGCAATTTTAGTTCTCTGGTTTGTTGCTAATGGTTGTTTTCTAAATGCTTGCACAGGTTTGGCGTGTAAATGGACAAGAGAAGACTCTCCTTCCAGCATCTGACCAGTCAAAATTCTACAGTGGAGATTGCTATATCTTTCAGTATTCTTATCCTGGAGAAGATAAAGAGGAATACCTTATAGGGACATGGTTCGGGAAGCAGAGTGTTGAGGTGAAAAGAATTATGATTTTTAGTTTTTTTTTTTTTTTTTGATGTTAAACTATGCTAAACTTTTAGATCATTCTACAGCTAGTCCAGATCATTCTGAAAAAACAAAGTTATAACTAATTCCTCTTCAGTTATTTTTTCGCTTGTTCACCTTCCATGCGTTATAACTTTTAACTTACAAGAAAGTTCCTTTGTTATTTTAGCTTTATCCTTTATGCCTGACTACTGGAAAATAATGATATGCTTTTTGGCTGAGTTCTACCCTCTTTGTTTTGTGTTTCGTTTTTATTTCATTTCTCTCCTTTGTTATTATGTCAACTTGATCCAGGCATGTAAAACCATGTCATTCTTTACACTGGACAGTTATTGTTTAGTACAACACCTGACAAGTATTTCATCTTCAATCCATTAAAAACCTTTACAGATGTTGTTTGAATTGATTCACGTCAAGTAAGCATATGCGATGACATTATGTTGTGTGAAGATTCTGAACTATGAAATCTTTGTTTGCATTGTTGGAAACACCACTATTCCCAAATTTCAGTCATTTCTTCCCTGTATAAGTCTCTCTCTCTCTCTCTCTCTCTCTCTCCAACACACAACTCATGCATGTGCAAGTGCAGAAAAAAATATATAGTTGTGCAGTATGGTACGGGGATGATAAAAAATTATATATATGTGGTATGTGGAATTTGATCTGTAAACTATCTTTTTTTTTTTGCTTGTTTGTACATCATCAGTAAACCGTGTCATGACCCTAATTTTACGTTGCTTTGTGAATATTTACCAATCTCTGATTACACAATACAGGAAGATCGAGCTTCATCTATCTCACAGGCAAGCAAAATGGTTGAGTCGCTGAAGTTTCTACCTGTTCAGGTAATGTTATAGATTAGGAATCTATAATTGTGAATTTCGTGTGAGTTCATACTAAGTACATTTATATTTAACACTTTGGTTATTGTTGATTTACAGGCTCGCATCTATGAAGGAAATGAACCAATCCAGTTCTTTTCAATCTTTCAGAGCTTTATTGTATTTAAGGTATAGTACACTTCGGGTTTTTGTCTAATGTTTTTTTCACTCAATGGTTAACGTTGTTATCTCAGAAGTTAATATTTTTTATTCGAATGCCCATGTTAGTTTTCATTTCTCATTCACTGTTGCACCAATTTCTTTCACTCATCAGGGTGGTCTCAGTGATGGATACAAGAAACACATTGCAGAGACTGAAATTCCAGATGTAACATATACAGAGGATGGTCTCGCATTATTTCGGGTACAAGGTTCTGGACCAGAAAATATGCAAGCAATTCAAGTGGAACCAGTAAGTCCTACTGATGGTTTCCCTCCTAATAATCTGACTCATTTCTTCATGTTAAGTTATGTTGTTAAGGTTTCATTTGTTATGTATTCTATTCATAGGGTTAGTTTAGTCATGAGTAAGTTGGTCCTGTATATGTCTGTGTATAGACCCATTTTTACGGTAATGAGAAAAACCTTTGATCTCTCTTTCTCTCTCTACAAATCTTGCATGGTATCAGAGCTAAGATCCATGGTTGATCTTGCTTCGTAGAGGTTTGAGACTTTTATTTGCGTTTATCAGTCGACTGGAGCTTTCTGGTAGGTCGCTTGTGCACTGTTAATGTACAACCAGAGTCAACTACCACTTTCCTCCCCCCAACGGCACAGTACGACTTCCCACAAGTGTAGTGTAGCCACCAGCGAGCTCCGACGAGTGTTGTACAGCCTCCGGCGAGCTCCAACGACCTTCGTTCGATTTTTTTGTGTGGTCAAAATCACCTGAGTTTGTCACCGGTCTTACTTCGAGTGGTCAGGGAGCATATTTGAGCACAGAGTTTTGTTGCTCACGTCGAGGAGATCACTGTGGTGGGTGGCTGATCGCCGGAGACCACCGTAACAGTGCTCACGTGCCGGAGAAAGGCAGCGCGTGGCAGCGAGTTAGATCCACTCGCGGGAGTGCACTACACGCGTTGATCAAGGTTGAAGGAGGTTAGACGTGTTGGTCAAAACAGTCAGAGAGTGGTCAAAGGGTTTCTTCTGCGTGTCAGAAGGTTTAGAGAGGGGTTCACCGCAAGCCAAAGGGTTATTCGGTAGTCCAACAGGTCAAGTGGCTGGAAAAGGGCTCATTCCGCGAGTCAAAAGGGTCATGCGGGGGTCCAAAAGGGGGTCAACGGCTTGGAAAGGTTCAGAAAGGCTATCTGGAGGGTCCAAAATCCTCTGGAGGGTTTAGAAAGGCTCAAGGGGGTGTTTTGACTGATCCGGACCACTTTTGGGAGCTCTGAGTCTTGTTCCTGACTAATTTCGATGTTCCGGATCCATTTGCGGAGTCGCTTTAAGGTGATTTGAAACGGAAATTGTTGGTACAAAGGAGGCTTTCAAAACTACTCAAGTTGGTGCCCTTTTTTCCGAGGGGGAGTTGCAAACTCCCAAGCGCCTATTGGCTAGGCTTAACACTCCATCTACCATTGCTTCTACCACTTTCTTTGTTCACAAAGAAATACATGCTCATGCTTCTACTACCTCTTGCTCTCTTCCGTGGATCCTAGATTCTGGTGCTACGGATTATATGACAAGTTGTTCGTCCTTTTTTTATTCCTACTCTACTTGTTCTGCTAAGGATAAAGTTAGAGTAGCTAATGGTTCTTTATCTGCTATTTCCGGGAAAGGTTCTAGTCATTATTATCCAACCATTTCTCTTTCATCAGTTCTTCATGTTCCCAATTTTTCTATTGACCTTTTATCCATTAGTAGTCTTACCCAATCCTTAAATTGCTCTGTAACATTTTTTCCTACACATTGTGTCTTTCAGGAACTGGATACGGGGAGAATGATTGGCAGTGGTAAAGCTCATGAGGGCCTTTATTTTTTGGAGTTTGCACCTAATCCAGTTTGTCCACCTTTGTCATGTGGTGAAGCTCTTGTTGCAGATACAGGTTCAACTCTTCCCTTGTTACATCAGTGGCATCGTAGATTGGGTCATCCATCCTTTGGAATTCTAGAAAAATTGTTCCCTAGTTTGACTAAACAATGTTCTCGGAATCAGTTCCTTTGTGAAGCTTGTGAGCTTGCAAAACATAAGCGCTCATTTTATGCTCCGGTCAATCAAAGAAGTGATTCGCCATTTATGGTCATTCATTCCGATATTTGGTGTCCTTCTTGTGTCACATCTTTGTCTGGTTATCGCTAGTTTGTCACCTTCATTGGCTGTTATTCTTGTGTCACCTGGGTGTATTTACTAAAGGCAAAAAATGAGGTTTTTTCGAGCTTTAAATCTTTTCACCAAATGGTACGTACTCAATTTAATGCTAATGTTAAAGTGCTTCGTAGTAATAATGGGACTGAGTATATAGATGAGACTTTTCAGGCATATCTTAATGACTCTGGTATTCTTTTTCAGACTTCTTGTGTTGGCATTCCACAACAAAATGGAGTTGTCGAGCGCAAGAATCGCCATCTTGCTAAGGTAGCCTGCTCTCTATTGTTCACCATGAATGTTCCTGAACACTTTTGGGGCAAAACTGTCCTTACTGCAGCTTTTCTTATCAATCGCATGCCATCTAGTGTTCTTCAGTTCCAACCTCCGATTAAAGTTCTCTTAGGTTGTTCTCAGGTCTCATCTCTCCCGCCTAAAGTCTTTGGTTGTCTGTGTTTTGTTCATGCTCCTAAGCACCCAAGTGGTAAGCTGGATTCCAAAGCTCGCAAGTGTATTTTCCTTGGCTATTCTCCCACTCAGAAGGGTTATAAATGCTATGATCCGCACTCTTGCAAAATGTATGTCTCCATGGATGTCACCTTTTGGGAAACAGAATCCTTTTATCCTCTATCCACTTCATCTCTTCAGGGGGAGAATGATAGATAGGAAGAGATGTTGACATTTCATGCTCCTGAGTCATGGTCTTATCCTTTACCTTGTCATGGTGAGGGGGAGAAAGAAACTTTACTTGCAGAAAGAGCAGAGCATGATATTCGGGAAAGATTGGATAGACCAAATTTGCAGACCTTTTCTCGAAAGAAAAAAGGCAAGCTTACATGTGAGGTACCACTTTGCCAATCTTCATCACCTACTCCAGTTCCTAACTCTTCAGCTGACTCATCTGGTAATGATCCTTTCCCTACTGTTGTTGATGATCTTAATGCTCCCATTGCTCTTAGAAAGGGAGTTAGATCATGCACTCAACATCCTATTTCTTAGTTTGTTTATTATGACCGTTTATCTCGTTTGTATCGTGCTTTTGTTTCGTCTCTTTCTTCTGTATCTATCCCACAGAATTGGCAGGATGCATTCATGATACCTAAGTGGAAAGGAGCTATGGTAGAGGAAATGACGGCTTTAAAAAAGAATGGCACTTGGGAGCTAGTATCTCTTCCAAGAGGGAAGAAACCTGTGGGATGTAAATGGGAGTTCATTGTGAAACACAAACCTGATGGGACAGTTGAGAGATACAAGGCAAGACTTGTTGCCAAGGGCTTCACACAAACCTATAGTATTGACTATGAGGAGACGTTTGCCCCTGTAGTGAAGATGAACTCTATGCGAGTTCTACTCTCGTGTTGCCAATTTAAATTGGCCTCGTCACCAGTTTGATGTGAAGAATGCATTCCTCCATGACGAATTAGAGGAAGAGGGTACATGGCTATTCCACCAGGTTTTTCTTCATCTCAGACCGAGGGAAAGGTGTGTAGATTGAAGAAGACATTTTATGGCTTGAAACAATCTTCTAGAGCATGGTTTGATAGGTTTCTCAAAGCCATGTTGAGATTTGGATACAAGCAGAGTCATGCTAACCATACTATGTTCATCAAGAGAAGTAATGGTAAGATTGCCATTCTTATTGTTTATGTGGATGACATAATCATGACAGGTGATGATGTGAATGAGATTGTTAGCCTTAAAGCTCTTCTTGCTCAAGAGTTTGAGATTAAAGATTTGGGGTCTATGAAGTACTTTATTGGAATGGAGGTGGCTAGATCTGACAAATGAATTTTTATCTCTCAAAGGAATTTTTATCTCTCAAAGAAAGTACATCCTTAATCTCTTGGAAGAAATTGGTATGTTGGGATGTAAGCCCGCTGATTCTCCCATTGAGGCCAACCATCATCTTGGTAGCAATGTGGGGGAGCTTACAGAAAAGGAAAGATATCAGAGACTTGTGGGTTGCCTGATATATTTATCTCACACTAGACCAAATATTTCCTATGTTGTGGGGGTTGTGAGCCAATTCATGCATGAACCTCGTACTAGTTATCTTGATGCAGTTTATCGTATCTTAAGGTATCTGAAATTTTCCCCAGGTAAAGGAATTTTGTTCTCTAATCATGGTCACTTGAGATTGGAAGCTTTCACTGATGCCGACTGGGCTGGTTCTATTGATGATCGTCGATCTACTTCTCGTAATTGCACCTTCCTTGGAGGGAATTTGATGACATGGAGGAGTAAGAAGCAGTCTGTTGTAGCTAGATCTAGTGCAGAGGCTAAGTACAGAGCTATGACTCATGGTGTTTGTGAGCTATTATGGCTCCAAACTTTCTTGTGTGATTTGGGATATCTTGATCGTGGTCCTATGAAGCTCTACTGTGATAACAAAATAGCCATAAACATTGCTCATAATCCTGTTCAACATGATTGAACAAAGCATATTGAGATTTATAGGCATTTCATCAAGGAGAAGTTGAGCAACGGTTTGATATGCATGCCTTTTGTGAGATCCGAAGACCAATTGGCCGATGTATTATTACTAAGGGTCTTAGTAGTAAAAGTTTTCACCCAATTGTATTCAAGTTGGGCTTGATAGATATCTTTGCACCAACTTGAGGGGGAGTGTTAAGTTATGTTGTTAAGGTTTCATTTGTTATGTATTCTATTCACAGGGTTGGTATAGTCACGAGTAAGTTGGTCTTGTATATGTCTGTGTATAGACCCATTTTTACGGTAATGAGAAAAACCTTTGATCTCTCTCTCTCTCTCTCTACAAATCTTACACTTCAGAATAGATGTAGTTTTTCAGGCTCCAACATTTTTGTTATCATTCCCATTTTTTGGGATTTCCCGTTATTTTGTCATTTCTCACGAACTAGACATGAAGATATTGCCATTCTTTCTTTCTTTATTTATTATGATCTCTCTTTTGATTACTTATTTATTGGCTAACAAAGAGGCTTCAGCTAGCAGCATCTTGATTTCTAGCAAAACAAAATAATAGTGCTGCTTAGAGCCCCTATGCCGCCACAAGAGGTCGTCCTTCTTTAGTAACCTTGAAAGTTTCGAGTAAATACAGAGACCTCACAATAAAATGATAACGTCATATCATGGTTATTCTGTGCTATCGGATTAGTTGATTATTGGTGATTTATTGATGTCCAACACCTAAATATGTACCAACACCCAGAGCTTGTACTCAGATCCTGTAATATTGACCTCCAATATTTATAAAGATTTTGTATTTGTGTTTCTAATTGAATCAGGTCGCTTCATCTTTAAACTCCTCTTACTGCTACATCCTACACAGTGGCTCAACTGTGTTTACATGGTCCGGAAATCTTACAACCTCAGAGGACCAGGAACTAGTTGAAAGGCAGCTGGATATCATAAAGGTCTGCATATTTTATGGATGTTTCCAATTCCAATGAGTCTTGATACAGCACTTAGATATTGGCCTGAGCTGTGTTTCTGTAACGTCTTTGGTATGCAAAAAGCATAGAAAGAGTAATATTCCTCAAAAAATTGCATTTCTGAATTGTAGTGGATATCTTCTCAAAATTGCTGTGTTTCTGTAACGTCTTTGGTATGCAAAAAGCATAGAAAGAGTAATATTCCTCAAAAAATGATTCTTGGGTCTGCCCTCTTTGATGCCTTTTAGCTTTGATTTGAGGGCATGATTCCGCAGCAAACGTGACGGTATAGGGGGACTACTATTTCAATGGTATTCTATGAGCAGCCATTTTGTGCATTTATTGCCAAAGGTTAGGTCTGTCTGCAATCCATCTGTTTTAGTGGTATTATGGGAGCAGCCACTTTGTGCATTTATTGCCAAAGGTTAGGTCTGTCTCTTATCCATCCCCCGCCCATACCCCCAATTATTGGGGACTAAATGGGTTATGTTATTGTTATTGTTGTAGTGGATATCTTCTCACTAGTCAGTGAATGACTTAAAATGGTTTGATGCGACACTTCAATAAGTATGCATACACTGGTTCTAGACATCAAAATGGTTTTAAAAAACATATCTTGCTCTAGTCAGGCCTTCTCATTATTCACATGTTAGATATTTTCCATGCAGCCAAATCTACAGTCCAAAACACAAAAAGAAGGTGCCGAGTCTGAACAATTTTGGGATTTGTTAGGTGGAAAATTGGAATACCCAGGCCAAAAGATTGGAAGGGATGCTGAAAGTGATTCTCACCTATTCTCTTGTACTTTCATAAAAGGTGGGGCCAGATTATATCTCAATAATTTCTTATTTCAATTTATGTGATTCTCAGTAATTTGTTGTAATCTGATTCTTTCTGTTCCTTCCACTGCACTGATTACTGCTGAAACGCCTGCCGGTCTTCAGGTGAATTGAAGGTTTGTATTCCCCTTGAGTTCTTTATTTTTTAGCTTAGCGGATTTACAGTACATGTTATGTCCCTTAAACTAAGCTTGTAGTTGCACCATACGGCTATGAAATTTCGCTCAGAAAAAACTCCCATTTTTCAAGTCCCATTCCCCTTTTGTTTCTCCAGTTATTTGTTTTGAATAAAGCTAATAAAAAGTTCTGTCTTCAACAAATCCATACGTCTGCTTTGTTTATAGTGTCAATCTTGCTAATGGTATATGATATACCATTCAGTTAGTATTGAACTGAATTGTCTTATATATTAAATATGTTTAAGAATTAAAGACAATACTGTTTGCTCACCACGCTTGGTGGATAATAACAATATTGCACCATGATTGAATTATGAATTGCTTCCGCAGGTGAACGAAATATACAATTTCAATCAGGATGATTTGATGACTGAAGATTTATACATCCTGGATTGTCGCTCGGACATCTTTGTCTGGGTTGGGCAACAGGTCGATTCCAAGACTAGAATGCATGCTCTAACGATTGGAGAGGTATGATCTAAAAGTTTTCGTTGGAAGAAACTTTCATGCTTTGATTTGTAGAGAGAAAAAGTGGCTCCTACTATGACTAAGATTCAGTTGTTTGGGTTGTTAGAGGAAGCTTAATAGCTTGTAGAACATTTGCAATGCTGCATCCACGCTTATTAAGATATGAAGTTGCGGCACTACAATGATGGTTCTGTTCTGAATCACTGCTTTGTTAGTTTTTAAGTGGCCCAAGGCCATTGGCAAAGGACTGTACTCATGAAATTGATTTTGGTGTCTTAAGTTTTCATGGGCTCCCCAGTCCCCACGTGTCATGTTCCACTTTCATATAATAACAGACATGCTGTAAACAACAAATATCCCCAAGTCACCCTAAGGTCTAATGTTATAGAGTAACCATCTTTTGGGTTCTGATGCTTGCTAGTTTCTTGGTCTCATCTGCAATCTCTTATTATCATTTCTCAACAGAAATTTCTTGAACGTGATTTTCTCCTTGAAAAATTATCTCATGAAGCTCCAATATATATCATTGCTGAAGGGAGTGAACCACTTTTTTTCACACGTTTCTTCACCTGGGACTCAGCAAAATCTGCCGTAAGTAATCTATTTTGATGTAGTTCCTGGACATGAGAACTAGGAATTTATGATTTTCTTGGGTGACATTGCTTTCATATGGTTACAGATGCATGGAAACTCATTTCAAAGGAAGCTTGCAATAGTGAAAAACGGGGGCACTCCAATTTTAGAAGTAATTATTTTTCTTCTTCTCATATGCTTACTTCGATTTGCCGACCTTTTCTTGTTCTTGATCCTATTTTCAATTTTTCCTCTCCATCTTAGTTATTTGTCAGAATTATCTTTCCCTTGTGCACGTTCTAATCTACCTGTAGATCTAGGTGATTGCGGCTATGATTTCATTTCATGTCTTTTGGTCTGCCTGCTTTCAACATTAAATTAAAAATCAGATGACAATATGGTGCGGGAACAACAAATGTACCATGACATTGTCATTTTATATTTACCATTTTGATAGACTTCTTTACATAAGTTTACATTAGTACGTTATAGCTGTTGCGTCTGAGGTGTTGTGTTTTTGCTTTTTGTCGGTGCACATGCTTTAGTTTTGATATTATGTCATGGATGGTGTTAGAGAAAGGGAAAAGACATTTTAGTGCTCAAAGAGTGTAATTACAAGAGAAAAAGATGAAGTTATATATTCTAGCCCTAACAACCTTAAGCAAACCCTAATGAAATCATAAAAAAAAAATATTGTAAAAGTACCCATGACAACCTTAAACTACCCGTAACATAAAAGAGAAATAAATATTGCAAAGTACCCGGTAAAAAAAAATAAATTTGCAACTACTCAACACCCAACCTCAAACTCCGGATGTGAGTGCATAGAGTATCGTCAGTTTGTCAAGGAGAAAACGAAATTGGTCGGAAATGTGTCGTAGTGAAGAAATAGCCAACTGCAATGATAATCTAACACACGGCAGAATAATAGTGCCTGGCTGAAGATGCTGACAAACAAACTGACAATCGATCTCGATATGCTTCGTCTGCTCATGGAAGACTGAGTTATTTACAATCTGGATGTTACTACTATTATCACAATAAAGAGGTGTGGAAGAGTGGAGAGAAACACCCATATCAAACAGAAGTCATCGAAGCCAAACTACTTCAGCAGTAGCAGAGGCCATAGAATGGTATTTAGCTTTAGCGGTAGAGCGAGCAATAACGGATTGCTTCTTGCTTTTCCAGGATATGAGAGAATCACCTGTCAGATATATCCCCTGCCCAATCGGCATCAGCATAGGCGAAGAGTCAAACTTCGAGGTGGAAGATAGAAGTAAACACTGGTAGACGGTGCATCGTACATAGCGTAAAATACGTAACAAAGCAGCCCAGTGGGTAGAATGAGTAGCTGAAACAAACTGGCTAACATTATGGACCGCATATGCAATATCAGGACGTGAGGGACATATATGCTCAGTGAAAACGAGCTTTTGTTGAATTGAAATTTCCAGTGAAAACCTGACATGTATGCTTCTCTTCATGAATTGTCAAGGCCAACAGTGTTGAGTGCTTTTGAACTTTGAGACTAATGTAGTCTCTCTCTTTTTTGGTGCTGATTGCATGGCATAAGAGAGGTCAAAATTCTGAATAGGGTCTGCTAACTGGATGTTTGATGCTGACATCACAAAAGGAACAAATGATAGCCCCTCGTTGCAAAGTTTGATCCTACTAATGTGGGTTGGATCAAAATTACCTCAAAAGTTAAGTATACTCTAATTTTGTGTGGTCAAAACTTACCTCATCAAATGAAAAGCTTCGTTTTGGATGATTTTGAACAAGGGATATCCGGAAGCTTACTATCAGTGCTAGATTAATTTAGATCTACATTAGCTGTCTTGAGATTAAAATGAACATAGATCATCTAAAAGAACTTTGTCTTATATATTTATACTGGATAATTAGCTTCTCAGGGTCCAATGTGCTCTCCTTCCTGAAAGTGGTATTTGATGTTTCTACCTTCACATTCACGTGTCACTTTCCTCAGAAACCATGTAAAATATTCTACTGAAGCTGTTTCTGGCTAGATTCTGAAGTTATGATGAGAAAGTCCAGAGTTTTCACTCATCATATAAAATTTTCCTGATCGACCTCAGAGCAAGAAAAGTTGTGAATTTTGTTATAATGTAGGAGTTCTTTCTTGCAAATACTTCACAACCTGGTTGTGGCTAGAAGTCATTAAGCTATTCACTTCTGATATATCGTATAGATTACAATTTAGGTATGGGATGATTCTTCTTTATGCAGTGCCTGCCTCCAATCAAGCGATTTAAAGACTATCAGCATGGCACTTACGGTTTTTGAGAGGGAGGGAGGGAGGGAGCAATAATGCAATTTTTTATTTTTTTATTTTTTTTTCTGGATAACCAGATGTCTAGGCTAGCTCGTGCACACCTCGACTTATTCTGGGGTCCTGAAGTTAAACTAACTTCCAGTGGACCCAAGGTTTGGAAAGTTTGTGATTCTCACACGCTCCCACACCCCACCCACCCAAAACACCACCCACCCAAAGGGAAAAAAACCCGTTGCTTTCTTAACTCACAACCTTGGGTTATATGGAACCATTTTCTGCTGGTGTAATTGAAGGTGGAGCTTGAGATGCAAAAGACGGCTCATACTTTTTTGATTAAACTGTTGAAGAAGTACAGCTTTTTAGATGTGAATATTGTGACATAATACTTAATCTAATTATTTTCTACATAATAACCAAAATGCCTTTATTATATGTTTTGCATTGGAGAATACTTTGCTTTGTGATTTGTCATCGTCTAAATGTACTACAGTCGCTTACAGCTATTGCCATTTGCTTCCTTCATTCTTCTTCTGCTAGTTCTTCTCGCAATAGCCAGTTGTACTGGTTAGTTTTATTTTCTGATTAGAAACATGCTTGCACGATAATAGAAACCAAAAAGGAGGACACCGGTATCCTATGGCGGACGGTCTGCTGTTCCAGATAAATCACAGCGTTCCCGAAGCATGTCTTTCAGCCCTGAACGAGTACGAGTGAGGGGCAGGTCTCCAGCCTTCAATGCACTTGCTGCCACTTTTGAGAACCCAAATGCGAGGAACCTTTCAACTCCTCCCCCAATTGTACGGAAGCTATATCCAAAATCTGTGACCCCAGATTCAGCAAAGTTGGCTTCTAGATCTGCAGCTATTGCCGCTTTAACTTCAACTTTTGAACAACCACCACGAGAAAATATTATCCCTCGTTCTCTTAAAGGTAAGTGTTGCTTTTCTTAAAGATGGTGAAGCAGCCATCACTTTCTACCGAGTTCTGCTGAAGTTTGAAGTACTCTCTTGTTGTGGTTAAAGTGAGCCCTGAGGCACCGAAACAAAATCCCGAGACAAACTCCAAAGAAAACTCCATGAGCAGCAGGATAGAAGCTCTAACCATACAGGAAGATGTAAAAGAGGGTGAAGCTGAAGATGAGGAGGGTCTTCCAATATACCCATATGAACGACTTAAAACATCTTCCGCGGATCCTGCTACAGAAATTGATGTCACCAAGCGTGAGGTAGTAACTTTGAATTTGCAATATCACAAGAAGTTTATACTGTTGTTATGCTGGTACTGAGATTTTGCAAAAAATAATTCTTGCAGACTTACCTATCTTCTGAAGAGTTCAGAGAGAAATTCGGGATGACAAAGGATGCTTTTTATAAGCTACCAAAATGGAAACAAAATAAGCTCAAAATGGCCCTTCAATTGTTCTGAGTCTCCTCAAAATGGCCCTTCAATTGTTTCAGCTACCTGAAGTTCAGATTGCAGATAAAGAAAGCATGGGGTGGAACTTTGTAGGAAAATTTCTATTTGATGTTTTCCATTGCTATGACTTATTTTTTCTAGGTGAAACATTTGATTGATTTGGCATCTTATGAAACTGGCAGCCGACTCTAATTGCTGGTTTCTTTTCTTCTGCAGCTGGGAATTCAATTCATCAATGTTAGGGGACAGCATCAGTGCATTTTTAGCTGCTTCTGCTCCCAAGAAGCATGATTTCCTTTTTTTTATGGAGGATATCTGAAATTTTCCCTTCCCTTCTCCCCGCGTGGTGGTTTGGATATGTAGCACTTATTTTTGGTTTTGATTTTTGTGTTTTTTCTCACAATTTAGTTGCTTGTTATTCTTTAGGGTCTTCAGTTGGCGTGAGATTGCATTTTTGACTTCGTTTCCCATTCAATTATTTATCTATTGATTTCAAAAGAGAAATTTAGGGGGCTTGGGTTTGTTAAATTTCTAGGCTGTATTGTTTGGAAGAGGATGAGATGTGCGCAAAGCAGAGTGTAAAAAACAGACCATATTTATTGGTTTTAATAAAATGTTGTTTTTTTCTTTGTATTTATTGTTTATATAACTTCGCTAATTACTTTATCTTCGATGTAGTATCACCAACCGGGAAAGCGTTGCCTGAAAATGTACTTTTTTTTTTTTTCTCTTTCCTAGTCTTGTTTTGAAATGTAGCTGTTTATTTTAGTTTTAGCAGGGTTTACTTTCACACTCTCTGCGTGTGCGCGACTACCATGCTGCTGTTTTTAAAGTTGTAATGGTAGCCAAAAATTTCTTGTTCAGCTCGACCCCTTTAAAGTGGTCAACCGACACGGCAGTCAGCATTCAAAAAGCTGATGAGGTCATTCTTCACAAAGAGCTCCCTGTAATGAGCAAGGAAGAAGTACAAGAATGGAGAAACCTCTCAAGCTCGTATAGTTCTTCCTACTGATGTTTCTGTGTTGTTTAGCTCTTAAGAATTATTTTCGATCTTTTATGTTTAAAATATTATGCTTATAGGTTTTGTAATAGGACATTATGATTGTGCCAAGAGAGTCCTTTCTTTTGTCGCGGACTTTCTCTTTGCCCCCATAGGATTAAAATTAAATTCTCCTCTATACTCCTAGGAACATATTTTTCTGACACTTGTGGAGCTCATCCGGTGAATTTTTGTTGACCGATATATTACCTTTTTTTGGGGAAATAATTTTAGCACTCCCCTTTTATCTATTTGTACTTCTTTTTTCCTTTTTTTTGTCTTTTATTTATGTGAATTTACTTAACTACCCTTACTACTTGAGTCACTTTTTCATATGAAGACAATTTTTGGTGAGTGCAAATTTGTTAACCCTCACCTAATGAGGGTGAACAAAAAATCCTCACTATGATTGGTGGAAAAGGTGTGGGAAAGTGATGTGATTCTGTGGACAATGCACTAGAAGAATTTGTTCAAAAGTTATAACAATATATTTCATGAATTATGTGATGTCTGTAATAACTACGTCAAAACAATGCACAATCACCTATTAACCCCATAAGGGAAAAGGTCAAGACAATGCACAATCACCTATTAACACCATAAGGGAAAAGATAAAGTGAAATTGAAAGACTTGCATCTAGAAGAATTATTAGTCCAGCCTTAATTTTGCAAGATTTGACCACTTGTGTCACGCACCTGCCCGGGGTGATATGATATTCCCGTCTAGAAATGAAATGTACAAGAAAGTACAAAAAAAACTCGCTCAAGAAGATACACACAATAAACAAAAGATGCACCTCCAATGCTGATTATGCGACACTTGAAAAAGTTTCGCATTTTATTTTTGCGTGAGCTAACCACATGCTCAAAGCCAGCTTTAAGCTAATGCCCATGGCCGCTTTAGACCTTTCAAAAACATTTTAAAGCCCCCTCCGACATTGGTACCATTTACAATTGTCCAACAAAAGAGGCCTCATCTTTAATATTCGCCTTAGACCCAAGAAAAATCAAGACAAGCTCTGCACATGCTTAACGATTATGACAGAAGAAACATAATAAAAATAGATGTGAATAAAGTTTCTTTTTTTTGCACATCGATCAAGTTTAATTCAAAGTACTTTTTCTAAGAATATTCGTGCAAAGACCACCAGGAGGTCTACTGAACTCATCCCGTATAGTCAATGGTCGTTAAATTCGATCTACCTTGGAAATCGGCTCTACTAAGTATGTTGCGGAACCATGGGCAGCTTCATATAAATCTCGATCAATGTAAGGGACATGCTCACATATTTTACATGCAAACTAGACAAGTATATAAGAACAGAATTGGGGCTTAAACTCCCACATTAGCTCGAGAACACGGCAAGCAAAGCTATCATGGAATCTCAAAATAATTTT
This sequence comes from Vaccinium macrocarpon, assembly GCA_022606695.1. Lineage (NCBI taxonomy): Eukaryota > Viridiplantae > Streptophyta > Magnoliopsida > Ericales > Ericaceae > Vaccinium > Vaccinium macrocarpon. The sequence continues at coordinate 44,141,376 of CM040180.1, forward strand.
TTTTCTTTTTTCGAATACTTTATCTCGATTCTAATGTTCCAACCAATCAACAACAATTCAGAAGGAGAGAAAAGTTTAATAATTACAAGCAAACATTTAGGTATGATTTACATAACGGCAAATTGGGCTAAAGTCCAAGTTTATGGGGTATAGTGTGTGTTTAATTCAGCCTAACATTTTATAAGGTCTGGCGTCCACACATTTAAAAGTATTAACGCCTAAAGTCCTCTAATTTTAAAAGAAACAATTTCATGGACAGAAATACCCCAAAAAATACCCCAAAAATGTGCGCTCCTCTCTCTGGGCAAGAGCGATGCAGTTGCCTTCCTCGATGAGGAGGAACTGGGGAGGAGGCAGCTTTTAGTGACCGACAACAGTTTTCTTGTCAAGATCGGAACAATTAGTCTCTACCAACAATTAGAGACTGATGCCGTTACTCTCACTGATTCGATCGATGCTACTCTTACTTCTACTTCTACTCCACTGTTGCCGCCTCTTCAAAGATGATTCGTCGGGAGAGTAAATTCGGGTTGAATAATTGCTTAATCCACTGTAGTCGTCGGAATCATGCCGTGACCATAGCCTGAGTTGTGGTCGCTCTCGGTTGACATGATTTTCAGAAGAAGGTTTTGGACGAGGCAAACAAACGATGCGTTGTTGATCTAAACTCTACTAATTACCACGAATTTTGTGGATAATTAGACTCAATTTGATCTGAGTAGAGAAGTTGAGCCACTTGCAATGACTTTTCTTTCTCTAAAAATTCCATCACAATTGGGTACTCTCTCTGTCTTGAAAATGCAGGTGAATGGAGGCAACGAAAATGGCCAAGGGTTGGAATGGGGATTTAGCATCCATGTGTCTATTGCATGGGCTAAAGCTTACACTTGGCGGAGAGGAAATTAGGACTGGTGTTGAAGACATGCATTACTTGCTTCTGATTGTGATTTTTTTTTTTTTTTTGTTGCAATCTAGAGCTAACTCTTATGCACATTCAATAGCTTGTAAAGCTAGCATTGGGAGGTGATATACCCCTTGCCCCTTCAACTATTTTTCCCCTCTGTATCTTGTTTTATTGTTTTAGATGCATAGGTTGTTTTCGCTGAGATACCGTTATCTCATTCTTTGTTTTTGTAGAAACAGAAACTGTTTTAGTTGTGATAGTGCATGTTATCTCTTGCTTTGTTTTTATAGATAGAGAACTTGTTTTAATTGAAATACCATTATCTCATGCTTCGTTTTGGTAGATATAGAGGTTGTCTTAGTTGAGATACAATTATCTCATACTTTGTTTTTTTTTAAAGAAAAACATAGACTATTTCAAGATAGAGCTGTCTCTTACTTTACTTTTGTAGATACAAAGACTGTTTTAGCTTAGATACTGTTATCTTGTGCCTTAATATACAGAGACTGTACAAGCTGAGATATTGTTATCTCTAGCTTTGTTTTTGTAGAAATATATTATTTTAGCTGAGATATCGTTATCTCTAACTTTGTCTCTGTAAACACAAATATTATTTTAGCTGAGATACCATTATCTCATGCCTTAATATATAGAGACTGTACAAGCTGAGATATCATTATCTCTAGCTTTATTTTTGTAGATACAAATATTATTTTAGTTGAGATACTATTTATCTCATGCCCTATTTTTGAATATAGAGAGACTGTACAAGTTGAGATATCGTTATTTCTACCTTTCTTTTTAGATACAAAGTCTATTTTAAGATGAATACCGCTAATTATTGCTTTGCCTTTTTTTTTTTTCTAGAGGAAACATTGATTTTTTTGAAGCATTATCACCTGCTATATTTTTGCAAATAAAGAGAATGTTTTAGTAACTGAGATATGATATGGTACAGGCTGAGATATTAATATCTCATGCGCTATTTTTGTCGATACAGAGACTATTTTAATTGAGATATTGTTATCTCCTATTCTAATTAGCTAGGAATAACTGCATGCTCCATATCATGATGTCACCAAAATGCAAAAGAATGGTCTGAGCATTTCCTCCTTTCAATTTAGTATTTCCAGAAGTTTGCTTTTGGGGTCAATTTGTGATGACTCATAAAATTCCTTTGGTCACACTATTTCTTCTCAAAAAGTCTAGGGGGCTAAGTGTAACTTTTCTTAAAATTCTTCACAAATCATGGCATTTGGTTTCTCAGGATAAACGGATGAGCCCAAAATATTGACATATAGAAGCTCTATATCATATGATGTTAGTCCATAATTGCGCAAAATTGGCTATGTTCATTATCTATCTTGTTCATTTATATTGGATTATTTGTTTGCAGGAAAAATATGATAAATCCCCTTATTTCAACCGTTAGATTCGAAAAGCACAAAGTCAAATTTACTTGGTGTAGAAGCAAAAATCTGAAGTCAATCTAGGAGAGAATATTCACGAGTAAATCAAGCTTCATCAGATATAGCAAGTATTATGGTTGGCCGTAAAAGAGAAGATTTGATTTTAAAAATAAAGAATTCACGTGCAAAGCAATTCGCATTTGGGCAAGAGTTTCACATGTGTTAGGAAACAAAATTAAGAGGATTTCGTGGGTTGTAATATACTGCCAAAAGGAAGTGTTTTGATTAGAAAAGAATTACACTTTACTCGTGGGATATTTCGGGGCATCTAAAGCATTAGTTTTTTTAGGAAGGAAACATGAAGGCCTTTCCTAAGGCAGCACACACTTAGCAGTCCCTTATAAAAAGAAAAGAGAGAGCACAACTTTAGAGAGGATGGCTGTGGTGAGATCACAGGGGGAGCAGAAGGCAGTAGCACCGTGGCACCGCATCACATAAATCTTACACTGCAGCAGCGGCATCCGGAGAGGTTCACGGCTGGAGAACAAGATGAGCAAAGGAGGTTTTTGCGATGCTTTATTTTTATTTATGCTAGGCTAAACTTTTAAACTAGGGTTGACGATGAAACCTCACAAATATTATTAATTGATTTTATGCACGTAATTTTTCCTACTCGCGTTTAGTTGTCTATTGTTCACGACTCAATTAATTATTATGCATGAAACTTAGACATGGATTCAATCGGTATGTATGAGTTTTTTTCCATGATTTGATATCTGCATAATAATCGAATTGCTCAGTGTATTAAAGTTGATATTTAAGCACGGGGTATCCGTTGTGATTTGTTTTTACGGATACAGTGGGTGACTTTGGCTTAAACTTTTGAAGCAGAGCGAGAACATATTTTCGTTAAAAAGAAAAATTGCTTATCGAAATATTTTCCACGGTGATAAGATTAGCCTCTAAATCATTGTGCAGAATCATAGGAAAAATTATTGTGGAAGATTAATTGACAAATTTTTATGGGTGTGGATTCCGAAACCTTAGTTATTTTTTTTTCAACCGTTAATCTCCACTATTTTTGCGTGCTAGTTTATTTATTTGTTTTTTCATTATTTTATTAATTATTAGTTTTCAAATCAACTCACAATTTTTTGGAACTAGGTTAGGGTTTAATCAATTTTGGATTATCTAGTTTTCCTATAAAAATCACAAGTCCCTGTGGGTTCGACCTCGCTCTTGCATAACTATACTTCGGTACGATTCGTGCGCTTGCGAGTACATTAAAATTTCACAACATAAACCAGCGGCAACTAGCTCTATTAACGACCATTGCTTGTGACCATTGCTCTTCTTCGCATTTTTGTACTTTGCGATTTCTGGCTCTGTACTCTTCTCCATTTTCTGGGCAGTTCTTCACCGATCATAGACGCCACCACCATTGTAGCTACCGCCGTCTATATGTGGGTTCATCAATCATTGCTATACCGATCAAGACTATGTCGTATTTCTGTTGCGAAATCGCACAAGAGATAAGATCGTCGAAAGATTCTAAAAAATCGCGTTGGTGAAAATTATTTTTTGTGTGAGCTAGGATGAGTCGCGCGACAATCCATCAGGGGTATTCTTGGCACCGATGACGGTAAGGACTTCCGGTGTTGAAGAATATTTAGGTGGATTAATGGGGTTACAAATCCGTTGCCAAGGACTTTTGAACAAGGAGCCCTTTGCATAATTCATAGGGTAAAAATTGCATTAAACCCCCCTAAACTATGACTCATTTTTACTTAAACTATGTAAACTTTAAAATTCAACACTTAATATCATATACTCACCTTTGTTAATAACCGAATTAACCAAGATCTCAAACCAACCCCTAGGTAGAGCTGAAGAGACGTAGACCTCTCGAATCTATACAACTCTGAATCAAGCACGAGTTGCATCATGAAGCAAACGAGTAGTGGAGATTTACACCACATTCTATGCCTGGAAATGCATGCTAAAACACAAATTTTATTTTCAATCACCATCAAAATGAACCCCATGACTCAATGTATTTCAATGATTCAATCACACTTTCCATCATTCAATGACTTAATGTGTGTGTGTACAGTTTTTATCAAAAATTGCTTGAATCAAGCTGATGCAATAACTTAAGGGGTAATAGTGTTATTTTGTGTTCTTAATGTTAGTGGGTCTATAAATAGGTGTGTGAGTCTTTCATTTAGGTAGTTTTTGATATATTGATAAAAGAATATAGAGAGCTTTTACTCCTAGTATCCCATTTGGGATCCTCTATCTCTTAATTAAATCTATCCTTTGATTTGGTTTGCATCATTTGGTATCAGAGCTCCTAGCTCGATCCTGACCCTTCATCTCGCCGAAAACTTGCATGAAACCTAACCCTTGTCGGGAAACGGTGCCGGAATCTTGCTAGAAAATCCCAAATCAACCCTTTCAGTTCGTTTTCTTCAAATCTAGCCATTTCAAAGGCTGTAAATGTCACGCTCCAAAATGAAAAATGACCGGCCGTGTATCACGAGGCCAACTTATGGAACACGCAGCCTAATAAAAATGCATAAATAAATACACCAATACTTACTAAGTGACCATTCTTTATTTTTAAATAAAATGAAACCAAATTGTCTCAACAAAGCATGGGCACACCATCCCATGAGCCAAACGATAAAAATAATCACCAATAATAAAATAAATCCAATCTTTACCAAAAAGGTTTAACCATGTGCGGAAGCGAAATAAATTAACTACAAAGCTACAATGCATGCAATATCCTACGGAGGTCGACACAGTAGTTCCTCAAGACGCCGCTAGAGTCCTCATCTATCGACTTGATTTTGATGAAAATGGTGTTGGATTAAATCCGTCAGCTGACAAACTCAATGAATGACAATCATGTATATTAAATAAGGTTCTAAAACAGGGATTAAATTAAATCACATAACATCATAATTTGGCACACACGATGTAAGAAAAATAATAATAATAAATCTTAATGGTGATCACAAATGATATCCAATAACAATGGGGAACCACAACCAAATAGTACCATGACCAACAATATAATTATCTCAAAATTGGATCCAATATCGAACTTAGAGTCACCAGGCGTTGGCAAACTGTGGTACTCTTCCCTAAGTCGATCCGGTGAAAAGACAACCGTTGAGCAAAAGGGTCACCGGCCTAACCCGGATCTTTTCCCTTCTGGCCAGGGTCACCCATACAAGGAATAGTTTCCCTAGACTTCCAATAATAAAAGTTCCCATCAATATCCATAAAATTCTCACCAAAAAGAGTACTTTTTATCGCGTGCTAATTTAAAAGAACCAAATAAAAATAATTTGATTTTCCAATTAACAATTCTAAATTTTTCAACGAATAATTTAAGGAACAGGGGAAAGTTTGAAAATACGTAACATACTTAACCACTCACCTGAATTCAAAAATATTGCAACTCGAGAATGCAAAAAGAGAGATTAACATGTACAAGAAATAAGGAATTCGAAGTAACTAACCAATTAAATATCAACTACATGTATAAATTAAGATTGCCGTATGCTATTAAAACCCAAGGACAACCAAAACCTCAGTTGTTGTTAACCAATAGAACTTCAAACTATGGAATCCCATTTGCCAATTTCCAAGTAATGTATTTCCTACTCCTACGTGTACCCATCAGTTCCAAATTTCTGATCTCTAATCACTATGCTTTTGTTCTCACATGCTCGTGTAAACATCCTCAGAACCAACATTAACACAGAAACATAGCCCAACCATTTCTCTCTTGACCGAACCATAAAAACAAACCCAATAATTTATATACCCAAAACTGAATCCTCTCAATCAATTGGTACAACTCAGGGGGTAAGGAAATAGACAAAATTAAAATAAATGTACCGATCGAAGACCAAGAACTGCAGCATGAAACCCCCTCCAAAAATTCAACGCCTTTTGCCTGTTATTGTTTTATCCCGAAGCCTCCTTAGTATTCTCTCAAAACTATAACCCTAGCCCGTAAGTATATAATTGCTTAGAGGGATAACTCAATAAAACTCCCCACTAACCCATAATATCCCTGACTTTTAGGTAAATAATTATTTTAAAGTATCCAAAATTACTGACTCATCTATAATAAAAATGGCACGATAAACATAATCTTCTAAAATTAGGCTTATATCCTAAAACTATAATAATGCCAATTACACCCGAACCAAGCGCAAAAAAAATTAAATAGGACTCTATCATAAAAAGATAAATATTTAAATGACCAATTACAATTATGAAAATAAAATTTAGGGCCGTTACATATGAATGCAACGTCCTCGTTGCATAGTCCCAGCAACCTCCCCTGGTGTCCGTGGTGGCAGAGCACATCCTACCCACCACTTGGACCAGGGCGGGGCTCTGATACCATTCGTAATGCCACATGTAAACCACTGGCCCAGTACCCTGATTTGATCCACTAGCCACACTACATGGCCCAAAATGCTTAAGCTCAGGGTACTAGTAGTAGCCCACATGGTTTGTTATATATCCAAGATAACTCATCTAAACAACCAATGTGAGACTAAACACCATCTAACTCCAAACTTGGGGTATCATAGTAAACCCACTTACGACCCATTTTGAACCCCTATACAACCATTTCGACTTCAATCAGACCTTAATCAAACCTGTTCTTACCCAAATCGAACCAGTTGACTTGTTTGAAACCCAAATCGAGCATCAATCAACCCTTAAACCCTTTGAAACATTGCTATAAACCCATTTCGAGTGTTGTTGGCGACCAAACGACCCTATTCGAATGCTGTATGACCCTAATCGAACACTGCAAGGCTAAATGAAGGCTGTTCGACCTACGTTGGAACATTTCGACTACTGTAGCAATGATTTTTGGTGCTCGAAATTGCACTTCAGGACTTCGAAACCCTGTTGTGGTGCTCGAATCAGGTGATAAGGGCTTCGAAACCCTATTTTAGTGCTTGAAATTCTCTATTCTGCACTCAAACCACTCGATTGGAGTTCGAATAGAAGTTAATAAGAGTTTAAGACACTTGACAACCCTGGGTCAGCTTCGAAATCAGTGTTTGAACACTCCAAAACCACTGTTCAGCATCGAAAACCATTATTCAGCACTCGAGGCAGTGTATTGAGGTCAGATTTCACTGGGTTTGTGTTATTTATAGAAGTTTGTTGCGATTTGGTCAATATTTGGAGTAGTTATTGGTGATTGTTGGTGATTTGTTGAAGTTTGGGGTCCCAATTTATTAGGTGGTACTTGTTTGGGCTTGAATTGATTGTGGAAGTTGATTGTGGGTGTTTTGGAATTGATTGTGGGTGTGTTATTATGGCTTATAGAGGTAAAGGTATAAGAGGAGGTAGAGGTAGAGCAGTCATAGTGAATAATGGAGATGGAATTGATAACTTTGGCAACCAAAATCATTTTAGGAATGAGATTGAAGAGTTGAGTATACAAATTGCTACCTTGAATGATAAGGTGCAATTATTGATGATGAAAAGACAAGTTGCTACCTTAACTAAGAAGGTGCATCGTTTATTACATCATGGAGGTATTCATGATTCTCATAGTCATGTGAAGTCTAGTTTTGACTACAAGGAGGAGAACAACATTGATGATGACCTTGTTGAATCTTACGGACCCTTCGATCCGGACGAATTTGAGGAGGAGATGATCCTCACTCCGGTTGTGTTTGAAAAGGTGAAAGAACTCGGTTGTATCAATGGTTCTCCCATCTTTGACGAATATCCAAGTGAAGGACTTGAATGTGTTCTTAAAGATGGTTGTGTTTTTGAGATCGAAGGTGAGTGCGAAGAGTTGCCCATCTTTGATGAGTCTCAAAATGAAGACTTTGTAGGTGATTTTAAGGGAGTTCCAGTGTATGATGAGTATACAAATGAGTATGATATTAGTGGTGATTTAGATGATGTTCCCATATATGAAAAGTTTGAAGAAGAATGTAGAGTTGATATGCTGAGGGAAGACTTGTTAATGTGATCAAAGAAAGGTTTGTAATGGCCAATCAAGAAAGCAAGGAAGCACAAGGGGAGAATGAAGTTGGTGTGTTACCAAAGCCAGAAGAGATTGCTTTTGATGTCCCGTTTGTTTTAGAGGATTTCGTAGAACCAAAGCTTGATAGTTGCTTCCACGAGATGCCTCTTGAATTGTCTTTGGTGGAAGATGCTCAAGTTTGTAATTTCATGGTGCCCGGACAAGTTCCAAAGTTGCCGAAAGAGAGTGTGGACTACTTGGTGCTTAAAGATCCTTTGGGCATGGTTTTCACCTAAGCAAGCCTTGGCTATGAGGTGAAGTTGGACTTTTTGCACATCCTATTAGATGGTTCTTGGCGTGGTGCGTTGGGTACAAGTGTGATGGCCTATTTTTATGATGTGATTCTATACAAGAGACATGGAAAATGGGTGGTTTCTTGGCACATAAGTATGGACGCGGTGGATGTACACAAAAAGAAGCTCACATTGAAGATTGGTTGTGTTGAGGATGACGCTTTGATCAAGGAACGCAACAACATGTCTACTTTGAAGCTGCACAATAAAAACTTATGTTGTCTTTATTTGGTGTCTTGTGTCATGTAGTCCAACTTGAGGACAAGTTGTTTTCTTTAGAGGGAGAGTCGTGATGCAATAACTTTAGGGGTAATAGTGTTATTTTGTGTCCTTAATGTTAGTGAGTCTATAGATAGGTGTGGGAGTCTTTCATTTAGGTAGTTTTTGATATATTGATAAAAGAATATAGAGAGCTTTTGCTCCTGGTATCCCATTTGGGATCCTCTATCCTTAATTAAATCTATCCCTTTATTTTCGTTTGCACCACAAGCCCTTTCGAGTAATTTTTTTCTAGAGATTCCTCACGTAGGCCCTTGAAAACACATTTTAAAAACATTGAGTGGTTCTGATCGTCGAAATTTAGTCCGAAAAGTCGAAAAAGGGGTAGGTCTGCATAGAATTTTTAAATAAGGGACCCTTATTGGAAGTTTCTTGTTCCAGAGAGAGATCGAAAACCTAGGGTTTCAATCGATTTTTCAAAAAAAGGAAAACTAGGGTTTCGATTTTTCAAGTAAACCGAAGAGAGAGAGAGAGAGAGAGAGAGAGAGAGAGAGAGAGAGAGAGAGAGAGAGAGAGAGAGAGAGAGAGAGAGAGAGAGAGATGATAATTCAGAGATCTCGAGATCGTTCTTTCTTCTTCTTCTTCGATCGTTGAAATTTTTGGAATCGCTTCTCTCTCCTCTCTCTCTCTCTGGTAATGATGAAATGAGGGGGAAATGGGTGGACCGTAATTTTTATAGTGACCCAGTTGGGACCAACCCGGTAACTCTTTAACCTGCATTTGACCCGCGATTTGGATTTATTTCCACAGCCATTGGATTAGATCCAACGGCCCTGAGCGTTTGGTCGGGATTTTTTTCATTTCCGGGAGCCTGCATTGGAAGTCTATATATATAGAGAGAAATTTAATTAGCCATCCTCTTTCAATAATACCCTTAGGATGCCACCCTATGTCTTTTGAATCTTTACGATTCCACCCTGTAATTTGAATTTGGACCATTATGCCCCTATTATGTATTTTATTAGTGTATTATATAATATTAGTATATTATGTAATTGTAATTTATGATCCTGCAAATCGTCAGGTCCTATTTTATTGATATTTATGGGGCAATCAATTCTCCTATAAATCCGGCGAAGCAATCATCCAGGATTACATTCCATTATCATGCCTTTCTCTTTGAATATTTTTGTTCCCCTTTCCATAACTTAAGGAATTTTTTAATTTCAAAATTTTCAGTCCTATACAAGTGTATAACCAATGTCATGCAGCTAATTTTCATTCCACCATCTATAATCCATTGATCCATAAGGCATTTTGTGGGTAGCAAAGAGGTTGGAAGCAATAAATTACATCAAACAGGGTTTGTTGTTATACCATATTTAATTCTGGTATACCATAAAACAAAATTGAATGGTCGAAAATGCTACCATTTAGTGGTTGAATCTGCTACCATTAAACACACCAAATGTGTCAGGAATATGGTGATTCACCTACACCATAAAATGGTTAAGTAAAATTTCCTATGTAAATATGGCAAATGACCACACCATATAAGATTTTTTGGTAATAGTGGCAGTTGCTCAACCATTCACAGACAAGTTAATGCTAACATGAACAAACTAAACAAGTCTACTTAAACCATTCATCAGGAACTTAATACAAGTATTAGAACTCCCTAGCCCATAAAAAATAACCACCACCAAGTACTTATAACATGTGACCAATCATTCACCATAAACTTAATTCTTCTTCTCTTATAGAGCAATTTCCGCATTTCAACTTTTATTTGTATGCAAATAATAATAAAAAATGTAAGTCTTCTCTTATAGAGCAATCACTAAGAAGTACGTGATAATTAGTTGTTTTTGCAAACCGACCGTGGTAGGTTTATTATTATTATTGGTTGTGAAACAAGAACAATTGCAAACAACGATTGGGCCGGATATACTCCATCCTTGAACAACCAATTTTGAGTAAATACTCAATTTTCTTTAATTCAATAACAATCATGGAACATATTAAGGTTGAAAAAGTGTATTGAAATGTGTGAAAAATGTATAGAAATATGTGAAAGTGTATTGACAGGTGTATTGGAGTGTATTGAAATGTGTGAAAAATGTATAGAAATATGTGAAAGTGTATTGACAGGTGTAACAGGTGTATTGGAGTGTGTGTTTCTTTTGATTATGTGTGTGCTTATTGTGTGCCCATTAGGCACACATTAGCAAGACCCAACAATCATATACATGACAAATGGAGGGCTTACAATAGCTTTTATGGGATTGTAGAGATCCTAGACCAATAAGAAACTAAATAATTAAGGCCTTGATTGCAAATCAAACATTAATAAAAAAAATCCGAAAATAACCAAAAAAGAAAAATTCTAATTTGACTGAAAAATAAAAAAGTAGAAAGAATTATAAGGTTGCCAAAACAGACGGGAGCTTCCTACTAAAAGTTACAAGCGAATCGATTATTTCCTAAAACGGCAAAATTGCCATTTTGAGAGCCTAGATGACATCAAACGGCTGAAATCAATCGTTGATTAGTCTGTTTCCATTCAACTATGCAACTTAAAAGTAGAGTTTGGGCCGAATACGTACAGTCCAAATGATCCAGAAATGTGGACGCAACTTGCTCTGCTTCAGTTTTTCGTTCCATTTGTCTGCCCCTTAGGTATGCCTCTTTTACTCTATATATAATCAATGAAAATTTACCTTTTCTATTCTACATATAAAAAAAATACACGGTTCTTTTAGGGTCCAGAGACTGTATTGTGTAATTGGTGGAAACTTTGGGACTTGCCCCAGTCCCGTTATTTGATCCGAATCGTTCATTTTATTCGTCTCGTCGAGTACGTAGTCTATGGGGAAATTCAAATTGATTGGACATTGTTAACTATATTTTTAGATTGCATTTTTAGTGGAAACACTCAAAGAAACTGTTGTAGGTTATTTTTTTTCTACAAAACTGTAATTGAAATGGTCATTGATCAAATAGTTACTGATGTCCGATCAACCTGAATTTTATGCGGACTATATGCTTGATGAGACGAACAAAATGAACGATTTGGATCCAATAATGGGACCCCAGGTGGGCCCCAAAGTGTCCGTACAGCACTTGTGCTGTGTACCAAGTTCACAACACACCCAGACCCGTTCTTTTATCATTTTTCATTTCCGCATACTCAGGAATTGAATTTCAGCTCTTATTATACCTGATTTCCAGCATACTGCTGTTTGGTTCTTTTTACTTCTTTGCAATAGAAAATGATTGTGTGCGAGCGTGCCAGAGAGAGTTTCAATCTCCTCCCTCAGATTAATTTTGGAAAACCAAACCTAATCAGGCGATTGTGTTTTGTTGGTTCAATTACCTCAATTAAGAGGATTTTTCTTAATAAGTGAAGAAATGCAAACCAATAAACTTAGGAAATCAAAGAACAATAAAGAAACAAGACACTTCGATTGATGAATCAAAGGTAAACTTACTTCAAAATTGTCTTCAACTTCAAATACAGAGTAACAGAACTTCGAACGGGTGATTGTTACAAGAACAACCGAGATAGGGGTGATTGTTACAAGAACAATCGAGATAAATTCTAATCTAATTCCTAAACTACTTCCTAATCTACTTCGAACTGGGTTCGAAAATTCTAAACTGCTTCGAACTGGGTACGAAAATTCTAAACTGCTTCGAACTGGGTTTGAAATCCTAAACTACTTTGCCAATGAACAAACCAAACATCAGTTCTTTGATAGTTGTTTGTTGAATATTTGTCCAGAGGTTTTCACTCTTCAATTTCTTCTATTTATAGACGTTGCTTGCAGTTTGAACTCCCGCTCTACAAGCTTGAATCTGGATTGCTTTGAACTCTAACTTCCACTCTGAAAGTTGGCAGTTATTCCTCCTCCACGTATGAATTTGAATTCTTTCTTCTCCCAGAAGCTTTAAATCTGCACGTTTATTTACCAACTCAAATGATAACATGTTAAGGGAATAACTGCCTTCCAGAAGTATTCCACGTGTTCTAACTGCCAATTGCCTTGTTTCTCAAGCTTACACGTGGGGCTTGTGTGCTCAGCAGTTAACATTATGGCTTCGAAGCCAATCTGTATTTTAATAATGGCTTGTAACTGCCAATAACCGTCTCTTTAACTGAGAGGTAATACGACATCGTATTTAATCCACTTCATCTTACTAATCCAGTGTATCTCCATTGACGAGTAATTGCCTACGTTTGGCACTTTTGATTACGTGTCAATTAGTCATTGGACTGGTTAATTTTATATGTAAACAACTGCATATAAGTTTGATATTTTGAGTGTTAAATCTAGCATCCGGCCAGTATCTACAAATACAATCCTGGCCATTAGCAAGTTAATTTTTATATTTGTAAGCATAGTATTCAGCATTTAACGTCAATAATTTCAGCAAGTAAACTCAATACCAGTAAAAAGTATTTAAGTGTTTTGGCCTAAAAAGTTGGCTGACTTATTTTTTCATCTTTATTTAATTTTTTTTTGTATTTTTTAGTTTTGCATCAACTTTTTGTGTACTTATTGGTTCGTCTCGGTGAGAGGAATTAAAAAAGTATAAAATTATGACCAAGCTTAAATTTTTTTGAATAAAGACAAAAAGAAGCCAAAAAGTCAATTTTTTACACTTTTTTCGATCTTATTCAAAAAATTGAAAGTTGTAGTCATAATCTTTTACCTTTTTGGATTTGTCTTGCCAAGACAAACCAATAATACTCAAAAAATCGATGCAAAACTAACAAACACAAAAAAATCAAATAAAGACAACAAAAAGTTAAGTTGGCCTTTTTAGCCAAACCTCACCAGCCGTTCCTGATATTTTCTGTCTTAATGGTCTAAATGGTGTAGAGCCCATGTTTTCAAAAATTTCAAGGCAACTCATTCTCCTTACATAAAAACTTTAAAGCCCAAGTAATAGAAACAATTTGTCTTCTGCTTGTAACAAAAAGCCCCCAAGGCCCCAAAAGTTAGGAGGAACGGCTATTTAGTAATACTTTGAGACGTGTTTCAACACACATAAACATCCTTTTTAGCCTATAATTTCCACTACCTTCATGTATAACGATTGAATTAACTTGTAAGCACAAGCTTGATCAGGAATTAGAAATCCAAACTGTCCCATTCCAACATGAAGTAATTTCAGCATCCTGCATTAATTCCTAAGTGAGCCTGAGTTCTAACAATTCCATGTAAAAAATGTTTTGTTACCTAAATATGAAAGAGAGATTATATAGCATCGAAATCACACCTTCTCACTTTTCTATGTGATCTCTAAGTCAACTGCACGAAATTAATTTTATATTATTGAAAGGAAGAGTAAAGGTAGAGAACTGCTTTCAAATCCTTTCCGAATACACAATCTCTTCCTCTTGTCTTCTTTATCACGTCTTTCTTTATGCATGTAAGCTCTCTTCTTGTAATTCTGTTCTTCATGTGTTCTTTCTCTGGTAGCTTCATATTTTCCTAAAGTTGTTAGAGTCTCGTACCACCATATGTGTCCTTATTGTTTACTACTTAGTATTAGGTAATTACATTATTATCCCTTTAGGAATTGCAAAATAGCACTGAAGACGAAAATAGATCGATGAAATAAAAAAAAATGCATTAAGTCTTTTAGTGTTTTTAGCGTCGTCTAGTTGGAATTTTTAAACTTTTTCTTTTATACTTCTCTAATTTACCTTGTCGAGACAGATGGGGTAACATAAAAATAATGACAGAAGGCTAAAAACAAGTAGCTAAAATAATATAAGGTGTTTTTAGCAAAAGTTAATTTAGTCTAAACGCACTCTACACACGTGGCATTTTTCTTGATCTATGATAAAGAAGAAAACATACCATATTTATTTATACTTGAATTCAAAGTCGCAACTCATTTTTCCCACTCATGTTAACAGACTAAATAACCACATTTAATAAAACTTTTTCGTTTGAATAGTTACTACTACTTTCTCTATTCACAATAAAAATGCATTATAAAAATATGACTGTATAATTAGGATCTCACAATTTGGTCCCTGACCAGTTTAGTGGAGTAAATATATACAAGGAACCAATTAAACTTGTCCTAATTTGCTGAAAATGTTTCGGAAACTAATTAGTAAGAAATAGCATTCTCAAAATTTTCTCGGCTACGTGCACCGCTTGTCATCGGCATGGGTACAAATGGTTCGGTTTGGTCCGGTTTAGGTATTTTTCCAAATCAAACAGGACATTCAGTTTGGATATTCTTACAGACCAATTATTAATGGTTCAATTTGATTTGGTCTGTTAATGGCGATTTCCAATTTGTAACTTGTGGATTTTACAATAGAAAAATAATTTTGTAATACACTGTCGAAGCAAACCTAGATATGATAGTAGGTGGAGGACTTTGGTAGATTGTGGGGCCGGACAATATCATTAGATGAATTAACCTGTAACGGATCGTTTTTAAAAAAAATATATTTATATTTATAAATATAAAAATTTATAGGGTTAATTATCCTAACAATGAGATAATTATCTTCTTGAGGGATATGTATTTACATGCATATATATTAGTGTGTAAAAATATCTATTTATATTTTTAAAACTCATCCTAATTATCCTAACCTAACTACCCTATCCTTATCTCATTCCACTCTCCCACTTCTCCCTAAATTCCTCCATCATCATTATCACTAAGCTTCTTATATTTAAACTAATTAGTACTCCTAATTCAATCCCTCACTCTCTCTTCAATCTCTCAATCCCCAGGTAATCTTTCTTTTTTCTTTTTTTTTTTTCTTCTTTCTTTGTCCCTTCTCATTTTTCTCTCATACAAATTCACTCTTTTCTTTCACCATTGATAAGTTTCTCTCTTTCTCTCGCGGAGTATATTTTTATTTTACTCACGCTAATACTAAATTATCATTTTTATAGATTTTTCTCCGGAGTCGTGATTCTTCAATCTTACCGTTTCGTTTGTGCGTGCTAAATTTGTCGGAGGAAAAAGGTAGGGAATTCTAAACCTAACCATTACTTTAGTTACTGTTTTTATAGTTAGTGTGTATGTGGAGAAGTGTAGAAAATTTGTACACCGAAAACTAGATCATTATCTAATGGGTAGTAAAAGTTTGACATTGAAAAATTCGGATTTTCGTGTACTGTATTCTGTTCATCAATTTCGGACATTTTTTAAGTCGATTCAGGAGAAACTCAAAACTAAAAAGTTGTAGATCTTGAAAAGTTAAGTAACTTTGATATAGAACTCGTCTCGATCTGACGAAAAGTATAATACGAGATAGATTGCAGATTATCATAAAAATCTGATTTTGATCTGTTTAATGAAGGATTTAGAACTCGGGTAAAACACAGAATCTATTTGTAATGTAAATATTAATGTTTTTGTAAAATTTCATAATTTATGGAGTTAGTTTGCTATTTTTAGTAGATTGATAATGTTTCTGTTTTACATGTTATGTTAAATTTCTCTTTTTGTGATTATTTTAATTTGGTCGTTATGTTGGATTTGTGTGATTAATGACCCACGTGATGCATGAACCCAATTTTTAAGTACTTATTGATCGAAATGTTAAAGTTTAAGAATGATTGGATTTAATCGTGATATTGGGGTTGGGACGTGTTTGGTATGGATCTTGAGCCATGCGCAGTTTATACTTTTAGGTAGCTTTACTGTGTGATCGGGCGCCGGAAGTATACTGTGGGTGGGAATCGATGTTGAATAGAGATTGATGAATGAGTGATCAATCGTGGGCTGTGCATAGCGTACCCCAAGGTGGCTTTGCTGTGTGATCGAGCACCCGAGGTATACTGTGGATGGAAGCCTATGACAGAAAGTATACATTCAAAGTTGGAACGAGATTAATAAAATTTTGGTGAATCCTTTCTGTTGAGGAATGACGTGAAAAATTTAGTATATCATTCGAAATAAATTTTTAGTTATGTGTGTAATTGTTGCATGAGTAACTTTAGTAAAGGGGTGGCTTAAGGCGCCCTACTATGTGTAATTTTACCACTCATGCTACTACTTTTTGCGGCCCTAGCGTGCCCAACGCCAGGTACAGAATGAGGTGAGAAGCTACCTGCTGATTATGAGGCGATGGAGCAGCTAGATGTGAATCAAGTGGCGGACCCATGGCTTTATTAGTAGAGTTAGCTAGATTGCTCTATTATTTTATTTCTGTTGGATTTTTAAATAAATGTTTAAGTTTTTCAGAAAATTTTCTGATTCAATTTATTTCAGTTGTAATAAGTTAGTTTACTTATATTTTTTGCAAAAAAAATTATTAACTATTCTTTGGATTTTTTTTTAATGAAGGTAGCATTTTTATTTAAATATGAATCCGATGACAATTCTTTTAGTTCAGTTGATCTCACAGGTGACAAGGATGAAGATGATGGTAGAGATGATGATCTAGATGGTGGAGCCAAAAATTTGGATTCTAATCTTTTGATAGAAAACTCTGGTCAATTGTCAAGCTTTGATGTTTTGGAGTCGTTCATAGGGGATTCTAATCTACCCAATAAGGGAGACCAAGCTCAGTTTTTGAATCTTAATGTGGTGGATAATTCAAGCTCCTTTGTTGTGGAATCCAACTCTCCTTTGGGTAATAATCATTATACAGAGAGATCAATCCATGTGGAGGCTTGTAAGGATGGAACTCAAGCTGAGGGGAATATTATCGAGGATAAGGTGGCAAATGCGAATTGTATTTTTGATGACTCCACATTTGCTGATCTTGTTTCGCCGACCCCCTTATTAATTATGTGGACTAAAAGTGCCATAAAAAGAATGCCCAGACCAAAAAAGGTTATCGAAGGAATCCTTTATGGACTAAAAATCCTTTGAAAGCTGCCATCTTTTATAGGACGTTTAGCCGGGGCCCAGGTTCAACTAGAGGAGAAGTCAAAGTCTTTAAAGTTGGGCTTGAAGAAAGACTGTTTTGATGGGCCCACTCTATCGACTCAAGAGGAAGCCAATGAAGCCAGTAAGAATATGGAGATGGGTGCTACGTATGGATTCATATTACAAAGATTAAAAGTGGAAGTAACACTTGCTTAGTCTAATGTAAACATATAACAGATAATAAGAAACATGTTGAATATCATAAAAAGAAGCATTATTAGCTACTATACCATGTGTTTAGTTCTTTTACTTCTTTGCAATAGAAAATAATTGTATGTGAGCGTGCCAGAGAGAGTTTCAATCTCCTCCCTCAGATTGACTTTGGAAAAACCAAATCTAATCAGGAGATTGTGTTTTGTTGGTTCAATTACCTCAATTAAGAGGATTTTTCTTAATAAGTGAAGAAATATAAACCAATATACTTAGGAAATTAAAGAACAACAAAGAAACAAGATACTTTGATTGATAAATCAATGGTAAACTTACTTCGAAATTGTCTCCAACTTCAATTACAAGAACTTCGAACAGGTGATTGTTACAAGAACAATCGAGATTGATCCTAACTACTTCCTAATCTACTTCGAACTTAGTTCGAAATCCTAAACTACTTTGCCAATGAACAAACCAAGCATCAGTTTTTTGATAGCTGTTTGTTGAAGATTTGTCCGGGGATTTTCATTCTTCAATTTCTTCAATTTATAGACGCTGCTTGTAGTTGAACTTCCTGTCGAATGAATTTGAATTTGGCTTGCATCGAACTCCAACTTTACTCCTTAAGTGAGTGGTTTCTTCCTCCCTCCACGTCTGAATTTGAATTCTTCTAATTCTTCCTCCAGAAGCTTTTGATTTTGAATTTGCACAGTTATTTAACAAATGTTAACTAATTAAGGAGGTAATTGCCTTTCAAAATGTATTCCACGTGTCTTAACTGCCATTTTGCTTTGTTTCACAAGTTTATACGTAAAGTTTATATGTTTAGCAGTTGATATCATGGCTTCGAAGTCAATCTTTATATCAGTAATGACTCATAACTCCCAGTAAACCGCTTTTCCAATTTAATACGACATCGTATCTTAGTTTTGTCAATCCAGTGTATCTTTATTGGTAAATACTTGCCAACATTTGACATTTCAGATTACGTGTCAATTAATTATTGAATTTGTTAATTTTATATGTAAACACCATGACAAAAAAGAGTAATAAATTTTCATGACAGCTATGGATCCAAGCATCGTCAAAATTCCAAAAAGACGATTGATCAGGCAACATAGTTTTAACTGTTTCAATCGCTGGGTAAAAAGGCCATAAACGTTGCAAATTAAAACAATACAGAAGAGCGGTAAAGTTTATTTGCTTTTTAACTTTTTAATTTATGTATATTAATGTAACCCTCTCATAAGAAAAAAAAATTACAAAAACACACACAGTCCAGTTCGGTCTAGTTTGGAAAGTGACAAACCAAACCGAACCAATTTTTTTGGTTTGGCTAAAATGCAAACCGAACCAAACTGTTCACCTTTAGAAACCAAACCAAAGTGGTTTGGTCTGGTTTACCGGTTTTTCCTTTCACCTCTAGATATCGAGCTTTTGTTTGATTAGGTATGTTGATTCACATAAGAGCATTTCCAACCAATCTCCCTGTCAATCTCCACTTTGGGGGCTCAAAACAAAGTTTCCTGTCCAAAAAGTAAGTTTAGAAAATGTTACTACTCATGTCATCTCCTACCCATATCTTCTATTTCTTGGCTCTAAAATTTCCCTCCGAACTCTCTTGTTAATTCTTCATTTTTACATCTATTTAATATAAGACTCACTTTAAAGATATTTTTGAAATCTTTTGACATGTATCAATGTTTTAAAAATCGAATCTTACGCTAAAGTTATGAATGTTCTACGAAAGTTGAGAAAAGGTGGCAAGGATTATGGCATTACAATTTGGCAACAAAAGATAAAAGGGTAAATTGGTGATTATCAAAAAAGAAAAAATTGGGGATGGGTGTTCATAAGGCGGAAGAGCTTCCATATATTAGAGCATCTTAAACTATACGTTCATTTCTTCCAAATGAAGGATTGTAGCACTCCAACCATTCCATATTCTTCAAAACTAGCATTGTGCCCAAACAAATCCCATTAGTGTCTTTTTCAGTCCTGTATATTGAACGGGTACAACGCTAATGATAAAAAAAATACCTTTTTTTTTGGGGCCCGTTCTCAATGAATGCTAGTGTTTTTTCCTTCCTATAGTACATATATCTACTTCTATAAATTAATTTTCAAAATTGTGAGAAATATAAGGTGAACAAAAATTTAAAAGCGTAATATTTATTTATCTTCTTTATCTAATAAAACTTAACTCCCTATTTTCCTAAAATCCTCCCCTCTCTCTCTCTCTCCACGTATTTTTCTCTCCTCCCTCCCAAAATATATATTTTTGTTTTGAAAAGATCCAAATTCTTAAAAATTAGGGCTAGGGTTTGGAGGCTTTAAGAAGAATCCCCACTACATCTTATCTTATTGCAGAATGACTTTTCGTGAGGAGGATCATGGGAGTGACAAATGGCATTAGTTGATTGGTTTGTCGTTTAGGGTTTTGAGAGAAGCATGTGACTTGATTACTTGCATCAAAGATTTTTTATGAATCTCATTTAAATTTGAAATCCATATGTCTTGCCTTACATAAAAAAACAAAGAATCTTTGATTCTATATTCTATTCTAGTCAATAAGTTATCAACTAGAAAATAAAAATGTAAAATGTAAAATCACTAATAGTGCCATGTCCCAATTTTTTCATGAACCGCGCACGTGAGTTCAAACGATAGCCACCAATAAAAAAAATAAAGATCTCTACATATATTCTCCAGGGTCAAATCCAAATATTGCAAAATCTATTAAAGCTATGTTTTTAAATTATGTGTTCTCCATAAAAAATTTGCAAGGCGGTGTTTGTTTATAGGACTATCCAAAAATCAGACAAAACCAAAGACATAACCTATACATTTCATAATGATAACACATGAATAAACTGATTGATTAAACAATAACACTGGTTGACGATGGAGTTGACTCCATTCAAAGGAGCTAGTTGAATCTGGTTCCCTAGTTCCATATCTCCATCCATACGTCAAAAAGAAATACACCTTACAAGTTCCGATTTATATACAATTCGATTCATGCTCAAAGAGTTACACAAACTTAAGAATTTACAATGTTCATAAAATGAGAGAAAATTTAATACAGAAAACAACTCAAAAATACTATGGATCTCGAGACATAGGCATTGCATAGGCTTTCTTAAATCTTAAAGTTCTTCTCGTTACCTGAAAATGTTTGAAATATACAATGTTAGTTGAAACTCAATAGGAAACGTGCTAGATGCAAGGATAAGAGATTGCAAGCAAATACACCGCAAAAATCTACTTTTTCTTCTTTTCTTTTCTTTCAAAGCAACTCAGATTGTAAATGACTATATCTAATATTCACGTTCATCCAATATTTCAAAAAAAGAACCATACATAACAAGCTCTAAAGAGAACAAAAATGAGTGAGTACCGAGTAACATTTAACACTCAAATATCAAGCCAAAATCAAACAAAATAAATAGATAGAACTATCCAATATGATAAATCACCAAGTTATTAAGTACCAAGCCAAAGCCAAACCAAACGCAAGTTTATCTCATATAGTCCAAATCACAAGATCACAAGCTAGAGAATCGTTGACCAACACAAGTAAAAATCCTAAGGTTCACTCTCGAAACTCACAGCTCATTTCCCACGGTAGTAACTTGAAGTCATATGACACCTGCCCCGCATAGGTTTTCGGACATTCACCGTCTGTGATCCCTATGGCCCACAACCATGTCACATTAGTACAACTTTAGAATCGTGCCAAACCCATAATGCGAGTTCTCCAGTTACCAAATACAAACTCACAACCTAAATACCCAATCAAATACATTCAACTCACAAACCAAGTATCCAAACCAAATACTCTCATCAATGTGTCAAGAATCCCCACATAATCTCATCATAGTCTCAGCAAGGTTACAAACTAGAAATTGCTTAGCCGATAGTAAAATTATCACCAAGTCACAATATGTTAGGAATTAGGAAAACAAGTACGTTCTATCCATCAAGTGTGGTAAATAGCACAAGACGTATCTATAATTTTTCTCCTCGGCATTTTATCGAACATAGTATAGACATGTAAAAAAAATACCCATACATCACCCTTTCATTTAATCAAATACACTTTTTTTTTCTTCAAACAAGTCTAACATACTAAAAGACACATAATCTCAGTAAATAATCAATGCATCCCCTAAGTAAACATAAAAATTTAAACTATTGAGCAACACATAATACACAGACCATATATACTTAAAAGCATGTTAGGGTTTACTTAAAATTTGGGGAAAATCACTTAAAAACATGAATTCAAAGTATATCACACTATACTTTCCCATATCTAAGCAATTAGCAAGAATCCTACCTCAAAATAACAAAATATCTCCAAAATGCAGAAATCCCGAATTCGGCCAATTGAGATTTTGTTTGGATGGATGTGAAGCTCTTGCCACGTAGAACAACTTTCCCTCTTGGCTTGAGGGTCGAATCTCACATTTAGGGTTTCGATTCGGGGCTTAAGCATGTGGGTTTGTGTAGAGTTGGAGAGAGAGAGAGAGAGAGAGAGAGAGAGAGAGAGAGAGAGAGAGAGAGAGAGAGAGAGAGTACGTAGTAAAAAAAAAGAAAGGCAGCGGCAGAGAATGAGAGTTCTCTGATGGACCTCTATTTTTAAGAGGAAAAATTGCACCATGCCCCCCTCCCATTAGTTTGTTATCACTCCATCTCCTATAATGATATAAGCCACTACACCAACACCCCTAAAGCTACCAATTAACAATAGTAGAATCTAGAAATTTATGACTATGAAAGTATACAAAAAAATCCGCTTTACATATGGGTCCCACCACTCGAGTCCTCGGTGCACAAACATGGGCTGATCAATTGCACGTTCATTCACATATACATTAGACAAACAAATCCATTGCTAGCAAAACTATTGACTTTATTTACAAAAAAAAAAAAAAAAAAAACTATTGACTTTATTTACACTCAACCACATTACTAAATAAAGTAAATTATATTGGGGACGGGTCTCTACAAATAGAGAGTTTGAATATATTATGATGATTCTTATTTAATTTATTATAGAAGGTAATCGGTGTATATACTACAATTAAAGTATAACAATATTAAGAGGAAATTAGTTATCTATGGTTTGGGAAGAAAATAAATTCTTGCAAAATTGGATCACTTGACAAAATTCAAATTAGCTCAATCTCAATTGCCAAGATCAGTCAAATATAACTTTCGCTATGAAAATATAACTTCCCAAATGGGGCTTATATAAATTTAAAATTTAAAATCAGTAAAATTAAATTATTTCTTTTATATAAATTTAAAATTTCATAATTAGCAAAATAGAAACCTCACTAATGTTTTTATATCACAATCAATATACATATTCCCTAAACTCCCACATAAGGGCATATCACAGACATGATTGGGGAGTGAGGCGAATCACTATGGAATATTTTGACACAATTGAAATGCGAGGGTTACACATAGATTAGGGAGTCAATAAGAGAAGAATTGTAGAAAATTGACAATCATTTCCAAAATTTAAACGAACATGAAAGAATTGTGGAGCAGATTGTGAAATTTGGAGAGAGAGAGAGAGAGAGAGAGAGAGAGAGAGAGAGAGAGAGAGAGAGAGAGAGAGAGAGAGAGAGAGAGAGAGAGATGTTAAAGAAGAAAACAAGTGGTCGTGATCTCTGCTGTGCTTCGAAAATTAATCATAGCCGTTCCTTAAGCTACTATTGGAAACAAAAATAAACGTCTTAGATTTATAAAATCTCTAAACACTCTTTTAACAGTTAGATTGGAAATGAAAATATTAGGATTTATAAGGGAATGAAATACCGCTCTTCCTTATAATATAGATACTTTTTGCCTTTCCCTTTAGGGTGTTGACTTCAATTATTTTGTGAAAAGTCACATATATGGATTATGATTTTATAGCCGATTCAATCACATATATGGATTATGATTTTATAGCCGATTCAATCACATGCATGGTTTTTGTTTTTATAGCCAATTCAATCACCATGGAAATTAGAATCAAGAGGAGCAGATAAGAAATAGAAT
This sequence comes from Vaccinium macrocarpon, assembly GCA_022606695.1. Lineage (NCBI taxonomy): Eukaryota > Viridiplantae > Streptophyta > Magnoliopsida > Ericales > Ericaceae > Vaccinium > Vaccinium macrocarpon. The sequence continues at coordinate 44,165,424 of CM040180.1, forward strand.
TGTTACTCTTTTAATTTAAGTGATCGAGTAATTCAATACACTTTCCGGTTAAAAATATAATTTTTTAGCTCATCACAAAAAGAAAAAAACAAATCATTTTATTTCATATCTCCGTGCCGTGCATAGCACGGGTTCATGCTAGTTTGCTTAGTATAGATAGATAGATGAAGAATCTAAGTTTGACTCTTCATAGATAAAGAATGTTCTCCATATATTTTTACACAATAAATGATACAAAATATGGACCATTATGATCAAATATTAATAAAATTGGTACCATTAAAAAAAGGGGCCACTTAACCAAAAAATTCAAAAATTTGACATTTTTAAAGGGTAGAACAAGAAACTTTTGCAATTGAATATAAAGACAAAAAATATTTGACATTTTAAAGGGAAGGACAAAAAACTTTTGCAATCGAACATAAAGACAAAAAAATTTAGTGAAATGTCACCAAGTTTTTAAAAGTTTTACTTTCATATAGAAAATTCTAAAAATCAACTCCTGCCTCCTAGGTGGCCACCGCCCTACCTTCGGTTGACTACTTCTGGCGCCCAAAAAAATTAGTGAAATGTAACTAATTTTAAAAAGTTCTTTTTTCATACAGAAAATTCAAAACAATCAACTCTTGCTTCTTAGTTGACCACCACCCCCATCTTCGGCCGACCACTTCCAGCGACCCAAAAATATTAGTAACATTTCACTAATTTATAAAAGTTGTAATTTCGCATAGACAATTCAAAATAATCAACTCCTACCTTCTGCCAACCACCACCCCATCTCTAGCTGACTAGTTTCGACGACCCAAAAAATTAGTGACATTTCAATAATTTTTAAAAGTTCTCATTTTCAAAACTCCTAAGTAAACCAACTTATCAGTATTTATTTGGACAATAATATCACTTTCCACTCAAAACCCTTGGGCCGGCCCAAGGGTTTTGAGTGCCCTAGGCCTAGCCCAAAAATTGTGCCCTAAATTTTTTTTAAACAACAATCACAATACGAAAAAGGCAAAACAATATAAAGTTCTACTAAAAAAATTAACCACTAAAAAGTGAGTTGATTATCAAAAAGTATTGTCGAACATGATACACTATCATACATGATACACAAATAGCTATTGTTCGAAATTCTTAAGGCGAGCCACTCAACATTGCACTACAAATGTTGGAAAAGAATCCTCACTACATATCCGATTAAGCCCTTAAAAAAATAAGCAATCAAAGAGAAAATGTTTTGTTACAATAAACATAATTAGGAACACTAGAATTTGAAATGAGCTAATCTTAGTTTTAGGGAAAGTTAGATACAACAAAATCACATTCATGCAATGCATTTGATGGCTCCATAGATGAGTTGCTATGTTGAAGCACTCAACGCATAATTGCACAAGTGAGGTTTAAGGCTCTAATTCTATTTAATACTAGAGTGAAATGCAATCCTTTTACAACTTCTTCCGATGTGGGACTCTCAAAGTAGTGTTTATTTGCTTTTCTTGGGTTTGTGTAGTCCCACATTGCCTAACTTGGAGAACTCACTACTAGAGGTTCCCATATAAATAGAGAACTCATCTCTCAATCCTTTGGGCTGGGCACTCTAGTTTTTTCTATTGGGCTTAAAATACTCCTACTCAAGCCTAGTAGTGAAAGTCATGGGTGTGCCCCTAATTTCTTGAGTTGTTGGGGTGCCCTGGGCCTAGGCCTTGTGGGTCTTGGGCCTGGGCCGCCCTTGCACTAAGCCACGTAATACTGTGCTTAAACCCATGTAGCCTTTGAGGATTCCTAATACGAGGTCCTCTGGTTTCACTAAAGTTTTGAATGCAAGTTACAATTTGTAACCTACATTCAAAACTTTTGTGCAAAACGAGGACGGCTGTGTTCATCCATGTTGTCTTGTTGCCTCTTAAGCAGAGGAATATACACATCTATGTGCACAATTGCATCTGTGTGTACGATTGGAGGCAAGACTGAAAGGGAGTTGGCGTTCAAAGGAACGGGAAGAGAAAGTAAAGAGATAGTGTGCGTTTAGTCCTTTTGCTAAATGAAACTAAAAACAATATCATTATGTTTGATTGCAAAAATTCCTTATCATTTCCTTCAAAAAGGGAAAATATAGTGCATCTATGACTAACTTTTCCTTAAAAAAAATCTTAACAATATCTTTTAAGGGTAAGGGTAAAAAAAAGTATACTTTTTGGGTCCTATTTGTACTTTTAAGTACACTTGTATGTTTAACAACACTTAAAACAAGTGGGACCCACAAGTATATTTTTTTGTACCCTTAATGTGTGCAATAGTGAACCCATTAGCATTTCCCATCTTTAAAATAAGACCAATCCTAAATTTATTTGGTGAATGTTAGAAATTTGATATTCCAAATTTTGGAGGAAAAATGTGGGATGATTGAGTTTTGAATGCATTTTTTGAAAAATGAAGATAGATATCGAGAATGTGGTTGGAGTATGAGTGAATAGCACTCTTTTTATTCCATTTTGTTGGTCCCTCGTTGGGAAGCCAACTTATTAAGGAAACATAGTTATTACTTGTACTTTTTTTAACTTCCAATTTTACCCATTGATTGGATATTTCTTGAAATCTTAACCTATTTAAAGTAAAAGAAAAAGAGGGCAAAATGGGAATAGGGCATTACATTTTGGAAACTTTTTAAAATGGGCAATCATTTTAGACATTCCAAAATGGAATAGTTGACCATCTTTGTGGGACGGAGGCTTTTTTCAAATTTACTACTTGAATAAATGATGATATTTTGATCATTCAAAATAAAGAATTGAGTTGGAGATGCTATAAGGAATAAAAGTTGAGTATTTGTTTTGAAGACCTCAAATGGAGTTGGGTTGGAGTTGCTTCATTTTGCAAAATGGAGATATGGATATGAGTGGGAGATGCTAACACGCACTACGATAAAAATCATGTAGTATGTATTTAGCATGGGCAATGTGAGATCTTGTTTTCTATCAAAAAAATAGAATCATGAGAAGTAGTTATCCTCAACACATTACTACCAATTTTTTTAATTGTTTTTTAATTATTTTAATTTTTATCTTATTCGAGTTAATTTTTGGAATTAAGACCGCATCTTAATAAACGGGACTTTAAAAAGTAAGAAAATTATTACACCAAGTATCAAAACGTATAGTAAAAATGAATTTTTTTTAAAAAAAGACACTTTCGTACAATTTTTTTGGGCGTCTTATCCTTTTCCTTACCCCCAGATTTTGTTTATATTTTTCTTTCTTAAGAAAGTTATTAGAATAAGCCTAAAAAACATTTAGTAAAAATGAAGAAAATCGAAAAAGACAATTTTGTACTATTTTTTGGGGCGACTTATCCTTTTTCTTTTCAGCTTTCTTTCATATTTTTCTTTCTTTTGCAACTTCTCTTATTGACACTACCTCCATTATAATAATACTATTTCCATTTCAAAATTTTTGTCCCGTCTGCAAAACGAAGACTTAAAAATAATACAAAAATTTTCAAGAAAGATTTAATATTTTTTTGACAAGTTACTAGATGTCAACGAGTGCTTCTAATTTATGAAAAAAGTCGACAAATTTTCTTTTAAAAGATTTATTATTTTTAAGTGCTTATTTTGCAGATTGCACAAAATTTTTGGGAAATAGGAGTAATACTGTAACTTTTTGGAAATTTATTTTGTCGAAAGAAGCATCAAAATAATCCAACTTGCCACACAGTACCCTCAAGAAGCGAAAGCGAGCGGGACTGAGGGAGAGCGAGAGCGAGAGAGAGAGAGGGAGAAAATGGATCGAAATTCATAAAGGAAATATATACTACTACATATGTATATCTCGATTGAGCGCGTCTATATAAAGTGGTAGTGGTAGTCGTAGTGGCGAGTGGGTGGGTGGTTGAGTGTGTAGGAGTAGGAGAGGAGCGAGAGGAAATTGAGAGAGAGAGAGAGAGAGAGAGAGAGGGAGGGAGAAATGTCGAACAGCGAAAGGGTTCCTGTTGAGCTTTGTAAGGGCGTTAATGGCCTCGACAAGGTCGTCCTCCGCGAGGTTCGCGGCTGCTCTGCTGAGGTAATTACAGACTCTCTCCCTCTTTCTGTGTGTATGTATGTACACAATTGTGCGTGCGTTCTAATTACTCGACTCGCGCGCTCTCTATGCAATTCTCGAATCATCATTTTCTATGAAATCTATTTATTAACGTTAGTAGGTGGTGCGATCTGATGCTGTGTGGTAGTTGCTGTCTCTGTTGAGTGTTTTGTGCGTTCTGCTTCTTGAAAATCTTGGTCTATGTATCGTTTTTCCTTTTGATGAGTTGAATTTCCTGGTAATTTGCTACCGATTTGCATTTTGTTTAGTGTATGATTGCTCATTACTTAGTTTATGGTTAATTTGGTAAGATCTTGATCTGAATCTTGAAATATTAGATGCTCATTTCCCCACATGTGAAATATATACACGCACATGCATGCACAAGGGGAGGACAATATCTAATGTTGGTAGGGTTATGATGGGGTTAAATCCTCCTCTATTTACATTTTACACATAACATGTTATAATAATTTAAGAGTGACTGTGTTGGCTGTTGCTGTAGTTCCCTTCCTTTTCAAAACCTGGGTAAGTTGCACTTCCCTGCTATATGTAGTTAAATCTTCATTCTTTGGTTGAGTTTCATCCATCCAGGAGTGGCTTGCAACGTGTTCAATCTTTGTAAATAGAACATGTACGGTTTTTTTTCTCCTCAAAAGTGTTTGCTAACATTTATGCTGGAGCGTTTAACTTTTGAAGGAAAACCATGTAGGCTTTTTGTGGCTTTTATTGGACTCAAGAACAAGTAGACAATATGAAATGTTAACATCTTCATACTTGCTGATACTTCGTTTGCAAAGTCTTTGGAAATTGATGTAGCTAAAACTACAAACTGTCTGCCAAATACAGAAATTGTTTGCATTAAGAAATTGAATATAGCGTGTACCATTTCTTTTAATATTTCAATACACCAAATATCAGTTATTAGTGGCAATGGAAGACAAACATTTCTTTTAAGAGTTTCCTTGCACTGAATTTTAGTAATCACATTCACTGGAAATAAACCTCATATGTTGATTTTCTAACTATGGTTGTTGTTCTTGAAATATTGTTGTTGGAGAAACAACTAATTTTATTAGTACTTGCTGACTTAGTTGTAACTTTTAATATATTAGATGTTTTTCTATTTCTAGAGAATAGAGAATTAAATTCAAGCATCTTCTCAAAGTTCCAACTGTTTGGTGTTGACTGCAATTTTTCATTGCTTATCTGTACTTCTCCCTAGAGGTTCGGCAGTATTACAATTTGTAGCCTATCTAATAAATGTGTAGCACAATGATTGCAAACTGATTTATTTGGTTCATTACAATACAATTTTTGAAGTTGCAACAATTGTAGAGGTATTAAATTGATGAGTCATATCATGAATGTTGTGTCAAAGAGTCATTGTGTATCTCCTAAGAATGACAACAGCGGTATAAGAGAATTATTTGGTTTGAGAATCATTTGGTTTGTGCCTGTTAGATAAACTGTGGAAGCAATCTACTTGTTGACAGGATTGGTAGAAAAGTATAGAGAGAAAAGAGACCTTTACATGGTTTTCACAGATTTGGGAAAAATATAGGATAAGGTGCCCAAAGACATTATACGGTGGGTCTTGGAGAGAGAGAGAGAGTGTGGCAAAAGGGTATATTGGTGTATGATGTTGCTGCCACAACTATTAGATCTCTAGTGGGGGAAACGAGTGAATTCCCGATCACAGTTGGATTACATCAAGGGTCCTCTTTGAGCCCTTACCCCTTCACCTTAATTATGGACAGATTGATTAGACATATTCAGGATGATATCCCATGGTATATGTCGTTTGTGGGTGATATTGTTTTAGAAAAAAATTGCAAGAGGTGCTAATAGTTAATTTGAAACTTGGAGAGAAGCATAGAATTATAAGGATTTAGGATTGAGTAGTAGTAAACAAAGTACTTGGAATGTAGGTTTAACTGTAGTCAAAGTGCTGTTGTTGATAGGGTAGGGCATACTTTTTAAAATTTGCTGAGACGTACGGTTTCGGCCGGTTTGTAGTGGAATTTCGAGCTTCCGGTACGGATACTCACCCGTATAGTGGTGTGATTGAAAATCGCATATAGAACCGGCCAGTTCCCGGTACGTATCAGTGTATATCGGCCGGTTCACAAGCCTGTTCAGGAGTATTGGCTGAGACTCAATAAGTGTCCATTCACAAAGTATTAAAAGAAAAAGAAAAAGAAAAAGAAAAAGAAAAAGAAAAAGAAAAAGAAAAAGAAAAAGAAAAAGATTAACTATCACACCATACTGGACTGAATGGAAAAACGTTGAGACCGACAGCCTCTGGCTCCGTCCGCTGTCTGAGATCGCTGAGGAATGGGAGACCATGGAGCAAGGGTTGATCACAACTTCGATCTTCTCTGAGATTCACACAGTAGCGTTAATGGCATTGAGGATTACCATTATCGGCGAGAGAAAGAAGAAAGAGACAGAGAGAGGAGTATTTGAGTTAGAGTAAAGTGGATAGAGAGTGAGAGAGGACATAGTCAATTTTTCCAGAAGTGAAGGATCCCAATTGAAACATGTATTTGCTTGAAAGCAAAGGCTGATTTAACCAAAAGAAAACACGCAAGTTGGTACTCCTCGGTAAAGCTGGTGGAAGAAAAGTCATTCAGTGTATGTGTAATTTCTTTCTTCTTGGCACTAGGCAGCATCATTAAAATATCTTGACAGTTACAAATTAAAAACATTCCAAGGATACTTTCCACTGAAAGAAAATGTGTTACTACATGTCCTAAGATTGTCTAAAATGTGACAAATGAAGTCTAGCAGGGAAAAAAACATGTAGCATACAATTTTGTACAAGTTGTTCATGATTTAAAAAAATTCACGACCACGACACCTGATCGCTACCTGTCGTTCGATGCACCCAATACTGATACACTAAAACTGCAACCACTACGACTCCCGATACCACTATTTAAGACTATGGGGTAGGGTGACTTTTTTAAAATCAGGAATTACCAAGAAGCGAGTGTTTTAAGTGTCTTGTGTCCATTGCTTTAGAAACCGGACCGGACTGGCTACTTGAACCGGGAACTGGTCCCTTGTCCCTTTTGGGTCAATATAGCAACCACTTGTTTTACAAACCGGTGAAAATTTTGAACTCCAGTTGCAGCAAATTTATTGAATCTGCTTTGAGTAGGAGCTGTATTTGCTTGCCAACTGTCCATGGGACCCATGGCAGGCTAGCACGTTTTTGTTGCTGACCTCACAAATGTTGTTGGGCTTTGAGAAGGATTTATAGAGTCTAGAAATATCTCCATTTCATATTCCAGCCGATATGGGATGAGTGGAAGTGCATAATATGTTTTTTTTTTTAAATTTAATTTAAATTTTTTTTATGTCAATTCCTCCACTTTCACTTCCAAAATACAAGTGATATATCTACATTTCAGGAATCTGTTCACGCATATATGCTTTCACTACATTTTAATTTTTAATTAGTTCTTTTTAAAAATATTTTTGATATAATAATGACATTACGGTTTGATTCCGGTTTGAACATGGATGAACCGGTGACCTGTCTACCTAGTCCCTTTTCTGGTTTGCTCACCGGTCTAGTTTTCAAAACATTGCTCGAGTCAATTGCTGGTAAGGATGGGGAGAGTGGGGATCATGCAACACATAGAACTCAAATTGGATGGATCAAGTGGTGGAGTGCTTCGGGAGTGTTATGAAAGTGCAAGATACCCACAAGATTATTGTACTGCCATGAGGGATGTGATGTTATAAGACACGTAGCTTTAGGGTACTAAGAAACAACATGAGAGCAAGATGAGTGCAGCTGTAATGAGGATACTGAGATATAAGTAAATTAGGTACGAAAGTGTCCACAGAATGTTAGGGGTAGCACCGATATATGATGAGGGAAAATAGATAATTGTTTTGGACATGTTTATTGTAGATCGATCGATACCGTAGTTAGACGAGTGATGCGGTTATAAATGAGGGAAGGGATACACTAGAATTGACATTAGAGGCGGTATTCCAAAGTCCTAATCATGTGGCCTCAAAAGATACATCTCAGATGTACCAACTACCATGTAGCCTTGTTGGATTTACTTATATTCGAGAAGGGTCTCATGTTCCTATACGATGTGGGACTAAGGATTTCACAATCTCCCCTAGTCAAGATCGCAACGACCTCATTGCTCCCCATGGTCCAACAACTTCCACCCACCAACCGATGTGAGACAAGTAGTTGCTTAAGCACGTCAAGCTCGTCTCGTATAGGACTCCGCCCAAGCACAACTAACACCTCAAGCTCGTCCCTTGTCGGGCCCACCCAAGCATGTCCTTAGTCACAATTCGTTGCATACCCACCTCAAACTGCACACTAGCTCACTAGTTCACTAACCAGCTGAAAATTTGGATGGAATTCGTGAATTGAGGAAGCCAAGCTTGTGATCTGTAGGCTGCACCCCAGTTCTATTGTGGTTCATGGGAATCTGCCCTCCCTTGTGCGCGTGGACAAGCTGCCTTAACATTATAATCATTGCAGCAGCAGTGTATTGAGTATTGACCAACAGATCTTGTCATTTTGTTCCAAAACTTCATCACCAATTGTGCCTGCTGTTGTCAGTTGTACAAGTTGAGGTTTTTCTTGTTTATAAAAAATCTATGTATACACTCCATTATATCTATAACAAAAAGAAGTTGTATGGTTACTTTTATCCTTTTATATATTGTAATAATGAAGAATTTATTTCTGAATCAAAATTTAGAAAATTATATCTTGTATTAGAAGTTATATTCTTTATTATCTCTATAGGTTGTAATTTTTTATTGATTGACTGAATGGCCATATTTCTTTCTGAATGAGTGCCTAAATTATGAATATCATAATTTTTTAGTTTGTAATGTGTGTAATCTATAGCGAAATATGTGATATTTTAAAATATTATGCATGATACATGAAAACATAAATAAACAATGAATGATCTGAGAGATGCTCTGCATTGCAGTTCTTCTACATATCGATGCTTTCCTGCTCCCGCTCTCGTACTCACCCGAGCACACGAATTGTGTGGCTTAGAGCACATCTCCTCGCTTGACCTGCCCTGACTTTTGGTTGGTGTAGGCTTTGATACCACCTCTAATGACCCGACCTGGCTGGTCATGGACATCCTTCAGCCTGAACCTCGTGGCCTCAAAAGATATATCTGGTACCATAATACCATGTAGCCTTGGTAGATTTACATATATTTCACACGAGTATCATGTTCCTAGCTGATCAGGAACTAGAGTTTTCACAATCCGATTTATGTTTTTCGTATACTATGGAACAGAATGCCCTCTACTGGGCTCTGTTTGGCTTGGTTTATATAATAATATAGCTTTCGGGATAACAAGGAAGAACTCTTTAGGATAGCTATCCAGTTATTAACTCAGCATCTTTAGTTAATCTAATGGCTCAGGTTGTGAAAGTATTTGCTATTTTACTTAATAGGACAATGGAGGAACAAGTGTGTCTATAGTTGCAGAATGGTAGTGGCAGAGTTCTTTATTTTCCTGCCATTGGTTCACATGGAATGTTTTTTGCTTATTGCTATTCATTTTATTAGCATTGTTGGGCTTGTTGGCTGAGAAAACAAGAAAGCCCAGAAAAGGTAGTAAAAGGACAATATGTTCTTCCAGTCCCCGCTGCCATGTGTGGAATGTGTTTTAAGCAAGCAAGCAAGCCAAGTAGCCAACAACTTCATACAAATTATTGTTTATGTATGAGGTATTGAGGTTTCGTATGTACTCCAGCTACCCTTTCGAGCATTGTAGATTGTTGGAGGCCATCAGTTGAATATGACCTTCTGTGCTTGTTTGTTTACCAATTACTTGTCCGAGAAAGACATTGTCTCCGTTAAGGAACATATCGAAGTTCTCAGAGGCGCTGAAGGGGAAAATATTGTGGCAAATGGCAATCATGTGGTATCTGTTGATTACTCTCTACCAATATTGGAGTAGACCAAGTTCTTCTCAGTTATAATTTCTCTGGATATCCATGTTTAGATTGTTTGATGGGTCCAATAGAAGACAACCTATGTAGCATGGACACCGACATGGATATGGACACTGACACGGATACGGACACGGGACACGTGAATTCTGAAAAATGGACACGGATATAGCGGGGGACACGGCAAAAATAAATAAATAAATAAATAGTTATATGTATAAATAAATCATATATGCATGCAAGAACAATATATATACATAGATGTATACACTTTTCTTTTGATATGTAAGATATCTACACTGTTATTACTAGTATATATAGTTGTACACACATAATGTAAGATATACACCCTCAACAGAAACATATATACCAGTACATACATCCATGTATATATATATATGTATCGAAATTTTCTAGTCCACTCCTCTCGGATTTAAGGAAAAATTGATTTTTTTTGTGTTGCAAATTATTTTTCGAAAATCCGAGCCGTCCAATGTGTTCAGAAGGCGCTTTCAAGACCCAAGCGAGAAATCTTCAAAAAAAAATACCGGGAAGGGCTTGATTCAAGCAGTTTTTGCAAAAACTGTAAATATAAAAATTTTGCGAAAACTGCTTGGATCAAGCCCTTTCCGGTATTTTTTTTGAAGATTTCTCACGAGTACCCTTGAAAACACCTTTTGAACGAATTGGACGGATTGGATCATCAAAAAAATGTTTGGATCATGAGGTCCGGAAACGGGAAGACCGGAATAAAAGCACTCCCTATATATATATATATATATATATATATATATATATATATATATATATATACATATACACAACGATAGAGTGCGTATATGGGGGACACGTGGGACATGCGTGTCCATGCCGTGTCCCCGTCCAAAAAATAATTTAATTTAAGGGACACGCCATGTGGCATGTCCAATACATGCCCCCGCGTGGGACACGCATGTCGCCGTGTCCCCGTGTCCAATACGTGGACATGGCGACCTCTAGAAGCGTCAGTGCTTCATAGGAAAACACTATGCACTGTTACATGGACATTTATCGCTTTGCTATATCAGTGCTGTTTTTAGTGTATTAGGGAAAAAAAATGCTAGTTTTTTTTCGCAACTCTCTTTCTTCTGTGCTTGAGTTACTCTTATTGAAATTTGTGTTACTCCTTGCTTGTTTGCCTTGCCTTGTGTTATTTACACTAAACCCATCTTTTAGCACAGGTGTATCTTTATGGAGGTCATGTGACATCTTGGAAGAATGAGCATGGAGAGGAGTTGCTTTTTGTTAGCAGTAAGGTACTGCACATTTTAACTGGTATTTCCATTTGATTGTTTGCTTCAAATTCACTCAGCGGCGGGACAAAAATACCGAACAGAAGTCCTGAATGATCAATTTAAATTTCTTTTTCCCTGCATTAAATTTGATATTCACCAAAAGTTTTTGCTCAAAGTTAGTTTTTGTCCACCAATGTGCATGGTCGGTATGACAACAAACTGGTATATATGTGAGATACGGCCCACAAAATGGCATTCAGAATAGGGAACGTTCGCGGTCTCAAATTTTAGGGTGATGATGCAGGGAAGCATATAGGAAGAGATGAACAAGGACGATCACGAACTAGAAGTTTAGAGAGACTATCTATAAAACTCAAACTTTATCAATTCAAAAACCGTCTAGCCCTAGGGCTAACATCAGTAATTTATAGGCTAAGAAAGCTCTAGGAAATAATCGGAAGAGGCAACACTTGCCGTCCAAGCATAAAAATAAATAAAATTACAAAAATTACCTAAAACAGAAAGATTTGAGTTAGGCTCAAATCTGGAAACTAGAATAAAAAATATGATAACTGCCCAAAACCTAGGTCAAAACATTTTTGTATTGACCAAGTAATTAACAGTTCAATTATTTTGTTAAACGGCAAATTTGATGATTCGGAGGCCCAAATGAAGGAATTGGGCCGAAAATCACTGGTGCCTATGGGTCTGTAGACAGATGGGCCTTGTTCTTTCGGCTGTTTAGCATCAAAGCATAGGACCCGCGGATCAATCCACCACTGGCAGATTTCGCCACTCGTTGGTCAAGCCTCTCCAAGTGTTGTCATGCAACCCCATCTGCATCAGGTGAGGGCTAATTTTCCTTGGCCAATCAAACTTACCCAAGTAATCACTGTGCTGAGAATGTTGAAGCAATTAAGGATTTGAAAGCAAGAAATTGGAGATATTCAGGCAGATAATGGATTCATTGAAGTTTAATGAAGCCACGAATTCCTTTTTATTAATTTGGTTAGAGGAGGCTTTGAATGCTCAATGTATGATTGTAGGTTCCTTATAGGCTAGAAAAATATTTACTAAAACAAAATGTTATTGGTAGTTTTGAGTCCAATAGTTGCTTAGCTGAAATAGGAAAATTTAGAGGTATAATAGTAATACCAATGATGATTTGTGCAAATTATATGGGAACCTTTTTACGTTATTGCTAACAAGAAGCTGTGTCTATGGGTTTTAAATCTTTGGCGCATGTAATACTTTGGTTGTTGGTGGTTAAGAAAGTTTTCGTTCGAATGTTATGAACGATTTCTAAAGCATTAAGGCTAATTCAGATATAGTGGTTATTCCTTTTTTTTTTTTTTTGCTGGAAATTAGTAGTGGTCATACTTCAGGGGTCTACAATCTATTTTGGCTCAAGATTGTTTTTGAACTTGTCATGAGTTTGAGTTGGTCTATAATGTGAGTTATCAAATATGCTTTGCTTTTTAATTTGATCAGGCTTCATTGGTGGTGTTCGTATCTTATAATTTATTTGTAGTCTCATTCATTTAATAGAGTTGGTATTGGGAGACTGGAGAGCTGAATTATCAGATGGTTTGATGTAATTTGCTTAACTTTTGCAGTGTCTCTTTCCATATATTATCTTCCCTTTTTTTCTTTTTCTTTTTCTGCTTCTCAGTTGTGCTAATAATCTGAATATGGATCTGCAGTTTAGAGAACTGTTCTGACCTAAGCAGTCTCTACACTGAATCTTAGCCTAGATGCCTGGCACAGCAAAACCCTCTTCAAATCCACTCTTGGGTTGCGTTGGGCCAAGTCTTCTTAAGCTGTCCTACATCACTTGAATAGATATTGTATTAGCCTTCACCATTAGCCCTTTTAACATTGAATGTTGATGCAACTTCAACTTCTCAACAAGTTTAGAGGATTATTTATTAAAAATGTCAGTTCTTTAATAAGTTGATATAAGCTCCTTAACTTTGAAGAAATTTATTGGGCTCATTGGACCCGATTCCTTTCTGTGTAGATCTTCGCATCCTTACACTACTATCTGTTTTTACCCTTAGCCCATGGATCAACCACATCCTTCCTTTGAAAGGACAACCTTGTCTCATCATACTCTTCATATTATGAACCAAAGCTCTCAAGTAGCATGATGTAAACAACTTACTTTGCAATTTTTTTTATTTCTCACTTGTTGCTAGTCCATCTTCATTTGCATGAAACTTTGTTGTTATCTAGTTGATGTCATCAACAGAAATGATCACGCCTGCCATCTTGTATGCCTTCAATTTGGATTTTGTGGATTCACGGGGAGTCGGGGTTGGTTTTGTAGCTTACCTAAGTTTTTGTAATAATTCTTGCTATGTATAGTTATGTTGAAAGGCACGCATTGCTTGGGCTTTGATTGAGAAATCTTGATAGACATAGACAACAAAAACAACATTTTGGGGGACTCAGAGCCAGTTCTGGACTTATTTTTTCTAGTTTATTTTTTGGTTCCATATATGTATTTGAATCTTTCTTGTTGACTTTGTTGCCAGTTAAAACTCACTGCCATGCTTCATCTATGTTATTCTTGATATTAAGTGGCAGTTAGCAGAGAATACGTGATGTCTATTGTTAGTCGTCCAGATTTTGGAGTGATGGTTTTGTCCCTTATGCAGGCTATTTTTAAGCCTCCAAAGCCGATTCGTGGAGGCATTCCTATATGCTTTCCTCAAGTATGGGCTTCTCAACCTTCACTTCATGATTTTCTTTTGGTAAAGTTTGCCCTGGTCAAAGAAACTTACTCCATCTGTGCAGTTTTCGAATCATGGCCCCCTTGAGCCGCATGGATTTGCTAGAAACAGGTTTTGGAGCATTGATACTGATCCACCTCCTTTTCCAACAACTTCCTCCAGTAAGGCTTTTGTTGATTTGATTTTGAAGCCTTCTGAGGAAGATTTAAAGTTCTGGCCTCACAGGTACAGTTTGGAAACTCTACTTTCTTATGCATTTGTCGAAAGAATATACATTCTATCAGCATATTTTTTCCAATTTCGTCATAATGAATCACGATCAAAACTCTTATTTTGAATGGATAAGCAAGAGTGTAGAGGAATTTAGCAGGATTTTTATTTGATAAATCCGCTAAATAGAACTATTAGCTCACTATTTTTTCTGCTTTTAGGCTTCTGTTGCTTTTTACTCGGTAATTTTTTTGGTTAGGTTTGGTATTAATTTTACCTTTCAACCTTATATGTTTTCGATCTCCTGTAGCTTCGAGTTTCGTTTGAGGGTAACGTTGGGACCTGGAGGAGATTTGATGTTGACATCTCGCATCAGAAATACCAGCACTGATGGGAAACCATTTAGTTTCACATTTGCGTATCATACCTATTTCTCTGTTTCAGACATCAGGTGTGTTGAATGTGATTTTGTTTGTTTTTTCACTTTAACGATGCTTTTGCTCATAACCTTTTGGTTGAAGATGTATAAACTTTGATATGTGCTTAGCCCTTGGGCCATCTGAAACTAAAGACCAATGTACCACTGTGCTTAAAGCTGGAACAAGTGTTACCTATGACCTTGCTTTCCTCCATTAATCATGTTTGTATACCTTTTAAACAAGAAAAATGTTTGGAAGGTCAACTTAGAGCTTTTAAGGCTCTTAGTCCAAAATCAAACTGATGCAACCCGGAATATTCCATTGAGATTTCTAGTGAGAGAAACTCCCAAAATGGGATAAAAAGAGATATACTCTTGATAATTATGTTTAAAATGATAAAAGCTGCCCAAAACAAAGACCCTTACACTACTTATACTACCCCCCTTAAATTAAAGACATAAAATGACAAAAGACCTCCCCTAACTAATAAATAATAACAGTAAACACCATAAACTACTACATCATGACTCCCCTACTAAAAGAAAACTTGTCCTCAAGTTACGATAGTGTCCTCCGGGAAATAGGGTATCAAGTGTTGCATGTTGAAAGTGTTGGAGATGTTCAAGTGCGAGGGTAGTTGGACTTGGTAAGCATTATCATTGATCTTGTGCAAGACTTCACAAGGGCCCACTTTCCGATCATTCAACTTCATGTAAGCACCATGAGGATGCCTTTCCTTGCTCAATATAACCCATACAAGATCCCCTTCCTTGAATAGAACCTCCCTTTTGTGTGCATCAACGGCTGCCTTGTACTTCGCATTAGACTTCTCAATTTGGGACTTGACTTGAGCATAAACATTCTTCATAAAGGTAGCCATTTCGTCCGCCTTGGGGTGTTCCTTCTTAGACGTTGGCAAAGGAACAAGATCAACAACGCTAGAAGGTTTCAACCCATAAACCACTTCAAATGGGGAAGTGTGAATAGTGCGGTTTAGGGAAGAATTGCAAGCGAATTCCGCCAAGGGAAGAATGCTATCCCAACTTTTTGGATGCTCACCAACCAAACACTGCAACAAGTTCCCAAGACTCCGATTAACCACTTCCGTTTGACCGTCGGTTTGAGGATGGAAAGAGGTACTAAAGTGCAAGTTGGTGCCAATCTTCTTCCACAAAGTCCGCCAAAAGTGAGCAAGAAACTTAGCATCTCTATCGGAGACAATAGAAGTAGGAACGCCATGCAACTTGCAGACCTCCTTGAAATAGAGATTGACAATGTTAGATGCATCCATAGTCTTCTTACGAGGTATGAAATGAGCCATTTTAGAGAACCGATCCACCACCACCATGATAGAATCACTCCGCTTTTGCGTGGGAGGGAGCCCGAAGACAAAGTCCATACTTATACATTTCCAAGGGCTTTCCGGCACGGGTGGAGGCAAATAAAACCCCGCATTAGTCGCTGTCTCTTTATTTCGTTGGAATGTTTGACACCTTTGCACATAGCTCCCCACATCTTTAGTCATTCTCTGTCAATTGTACTCATCTTGTAGCAACCCTAGAGTCTTGTCCTTGCCAAAATAACCCAACTTGTGATTTTCGGCCAACAATTGCTCCCTCAAAGAGCATTTAGGTACACACAACTTGAGTCCCTTGAAGAGAAACCCATCTTTCAACATGTAGCATGGATATGTAGCTCTATCACCTTTTTGCAAAGCATCGAAAATCTTGCTAAAATAAGGATCGTCGGCATAGAAGGTTCGAAATTCTTTAAACCCAATGACCTTATTCTTCATTTCCACCGAAAGAGTCACTCTTCTACTTAAGCCATCGGCCAATTTGTTGAGAACTCCCGACTTGTGTTTCAAAGAGAATGTGAATTGTTGTAGGTAGGCTACCCACTTAGCATGCCGTTTGTTGAGGCGTTCTTGGCTATTGATGTACTTAAGGGCTTCATGATCGGTGTTGAGAACAAATTCCTTGTATGCAAGGTAGTAGCTCCAATGCTTGATGGCTTGGACAATGGCGTAGAATTCCAAGTCATAAGTAGAGTAATTGAGCTTAGCACCATTCAACTTCTCGCTAAAGAAAGCAATAGGTTGGCCTCCTTGACTTAGAACCCCACCAACGCCCACCCCTGAAGCATCACAATCAAGTTCAAATGTCTTGTCAAAGTTGGGTAAGGCCAAGATAGGAGCTTCGGTAAGCTTTGACTTCAACAACTTGAAACTCTCGGCGGCTTTTTGTGTCCATGTAAACACCTTTTGCTTGAGGCAATCGGTAAGAGGAGCTGCGATTCTACTAAAATTGCGAATGAACCTCCGGTAGAAAGTAGCTAGCCCATGAAAACTCCTCACTTTGTGCACTTTATTAGGAGTTGGCCATTCCACAATTGCTTTAACCTTGTCTTCATCCATGTGTACTCCCTTAGAAGATACAACATAGCCCAGGAATATAACATTATCAACGGCAAACTACACTTCTTCAAGTTTCCATAGAACTTCTCTCTTCTTAAAATGTCAAATAATTGTTGAAGTGTGATAAGTGATCGTCAAAGCACCGACTATACACCAAAATGTCATCAAAGTACTCAACTACACATATGTTCAAAAGAGGTTGAAGCATTTGAGTCTTTACCCACATAAAACTTGGAGCATTGGTAAGCCTGAAGGGCATCACAAGCCATTCAAAGAGGCCATGAGAAGTCTTGAAGGTCGTCTTCCATTCATCCCCGGGGCGGACTCGAATTTGATGATAACCACTTCGAAGATCAATCTTGGAGAAGACCTTGGACCTGGCTAAGCAATCCAACATATCGTCCAACCTTGGAATAAAAAACCGGTACTTGATAGTGATCTTGTTGATAGCTTGACTATCTACACACATCCTCCATGAGCCATCCTTCTTTGGATTTAAAAGAGCCGGCACCGCACAAGGGCTAAGGCTTGCCCTTATGTAGTCCTTGTCCAAAGGTCTTTTACTTGCCTTTGAATTTCTTCCTTCTCACTTGGAGACATTCTGTAGGCGGGCTTGTTAGGAAGGGGTGCCCCGAGCACCAAGTCAATGCAATGTTGGATATCTCGCAAAGGAGGCAATTCGGAAGGTAACTCTTGAGGGAACACATCAACATACTCCTTTAAAAGCCTAGAGACGGCCTCGGGAACATCTGGCACACCCAAATTTGCCATAGGAACCAAGACTAGAACATACCCGGTTTCATGATTTTCCTTGAGAAATCCTTTAGAAGCAAGCAACGTAGTAGGAGGAGGCTTTGCGGTCACCTTCTCCTTCATAGGTAACAAAGTGAATTGTCGCCTTTCCTTAAGGACGGTGTAGGTATTCTTCCTCCCATCATGGACGAATTGCCTATCATATTGCCACGGACGACCAAGTAGTAGATGACAAGCACCCATAGGAACCACATCACACCAAGCTTCATCAAAGTACTTTTGCCGGATGGAGAAAGAGACCAAACACCTTTTTGTCACCTTGATCTCATTGCCCTTCTTGAACCAAGAGAGATTATAAGGATGGGGATGCTCTTCCACTTTGAGTTGTAACTTGTCCACCCCTTCTTGAGAGACCACGTTCTTACAACTTCCACTATCAATAATCATGTTGCATACTATACCTCCAATGTTGCAAGTGGAGTAGAATATGTTGGTATGCAACCAATCTTCATTGCTATCGTCCTTAGGAGTAAGAAGAGTCTTCTTAATCATCAAAGCAAGACCTACTTCCTCTTCATCATCACCTCCAATATCCTCACACAAATCTTCGTCATAAATAGGAAACTCATCTTCGCAACTTTCCTTCATAAAAAGCGCCTTGTTTTTACTTCCGGAAGACCTCCGACAATCTGAAAACTTGTGACCCAGTTCCCCACACTTAAAGCACTTGAATCCCCCACTTTGGAATTGACCTCTAGTCCCCGAACCACCGGATTGAGGCTGATTTTGAGTGGGAGTTGTAGCTTTATCCGCCCGATTTTGATTACCAACCCCGGAAGAAGCAACTTGGCCACCACTAGAGGAAGATCTACCCCTAGAATAGGAGTAGTAGGGCTGTCCTGACTTAGAACCGCCTTGAGATGGATTAAATTGTTGCCCGGATCTCGAGAACTTTCGCTTTTCTTGTTTTTCGGCCACTAATGCACGATTGTAAACTTCCGAAATTGTCCACAAAGTTTGCATGTCAAGAGCTTCTTGAATTGAAGGCTTCAACCCACTTATATACCTTGCAACCCGTTGATCTTCACTCTCGTTCAAGTCAACTCTAGCTACAAGTTGATGGAACTCCTCCGTGTACTCGTCCACACTTCCACTTTGCTTAAGGTTATGCAAACTTTTGTAGAGGCTTTGCATATAGTTGAAGGGCAAGAATTGTTCATTGAGCTTCTTCTTCATCTTCCCCCATTCTCTAATCTTCCCTTTACCTCTTCTTTCTCTCGCGAGTTGCAATTGCTCCCACCAAGCGGAGGCTCTTTCTTTGAGACGGATAGCTACCAACTTCGCATTCTTCTCTTCTGAGACTTCACCATAATCAAACACTAGCTCAACAGTGTTCAACCAATCAACAAATTCATCCAGGTTGAGACTTCCATTGAACTCGGGAAGCTCAATCTTGATATTGTTCTCCCACTTATAAGGAATGTAGTTAGGAGGCGGTCTACGCCAATTTTGTTCCCCAAAAGGATTCCCAAAGTGACTATGAGAGTCCTCAGACTCTCCGCTACCCCCGCGTGATACATGTAAACCTTGCACCAACGCCGTTAGGTTAGCAATTTGTTGTCTCATCTCTTCCATCTCATGGTCTCGGTTGTCAATCACATATTCTTCACCATCATTCACCATAAATCCTCTTCCCCAACCTCCTCTCCTACCTCTACCTCCTCTATGAGCCATCACAACACCCCAAAATCACTTCAATAACCAAAATCAACCCAAATTAAACAACACCCAAATGATTGGGACCCCAAATTTCAATAAATCTCAGTCAATCAACACGAATAACCCCAAACACCGACAAACCCACAATAA
The DNA here is from genome assembly GCA_022606695.1 of Vaccinium macrocarpon. Lineage (NCBI taxonomy): Eukaryota > Viridiplantae > Streptophyta > Magnoliopsida > Ericales > Ericaceae > Vaccinium > Vaccinium macrocarpon. Next base: position 44,185,147 of record CM040180.1, read on the forward strand.
ACAACAACATAATCGCAGTAAAACTCAAAGAAATCGAACCTAACTCACTGGGTTAACTCAAAATCATTGATTTGGGCAGCAAACATGGAGTTCAAGTGCCAAAACCCCATTTCGAGTACTGAACAGCAGGATTTGAGTGCTATCAAGTGTTGTTCGCACCTTAATCGAGGGTAAACAGTGCAGTAGAGTGTTGTACAGTACTTTTCGAGACTGGGTCAGGTGATTCGAGCAACATACAGTAAGAATCGAGTCTCAAAACTCCAAATCGAGCACCGAAATAGGGTTTAGAAGGTCTGCCATTTGGAATTGAGCCGTGGGTCTTCTGTTCGAGCCCTAAATGATGTTCAAAATTGCTCCAGCAGCCTTCAAATCACCAAAACGAGGGCCGAACTGGCTGCTAATCAACAGATCAAGGTTCGAACTGGCCCGAATCACCAAAATGAGGGTCGAAAATGGGTTTTGAAGGTCTCTCTGCAGATTTTGAGTACCAAAAGGGGCTGTCGAGTACCAAAAGGGGCTGAAAGTGCTGGTTTTGAAGGGTATGGGTTCGATTGAGGACTGAGAGGTTGAAAATGGACAGATCTGAGGATTCTGAGTGTACCGAGGTGTTTTTGGTTTTCCGGCGAGACTCCGGCAAGGTTTCCGGTGCCGTTTTCTGGTGAGAAGTAGGGTTCCGGCGAGGTTTAGGTAAGATCAATGGTCAGGATCTGAGCTCAGTGCTCTGATACCAAATGATGCAACCCGGAATATTCCATCGAGATTTCTAGTGAGAGAAACTCCCAAAATGGGATACAAAGAGATACTATTGATAATTATGTTTAAAATGATTAAAGCTGCCCAAAACAAAGACCCTTACACTACTTATACTACCCCCCTTACATTAAAGACTTAAAATGACAAAAGATCTCCCCTAACTAATAAATAATAATAGTAAACACCATAAACTACTACATCACAGACTAGGCCTTAATATTGATATTTTCATTTTGTGAGAGTTTGGATGGGCCATTTTCAAGACTCCTACTAATGGATGGTTCATTGTTAATAGTTTTAGTTCAAGCATGATATGCCTTGTCCACTAGTCAGCAGCGTATTGGTAAAGGTTTGTGGTTCCTTGGAGTGTGTAGCTTAGATATTTTTCCGCAACTTTTGGCGGAATACGATCTGCAAGTTTGCACTGTTCTTGATTTAAAGGATGATTTCATCTAGTTTTAGTTCAAGCATGAGATGCCATGTCCATTAGTCAGCAGTATACTGGTACAGGTTCGTGTTTCCTGTTGCAATGTGTAGCGTTGTTCATTTTTCAGCAACTTTTGGCGGAATATGATCTGCTGCTTTGCACTGTCTTTGATTTGCTTATTTGTCTCTGTTCAGTGAAGTTCGAGTCGAAGGATTGGAAACACTGGATTATCTTGACAACTTGCAGAATAAGGAGCGATTTACTGAACAAGGGGATGCAATAACTTTCGAATCAGAAGTAAGTTTAGGAAATCAATCTTCCTTCCGTACCTCTGTGCACATGGTTTACCATCTTAAGATCTCTTATCAATGCTTAGCAGGTGGACAAAATATACCTCAGCACACCCACAAAAATCGCAATTTTGGATCATGAGAAGAAACGAACATTTGTTATTCGGAAGGATGGGCTTCCAGATGCTGGTGAGAATGACCTTGTGCATGTTCTTTCTAGTCAGTTGTAGCCTGTACGTGTAATAGAACTTTAGTTTGCTGGTTGTGTACTGTTGGATCGAAAATTTGTTTCGTCTTATAGACTATCAGCCCATTAATTGGTTACACATTCTCTATAAATTGCTTTCTATCAGCCAAGCTCTTGTTTTCTTATGTTTCCGCTGAGTCTGTGAGTTTTATTGATTTACCAGCTGGAATTGAATTTAAATATTTGGAGTATATGAGAACCTTAAAAATGGAAGCATGCTCTTGGTTGTGTGTTTTGGAGCTACATGAAGTTCACTTATTTCGTTTTTGAGTTTATAAGATCTGTCTTAAGGCACTGTGTTATTACATGACTTTTTCCTCTGCAGTGGTATGGAATCCTTGGGATAAGAAGGCAAAGGCCATGGCAGATTTTGGAGATGATGAGTACAAGCATATGTTGTGTGTGGAGACTGCTGCGGTGGAAAAACAGATAACACTGAAGCCTGGTGAGGAGTGGAGAGGAAGGCAAGAACTCTCAGCTGTTCCTTCCAGTTATTGCAGTGGGCAGCTTGATCCTCAGAGGGTCCTCCAGAGCAGCTAAAAATCCCATTTTGGGGTCTAAATCCTGTACAGGTACTTTTTCTTGATTACCATATCAAATATTGAGTTTTGATATTGTTAAGAATGTGTAAACTTGGTGGTGCTTGAAATAGGGAAGAGAAGATTGCTTATGCCTATGCATGATTAGGCTTGTTGTGGTTTTGTAAATACTTTTACTCTCATAATCAGAGTATACAATGCTTGGATCTTGTGTTTGAAAAGGCCTAGCAGTTGTCGAAGACATTGTCACCATTTGGTTGACTGAAAGCCATGTCTTTTAGTTTCTTTAGAGCATCTCCAATGGTAGAGTTGCTATTTAGTTAGCTATTGCTATAATTTTAGCAATGAATAGTCTCAAATTGCCATAATATAGCAACATTGCTCCAATGATGCAAATGCTATTTCTTTGATTATTTCAAAAAAATGTCAATTTGAATTGCTATTTGTGGGTCCCATGATGGGAGAGATAGACCAAATGGGGCATGCTAAATTATAACTATAGCTATATCTTGTGCTATATAGGGCACAACACATGGCTATCGGTATATATAGCATGTGTTTTACCTCACCATTGGAGAAGGGGATTTAAAGTTTTATGCTATAATATAGATTTAGCAATACATGTATAGCATGCCACTGGAGATGCTCTTATATGAGCATTCAACAATTTTGGGTTATACCCACTGGTAAATTTAATTAGAAGGAATATAGATAAAAATTTTCAATGTCAGTGTGAAGGTATATAAATGTAATTATGTATGTAACACATGAAGGGACATTTTGATTTCTCTTGCATCTTCTAATGATTTCCAGGCTGTTGTGTTTAGTCGAGCCCTTGGAGCAGTTAGTCCCTCGTTGTCTAAAAGACCCTCGTCATTCTTAGTGCAGAGTTTTAATCTTTTAATGTTTTGTTGCCAATCATCAGTTAGTTGGATGGTTTACTGTGTGGTCATGCAGACACATTCTTAATCAGTTTTACTTCTGCAGGTGCTCTGTTGCAATATTTGGTTGGAGCATGAGAGGGACTTTACTTTACTGTTGCAATATTTCCCTTTCTTTTCCTTTTAGGTTCCTTTGAGTTACCACCTCTCTCCCTGGATGAATTTTCTTTATTGGGGTGGAAGGGGGTGGATTCAAGGGTAGAGTTGTTAAATAATGTTTCGTTCAATGGCTGACTGTTTGGTAGCATCTAAAAAGTGGAACAAATTTGCATGGGTCGATTGGAATTACTAGTGCTGGGTTTGATCAGAATTACGACTATTGTATAGAGGGATATCTTTTTCATCCCTTTATCTGGGCCAAGAGAGTGCAGGTTGTCTCTTCGCGTTGGTGTTAGAAAGGGTAAGCTCCAGGAGCAAGCAAGATAATTTAGATTGGGAGGTTGCTGTTCTTTATTTGTGATGATTTCAGTGTATGTGCTTTGGCAATGACCCGAAACCTCCAACTTTGGAATGGTTTGTGCGCCTGGTATCTTGCAATATGTAGGGATAATGAGCCCACCTTGGGTGCAAATCTTCTTAGTTATAATGAATTGCTTGATTTTCAGTTCACTATATTTGGCTTCATGCTGCTAGATTTCTCAAACGTCTAAAGCCAGTCATTATCATCACCCGCAGTATTATCGTTTGACTGATCAAAATGTTGTATCACAACTCCAGACTGGAGTTTTTGCTTATATATTTTCCTTATACCAAACCAAACAGACTTCCACAAGTAGTGTTAAGGTGGCTAATTTTCCCCCTTTATTCTCTGTTTGAGATAACATGCCTTATTCCAAACCATCCCTATTCCATTACTGAACAATATGTTTCAGCTGGGAAAAAGTGAAGGCAAATCGTGGCGCTAGTGAACAATCTGGTTGCATGATTTGATGCAGCAACTTATGCAAATAAAAATTATACATTTACAAGCAGTGTCCGGCAGCAGTTCTCCATACATAAAAGGTGTCAAAATTAAACCAATGCCTCGTTAAGGAGTTAAAACCATACAAATGGGCTTGTGAACACACTAAAGGGGGCTTATATTCTATTCAAGCTTAAACTTTGGGAATGCCAGTTATTTTGGTTATCAATTGTTGATGCACTTGATCCCACAGCAGTGTTGGAGCCACCACTGCATTCGTCTCCTATCTCTGATTTGATCATTGACTGCCCTCCAATACTAAGGGTCAACTCCACATTACTCTCTTCTGATGATCTATCTTTCCCAGTCTGACAAATTGAAAGTGGAATTTTTTATTACATGGAGTAGCAGTTGTTGGTTGATGCGGATTGAAGAAGCTAGAGTAAGGGCTAGTATGATCTGATCCAGTACTATTCATTGGGAAAACCCATAACTTATTTTGTTGTTTAGGTCTCCTGATTTCTCCTCTCAACCATCATCACCTTTTGAATACCATACAGCCTGTGGAGTTCTCTTACCTGCATTTTCTCCACTAGTTTGTTTCAAACAAGCGTATGATTTAATAGAAAAATAATTCCCTCCAGACAAAGTTTGCTTATGGAGTACTATTTCCCTGTGATTTTTGTTGCAATTTGCAACCTACATTGACAAAATTTGAGAGAGAGACGATAACCTAGTGTTTGAAAATAGGGACATTTATCATCCGGTCACCCTTGAATCTCATAATTACCATCAGGTCAAGCCTAATTCTAAAAAATTTCCATCAGGTCTAAATGATACCCATATGATAGTGCCTAAACCACTAAACCCCTATAATAAGAAAGTGCACACCAAATCTAAACTCTAGGGCTACGACTAGAGTACCTTATGAAAATGCCTAAAATTCTAGGGTACTCTATAAAAATGCCTAAACCACTAAAATCCTATAATAGGAAAGTGCACCCTAAACCTAAATTCTAGGTACCCCTATAACCTGGGTACCCATCTTAGGGTACTATATGAAAGTGCTTCAACTACTAAAACTCTATAATAGGAAAGTGCACTTAAACCTAAACTTTAGGGTACCCCTATGACTAAGGTACCCTATGAAAGTGTCTAAAATTCTAGGGTATTCTATGAAAGTGCCTAAACCACTAAAACCCTATAATATGAAAGTGCATCCTAAACCTAAACTCTAAAAAAAAGCGACTTACCGTAGTGGTAAATAAAAAAAATGACTTACCTTGGACATCTCTTTTCTAGACCTGGAGGTAATAATCCCTTGAAAATATCTTTGTGCAATAGCATTGTCTTCTTAATGGATTCTATCTTCTGTTGTTCAACCATCCTCATATCCATCTATTCCTTAAATTTGCTGTTAACCACACTACTTTCTAGTTCCTCCTTCAGTGCTCCCTCTGGCTATTGCCTCATTTGGGTAATAATCCAATAATTCGGATTATTGGATTATTCATTTGTTCTTATTCAAATTTTTTTTGCATCCGTTAGTTTTGCATTAAGATTTTGTGGTTTCTGGATTCCTCTCAACGAGACGAATCTAATAAGTATAAAATTATGGTCAAAACTCAATTTTTTTTTGAATAAAGCCAAAATAGGTGGTCTCCCCGGGTGGTAGGGCCGCCCATCTAGGATGGATCCTAGGTGACAAAAGCTCATTCAATCAGCAGGGAGGGTTGTCATCTGCCTCGTAACTTTTTTTTTTTCCCCACGCTTTGGTTGGGTGCGTGGAGGTATTATTATTTCTTGATAAGAAGCACTTCTAATTGAAGGCGGAGACAAGATTAAGTTAGCCTCATGTAAAGCCCACAACTTAAAATCGTGCACAAGTCGATCTGGATCACTATAGGCCGTCTAATGGAATTGGCACGGAGTCCAGAAACTTGTGTGCCCAGCCCGTGGAGTGGCTGGGGTAGGGCCATGAGCCCGGGCCAGGGTGATATTGGTCCCACCCGACGTTACTTAACTGCGGCTAGCTTAGGTACACGTGGGTCTCGAGTAGCATTGCTCGGCCACGTGGACTCCAGCTACGTGACACTCTGTGTGTTATTTATATTAAAGCCGGCAGTAGCATTTCTATTCTATATTCGGATAAATGGGTATGAATGACGTCATTAGGCATGTGCCTGGCATAAGCTTACTTGGAGCTCAATTACAATGTCTCTATATAATGGCTATAGCTTAGGTCCACATGGGTGTCGAGTAGGGTTACTGGGCCATGTGAACTTGGTGTGTTATTCATAGTAAAGCCCGCGGTACAACAGAGTCTCTATATAATCTACACAATAAAGTACTCTCCGTTTTTTTAGATTGACTTAAGTATCAGATTGTCTTCTGGTTGGCGGTCGCTGTTGCAAACCTTTGCCATCTAGGAAAATGGAGTTTTGGGTCAGATCCGTTTCACCAAGAGAATCCAGAGAAGGAACCGGATCAATACCCCACTGATTGCAATAAAACCAACGGAAACCATGTCAAAAATTTATTTATGACTTACAGGACTGGACTCTGTTTGTGTATTGCGCAAGGAAATACAATTTCTTACACACAACATTAAAGGATGGAGCTAGAAGAGGACAAGTGGTGACGGCTGCCACCATAAGGTTTTCAAAAAATGCAATTATGATATAGGAAATAAATTTTTATCTCCAAATTATGTAGACTGGTCACCACTAGATTGACAGGCTGTGAAGAGATCTAGCTAGAGAAAGAGAAAATACAATAAGAGAGGTGAGGAGTGGAAACGTGAATGAGCCTGCTAGATACTAGATAGATATGTAATTTAGTTTTATTTTTTCTTTTTTGGTTCATGTACATGCAAGAAACGTAGTCTATTGGCCCTTGTGGTGAGATTCGAACCCAAAATTTTATATTCTCATAAAAGGTAGGCTCCACGGACAAAAGAAACATTCATATACAATAAGATTATCCTATATCGGATCAAATTAATGGGAAAACCACTTGAGGCCTGCGAACAAGATATTGATCTAGATAGCTGTGTTGCTTGTAATTTCTCAGATGGATACTCATGATATATCTATTAATTCTTTTCGGTTGATTTTCATTCCTTCTCGAATTTTGTAAAAGGAAAGTACCCCACTTGAATCAGATTTGATTGCTCTCTCCCCTATATCACAACAACCCGTATCGTTTTGGTAAGTTGCTCCATGAAAGTTCATCTCTCACTCTCTGTGGCACATAAAATTGATCAGCAGCCTTGGGGGGTGGGGGAGCTTCATAGTTAAAGCACTATATGTCTTGCAATTTTCTTCTAAATACTCTTTGTTGTAGGCAAGAGCACACACGGATCCAGGGGGTGCTGTGTATCCCCCATACACAACAATTAGGGACCTTTCACAATCATAACTCCTTATTCCATTACTTCAATAAACTCACACTAACAAATATGAAATGACATCACTCCCTAATTACTCTAAAAGAAAAAACTCCCAAATAAAACCAAGTCTATTATTTTTCCAACAAATTTCAAGTAGACTTCTCAATTTGCGAAAAAGTCTACTTTGAGGGGCTTGGTGAAAATATCGACACGTTGATTTTTTGACTTGACAAACTTGAGTTCCACCTCCTTCTTGGAACACATTCTCTAGTGAAATGATATCTCGTGTCGATGTGTTTGCTACGATCATGAAACACTAGATTCTTGGCCAAAGCTAATGCCGATTTGTTGTTGATGTAAATTTCCGTTGACTCCTCTTGAGGCAAGTGGAGCTCCTTCAACAAATTTCTAAGGCAAACAGCTTGACAAACACAAGATGTTGCTGCAATATATTCGGCTTCACAAGTAGAGAGCGTAACAATAGGTTGCTTCTTTGAACTCCATGCAACCGCCGTCTCTCCCATGAAAAATACAAACCGGGTTGTACTTTTTCTCTCATCCAAATTTCAGGCCTAGATGCTATCACAATAACCCAAAAGCTTGCAATCGTTAGAAAAAGAATACATCAACCCAAAATCAAGAGTACCTTTAAGATAATGTAGAATCCTCTTTGCCGCTTTGAAATGAGTCATGATAGGAGATTCCATATAATGAGTCATGAGTCCAACACCAAATAGAATATTTGGCCAGGTGCATTTAAGATATCTCAAACTCCCAACGAGACTCTAGAATAGAGTAGAATCCACCTTCTCACCGTCCTCAAATTTTGACAATTTTATTCCAACTTCAACGGGCATTCCCACCAGCTTGCAATCTTCAATCTTGAACTTTTTGTGAATTTCCTTAGCATAACCTTCTTGAGAAATAAAAATACCTCCATCCATTTGCTTCACTTCAATGCCAAGGTAGTATGCCATAAGCCCAATATCCGTCATCTCAAATACCTTAGCCATTGCTTTCTTAAATTCTTCAAACATCTTGGGATTATTTCCCGTGAAAATCAAATCATCCACATACAAGTAAGCAAAGGGAACATCTCCATGTTCATTCTCCTTTGCATAGAGAACATGTTCATGAGGACACTTGGTGAAACCATGAGCAAGTCTACTATTCCAAGCTCTTGGTGCTTGCTTCAAACCATATGTGCCTTCTTCAATTTCAACACTTTGTCTTCATGATTATTCACAAAATATCCCATGGGTTGATCAATATATACTTCCTCTTCAAGAAAACCATTCAAAAAAGCGGATTTAACATCCATTTGATGTATTTTCCAAACGGGCAATGGGAGCAAATACCTCATCATGGTCAATACCTTGTCTTTGTTTGTAACCTTTGGCGACCAACCTTGCTTTGTCCTCTCAACCTCTCCTTTAGCATTTCTTTTTATGTTGTCCTACCATTTGACTACAATTGCCTTTTGGCCTCACGGAAGAGTGGTTAGTTTCCATGTACCATTCCTTTGAATTGCATGAATCTCCTCATCCATTGCATCTCTCCACCTTTTGTCTTGTTCTGCTTCCTCAAAGTCTATAGGTTCACTATCGGAAGAGAGACAAAAAAGTGACAAATCACTAATACTTGAAGTTACCTCTTCCGTAGTCTCACAAATTTCTTGAAGGCTTCTCATGTGAAGTGGTCTTGCACTTGATTCCAATTCGGAAGATGAAGGTCTTGCTTGTGCTTGAGTTGGACCCGGTGGCAATGGTGGGGGAGAAATGAACTGCTCATCATATCATCTCCTTGCTCTTCTTCCTCCAAGAATGGGAAAAATCATAGTCTTCTTCGGGATTACTCCAATCCCATTCACTTTCTTCATCAAACTTCACATCTTTACTAATAATGAGAATTTTCCCATTGCTTGGATTATAAAGCTTGTAACCCCTTCTCTTGAATCATACCCTTTCTCTTGAATTTCTCACTCTTGTCATCTAGCTTGATTCTTTCTCATCCAGTGCATGCGCATAAGCAACACTCCAAAAAATGTGCAAATCAGAAACACTTGGCTTGAATCCTTTCCATTCTTCCTGCGGCATTTTGTTCTTAACACTTCTAGTCGGACACTGATTTGACAAGTAGATGGCACAATCAACGGCTTCAGCCCAAAACTCCTTGGGCATTTTTTTTTCTCTTCAACATGCTCTGAGCCATACTGAGAATGGTACGGTTTTTCCTTTCAGCAACACTATTTTGTTGAGGTGACCTTGGAACCGTTAGAGGATGGCGAATGACATTTTTTCCGCAATTTTTTTTGAATTCATTTGATGTGAATTCACCACCTCCATCGGATCTTATTGCCTTGATTTCATACCCATTTTTCTTTTCAACAAGAGCCTTGAATGTTTTAAAAACTCCAAACACCTCAGATTTTTCCTTGAAAAAATAAAACCATGTTTTTCTGCTAAAGTCATCAATAAATAGAAAAAAAATACCGGTTCTTACCATTGTATGGTGGATTGATAGGCCCACAAACATTGGAGTGAACAAGTTGAAGGGGCTTGTTTGCTCTTAAAATGGGTTCTTTTGGAAAACTCCATCTTGATTGTTTGCCAATTCACAAAGTTGATGTGGGTGGTCAATAGAACGTAGTCCATTCACCATCTTGTTCTTAGATAATGTTGTTAGTCCTCCAAAATTCAAATGCCTAAAATGGAGGTGCCATAGCCAAGAGGGATCCTTAACACAACTTTTCAAACACTTAAGCTCGTCATTTTGAAGGTCAAGCAAAAACATTTTGTTCCTTGTCATTGGTACTTTAGCAATCAAAGTTCCAACTTTATCTCTTATTGAAAGACTATGATCTCTCAGAGAAATATCATAGCCTTTTTCTAAGAGTCGCCCCAACTCAAAATATTATTTTTCATGTTGGGCACATGAAAAATATTAGAAATCATTTACTGCCTTCCATCCTTCAAATGAATCAAAATATTACCGACCTTTCCCTTTCACTAGAATTTGAGAAGAATCTCTAAAAGTGACTATTCCGATGATGGATTCATCAAGTTCCATGAACAAATTTTTGCTCCCACACATATGGTTGCTTTGCACCGGTGTCTAGATACCACAAGTTCATGTCTCCAATTTCTTCCTTTTTGTATGCCAACAATGAAGTCGGCCCCACCTCTTCAAGCCATTGAACTTGGGATTTATCATACCTTCTTCCACAAAATCTAGAATTATTTCCTCTTCTTTGACCTCTTGGATTGTAAGTACCTTGACCTCTTTCGTCCTTGTTGGACGAACTTCTGAAATGATTTTCTCCTCTACCATTGCATTGTCCACTGTGTCCTCCATGGCCGCGTCCTTGACCTCAACCTCGTTGACTTTGCTCTGGCCTTCCTTCTTTCTCCTTAAAGAAAAGTTTTGTTTGAAGCACTTGATCAAATGACTCTTGCTTCTTCCTATTAAGTAGTTCTTCATGGGATAGCAATGACCCCATGAGTGCATCAACTGGCAATGTGTCTAAATCTATAGACTCTTCAATAGCTACAACAATGTAGTCAAACTTTGGGTCTAAGGAACAAAGGACTTCTTTCACCACTTGGTTATCCTTCAAATCATCACCGTATCTTTGCAAATTATTCACAATAGACAAGACTCCTGTGAAATAATCTAAAACAAATCAGAATCCTTCATCTTCAAATCTTCAAATTCACCTCTCAAAGCAAATCTTCAAATTTGCTTCGGTCCTATAAATTAAAAAAAGTGACTCACATAGAGAGGATACTTGTTATTTATAGCTAAGTTTATACCATTACCTAACCTCAAGATCCATTGTTCTGTAATGAACTATGCTAGATGGAGGAGTAGTCCACACAACAAGTATCTTGGAGCTTCCTCTAAGGAATTAAGTACTTATGATCCCATCATTAATTTCGTCCGATGGGGAGGAAGGTAATAAAACCAACATACAAAACATAATTATATCATTTGCATACTAGTAATGGAGACTGATAGGTGCTGAAAAGCACCCGTGTATCCCTCTAATTGTACCCTTGTTAGGTCGGTAATACAGTTATTTGATTAGTGTTAGTTGATTGACGGTGTTTCAAGTTATGGATGATCAAAGATTTGAAAAAACATGCTTGGGAGCGATTTGGAAGCAATAGAGATGCGAGAAGGTGTGAAAAAGAAGCCAAAAAGTCGAGTTGCAGCTTCTTTGGTTTGGACCACCACCTCCCTGGTCTGGACCAGCCATCAGAGCCACAAAATCCATGCCCCAACATCCTTGGTTCGGAACATGGTAAAGCTGGTCCGGACCAGCAGTACAGCAAGGTTATAAGAGCTCCTAGCATGCTTGGTTTGGACCACCCATACCTTGGTTTGGATCACTGGGCACGAAAACAGCATGTTGACATTTTCTTAATGTAATTTTGGGGTCTTTTAGTATAAATACTAGTTCCAAACATTAGTTTAGGGTTCCCAACTTGTTTTAGAGGCAACCGCGAGAGAGAGAGAGAGAGAGAGAGAGAGAGAGAGAGAGAGAGAGAGAGAGAGAGAGAGAGAGAGAGAGAGAGAGAGAGAGAGAGAGAGAGAGAGAGAAACTCCATTGTTCTTCATGTTCTTCAAGTTTTCTTCAATTCCCTGAGCTCCAATCTCTCTCATGGCCGGCTCAACCCCTCATAGAGGGAGAAGGTGAAGCATTGAATCAAGTAACTTTGTTTATGTGTAGGCCTAAGTTTTCTATGTTTTAATCAATTGGTTAACTAAGAACTTATTTTCATTACATATGAATGGAATTGTTTTTATTATTTCAATCTATTGAGTATTTGTGTGTGCACTCTCAAATACCTAGTTACTCAATGGTTTTCTTCGCTTGTACTTGGGTAACTGAGATGGATTATGCTCGTAAGACAGATCGTGCCACTAGATAGTCAGTGAAAGAGACGGGTTGTGCCAGTGAGACAATCCGTGTTATGGGATAGTCCATGCCTATTAATAACTTAATTATTTTTTGACAAATTCGTGATTTGAGTAGAAATCCTAACCTATGCACAACCTAGTTACGTGGTCAGGGTGGATTTGAAACCGTAGATCTTTCTCTCACTAGTTTTTCACCAATTTTATTACTTGTTCTCTTAATTCATTCAATTTCCAAAATCAATAAACCAATCCTCTTTTTACTGAATTAAATAAGAAACAAATTGAGAATAACTTAACTTAGCCAATTTGTCTTCGTGGATCGATACTCTGACTTAGTCATTATTCTTTGGAGTAGTAGTTAATTCTAAGTTATTATAAATATATTTTTGATATGGTACGACATGGTCAAATTTTGGCGTTGTTGCTAGGGACAATTTGCACGGTTACTTAATTTTGATTAATTTTTATTTTAGTTCTTAGTTTAAGTCTTTTAATTTTGTTTGCTAGTGATACTTAGGGAACATTTAGTGAGGCGTTCAATTAAGCAGGATCGAGCAGTGGAAAGCTGTGATATAAAAGCGATATCGTTTCCCACTGTAAGTCTTGTTCTTATTTTAATCTACTTGCCTGTGTATGTTTGGTTGTTGGTCTCATAAACCCGAACTCTTACCACTCAATATGGATTTGGAACCGAAATGTAGGGTTAAAAGTGAGACTGACTTAGTTTCAATGGGATATCAAGACCCTCAAAACTGGGTCAGAGTAGTTAATGCGCCTCTGGCCCCCGTCCCACTGCACACACACTTCTTGCTTGTGGCTTATGCCATACCGTCATGCATCCAGTTGTCACCATTTACGGCCACTCACTATGAGATTAAAACTAGTGTGCTGAATACATTACCCAATTTTAAAGGGGACCCCAATGAGGATCCCTACCAGCATATTGATGAGTTTATAACCATAAGCTCCACACTTCAAATTCATAATTTTTCAAATGAGGTGCTTAGGTTAATTTTGTTTTAACTTTCACTAAAAGGGAATGTCAAACATTGCCTTAGCACCTTACCCACGAACTCAATAACCAGCTGGGCACAACTGTAAGATGTATTCCTGATGAAATATTTCTCTATTAGCAAAATGACTCAGTATCAAAAACTAATTACTTCGTTTTGACAAGTAGACAATAAGCCTCGTTACGAGGCTTGGGAGAGATACGGTAACCTCATTAGGAAGTGTCCGCACCATGCAATTGCACAGTGGCAGTTGGTGCAAAATTGTTATGATGGGTTAAATCTCCATTATCAGATGTTGGTTGACGCCTCTTGTGGGGACTAATGTATAAGGATGAGAAGTCGGCATGGGATCTTTTTGAGACAATGATTGAAACTTCTCAACACCATGCCACTTACCAACACAGTGATAAGGCAACCATCACTACCAATTCTTCAAAGCCATGAGGTATGTATGAGGTTAGCCCTTCTAACGACCTCGCTGTTAAGGTAGACACTATTGCCGAGAAACTTGATCAACTTCTCAATTTGGGCTCAACTTCTACCCCGCCTTCTGCCTTTCAGGAGGCTTGTTCTTTGTGGACAAGTCCAGCCCATTCCGTTACCGAGTGTTGGACGAGAGACCAATTTCCTAGTTTTGTAGAAGAGCAAGTTCACGTTGCTCAGGGGTACTAATGCTTAAAGTTTACCTAAACCGATGTAGACACCCCAATTTTAATGACTTGTGCATCCCCAATGATGAAAAGAACGCGCAAAATATACCTCAGAACAATTACTTGAGCCAGATGAGTAAAAAGGAACCAAAAACCCAAATTCACTTGAACCGTATAGCCCAAAACCCAAAATCGTAGGACTTAAAATTCCCTTTGCACCATACAGTGTTGCTATGTGCACTGTATGGTACACTTTTGACACTGTACGACACCCTTGTCGCATCAACAGAATTCCTGCGATTGCTCTAGCAGCTCAGAGCAATGATGCAAATTTTTTGGCATACGGAGGTTGCCTAACTTATGGGCTCGTCCATAGCTTCGTCTATGTAAGACGAGAGAAGGAGAAGCTAGCAAGATGGATTCATGAATTCCCAACATGAAATTCCTCTCAAAAATAAACTTACTGTCTCTTCATTACTCGGTCAAGCTCAAACCATACATAAAACCCTTGTTCCCACAAACCTACAACTACAATTTTCAGTCCCCAAATCGACCCCGTTCGAAGTTCTCAGTCTTAACCGAGCAAACCTAGAGGTATATATTCGTGTTCAAATAACGACCTTCTAAAGGGGGTTTCCATCGGGGGTTGAAGAGAGCTCCGTAGCTCTTCCTCGAGTTCAAAAGGAGATTTTTCAGTAAAGATTGAGTCTCTTGGGTAGGCATTTTGTGATATCATCCATTGTCACAGAATACCCATCCAGAAATGAGGTACATCCATTCATCAACATCATTTTCCAAACCTGTTTTGATCAACAAATAGTGAGGTTTTTACACCAAAAATAGAAATTGGTTTCAATCAAACAAAATGAGAATTTTGGGAATTTACAACGTACGGAGGCACTTACGGCATCCTTAACGCACCATGCGGTGTGATTTTGTGCACCGTATGGCATCACTGAAAATACATTTTTGCTTGTTCTGCTTTCTAAGACCCGATGCTCTGTTTTTGGTAAAAACTAGTGGGTCTAATTGCAGTCGACCCCCTTTACTTCCTATTTTTGCACTTAAACCCCCTCTTAGTTAATTTTCTCGCATTTGTGTACTTGATTGTGTGTTGTTTGACTTGTTATCGTTATTTATTTATTATAAGCATGTTATTACATGATATATTGTTTATGTGAAATAAAGCCTTTCATAAAATCTTTTTTTAAAGAATGATCTCACAAAGATTTAGTAGAGACTGGAAAATTCCGGGCATGCGGGGTGCATTTTTGAAACAAAACCTTCCCCACGGGTGACCTGGCTCCCGAACCCAAATCTTTATTTTTCACAGATCAAACCCTTTTTTAGCGGCACGAGAGTCATTATTTTTCTAAAAATTAAACCCCAGGTGGCGATTCTAAATTTTCCTTTTTCCTGGATTGCCTTTTTCACAAACACAACCAAAAAAGGTGGCCCTCGACATCCAGAAAATTGGCGACTCTGCTGGGGATCATACCAACAATTGTATTAGCCTCAAACACATAGTCCAAGACTTTGTGGATGACAGAACCATCCCAATTCCCAAGCAAAAGCCCAATACCAATTCCAACCCCTTACCTAACCACAAACAAAACATCCAAATCAACCAAATATCCTTCAACTCCACTTCAAAAGGCCAAGACCTTACTCAGTTCAATCCAAGCCTATACATCATGCCAATCACTAAACCAAAACCCTTTGACCCGGTGCCAGAGGACTTGGAAATCTATGCCATTGGAACTTTTGAACAAAAGCCCAAACTCAAATGGGGTGACCTCGTTGAAGGAGAATGGACCATGAACGATCAAGAATGGGAAGATTCCGAACAAGCATTGTTTGGTTCTTTGCTAGTCTCTTGGGACCCGAGCCAATACATCGTCCTAGAACGTCATGACAAGCCAACTATTTGCATACTGGAAGGCATCAATATCAACCAAGTTGAAGAGGTGGCAATCTGTGGTGACCCAATGAACATGGTTTCACTCCCAGCCTTGTTTGGGGATGTAGACACCCCGATTTTGACCCGAGAAACTTATCAAGCATCCCCAAGGATGAAAATGTCCGATAAGAGCACGTGGAGCGTGATTGTGAACATGAAAACCCCTCTTAAACCTCTTCAAAATAAACCCAAGACTACACCACCTTCTAGTACATTCAAAACCATCTTTCTTGATAAATAATACGTCCCAATCCATTTTGAAATGAGGGAGATGTGCCCGTTTTACCAAAACGACTTGTTTTCCCGACCTTTTAAGGGTAAAATGTTCATATATTTTGATGTAAAAGTCATCTTGGATTCAAACTACTTGGGTTAGAAATTATACTTGACAAGCTTTCCAAGGCTTCAAACCATGCACAAAACAGAGTTCGGTAGCACCCGGAATGGCCCCGCAAAATTTGGATTGTTGTGCAGTCTCCCAATATAGGCGGATTCCCTAATTCTAGGCGCCTAGAACTACTTCCAATGAGAAATTTGTAGCTGGTTTTGATTGAAACTATGGGCTTCTACCTTACATTGTCCCATGTTTTTTTCACTCAAATTTCCCACCAGCACTGATCCCTCCAAAATTTCAAGTTCAAAATACAATTTCCCTCTCTTTTTTCACCCAAAAACCAACCATTTTCACTCTATAAATACCCCATACTCTCCTTCATTTTAAGAAGATCAGTCCTCCCCTCTCTCCCTTACTGTTATTCTGCCCAAATATCTCCAGAAAACTGATCCCAAGCTATCTCCCTTTGTTTCATCCATCAAAACCCAATTTTCCCCCATATTATCTCCACATACTTACTTGATTCTACCCATTTTTCAACATCCACAATCAAATCCCCAATCAAACCACCTACAATTAGTTTGGTACACCTCTAGAAACTAAAATCCAGTCCATTCCCTTGCCAAAAATCCCTCATAAATCAAACCCAAAGTCCACAAATCAAGTCTTTCAAGGTAGTTATTTACCAAAATGCTCAAATGAGGACCTAAAGGGGACACCACCCAAGTTCTTTCTAATCCTTTATACTAGTTAAGAGCTTGGGAAGGTTTCAAGTTTTTTAAAAGATGAATTTTTTTAACTTGCACCCACATCAAGTCCAGGCGCCTGGACTAGCATAGTGTAGGCGCTTGGACTCCCTTTCTCTTGTTGTGTTTTTCTCTTTTCTATACACTTGATTTAGTCATTCAAATCATTTACATGTTGTTTGTGATCATTATCAATAATGCATGGTCATGAAGCTCGTTTAAAAGTACATTTTAGTGGCATTTTAGGAGAAAAATCAAGCTTATAAGAGCACAAATTATCTCTTAGGTCTGGTTTTGAGATTCATTTGGTTTGGTAGCATCAAATCATAGTGAGAATATAAGAATAAGATTTCAAAGTTTGGTTTTGTTGTTTGATCAAAATCCAAGATTTGGGAAAAGTTGTGCAGAGTCACATTCCAGGCGCCTGAAGTCATTCTAGGCACTCGGAGTGTCCTTTTTCCAGGCGCCCATACCTTATCCAGGCACCTGGATTTGCCTAGTGCAGGTGCCCAGATTGCCATCTAGGTGTGGTTAGCGCAATGTTTGTGGTTGGTTTCTGGGGCTTTTCAAGACAGCCCAAGCATGATTCACTGTAGTTTAAGTGTCTTATGCATAATATTCGGTCACTCATGTCACTAGCACAAGTATCCACCATCATATTAATTTCATTAATGTGTTTACGTGCTCTCATATGAATTTGCGATTGAAGTCTGTGTAAATAACATTTTCAAAATATTTTGAGCATTGAGTAGAGACCGGTAATCGTGCCAGGCGAGAGGGGTGCTTTAAATTCCTTCCTCTCTCGTAATCTAGCGACCGGACCTGAGAAATCTCAATAAAAGCAGACCAGTGTAATGTTTTCCATGTAAAGGGAAAAAGAGTCATTTTCAACAAGTCTCGGGTATAGTCCTCAAACCTGGGTGGCGATTCCTGTCAATCAATCGAAACTGTTTTTTTTTAAAACCAAACAATCAATTTTGTGGGCCACTCCGCGGGGTGTTCACAGGGGAATCTGAAAATCATGGTGAACTTCAGCACAACTTTTTAGGTAGCTATTCACAATCTTAACTTCCTGAAGAAAGAAATCGTCAAGCCATCGAAACTGTCTTTAGTGATCACGATTGGTTCCCTTAGGCGTACATTATCAGAGAATCTTTTCCACGACCATCCGCGCCATTCCTGCACGCTTCCAACATATCCGTTCTGGTCACAGATCCCCAGGCAACCACATGGAACGAAGATGAGGCTATTGACATTCGAGTTGGCAGCGATGAAGTATGGAAAGTCAATAAATCCATGCTAGACCAGTCTTCTGGCAAGATTCAGAGGTAACAAACCTGAAAGAAAAATTGGAAGAAGTTAATATCAACAGTCAAGAAACTCCTGATAGTTTGATAGACTTATGGCCAGAAGATCAAAATGAAAAGCAAAAGAGGGAAGCCATCAAAGTCGGCAAGCTCAAGGTCAGTGAAGGATTTGCATATTTCTGGGGTTAAAACCAGTAACTTTGGGAGGATACAGTCAATTGGGTGACGAGAAGTGGTCGAATCTACCAACAGGCCAATTTTCAAAGGAACATCTCACACCAAACTCAGCCAGAAGAATTGATTTGGGACGATCCCGTTCAGGAAAATTCATCTCCAGTTGAGCCAAGTTACTACTCAACCACCTCAAAGGAATCGAGCGACACCAGAAGACTTGGTTTAGAAGCAGCTTGAAAGAACTCCAACATTAGTCTCAATCTAGAGTTTACTCTATTCCTCCTAGGAACATCGTCAAAAGCTGATCAAAACTCTGTCCAATATGGAAGTACCATATGATACGTCTCCACTGAAAAGGATTTACCCCCAGAAGGAGCTGGTCACATCAAACCTTTGCACATCACTCTTAAGTGCATGGAAAAATGGGTCCCATCATTCTACTTGACAACGGATCCGCTCTGAATGTGTGTCCTTTGCGCACAACTTACTGCTTGGGATTCAAGAACAAAGACTTCTAGCCTTCTACCCTCAGAGTACGTGCATATGACAACACTCGCAGAGATGTGGTTAGGATAATCCAAATGGAAGTGGTGATTGAAGACTTCAAAACGAATATGGAATTCCATGTACTCGACATTCTGTCATCCTTTAACCTGCTGCTAGGCAGACCTTGGCTCCATCGTGGAGTGGGTAAAATCTGATTACCCTACTGTTAGGCATAGCACGTGTCTAATATGAGCGCCACGGGAGGGCGATTAGCTCGGCACCACATAGGGAGTTCGTCAGTCCCTGTACCGAGCTGGATTGACCATGAATGGAGTCAGAAATCAAATTAAATTAATACATGAGAATGCACTAGCTCGGCGTAAGGCATAAAGGGATGTCCCCGATATACCGAGCTAGGAAGGCTACGGATATAGTTTGAACGGCATTCTGGAATACATAAATCAGCTCGGCGTCATGAGCTGAGTTATGTACGGGTTATTCCGAGCTATGTAGAAGCTTGGCACCGCCACGGGAAGGGCGGTGAGACATTCCAGAATATTCTACAAGCGGTCCCTTACGAGATAAGGAGCAATCCCGTCGTGTGAGGGATTAATATGAACATTCCTAATGTGGATGGGAATAAACCCCATATAGGAATGAGTCCTATATGGAAAGAAAGACTACTGCTAGACGAGATCTAGCAATACATGGAAGCTGTCCCTTGATAGGAAAGTCCTATTGAGAGAAGGACTCCTAAAGAGAATAGGAAACAGTGGCACGAGAAGCCTAATGTGAAGGACATCTACACCTATAAATACAGAGGGATATCCATGAAGAAAGGTACGTTGTGAAACCTATTTTCATACGCATTGTGATTGGAGTTTTCAAGTACGTGATACTAACTTAGGCATCGGAGGGCCTTTGCCAATGAGAGGCAAAGGTGCTCTAACCCTTTTTCTGTCTTGCAGATCTAGGGTTGAATCAAGGAAGCACGTGATCCAGTGTTACATGGATTTATCCCCGTACACATCGATTGGATATCATGGCGGTCCCTTCTTCTCTACACCAGAAAGTCCAACTTGGTCTGGCTACGGGAACTTTAACCATTCATGTAGATTCAGGAATCGACCCCCATGTCCCTAACAATGTACCATTACTTGAGATTGCTCATGGAGAAGAGGATTTCACTTTTGGTGGCTTCTCTTTTGACACTTCAGGTTTAGTTCTTATCGTCAAAATGGATGAGGACTTCTCAGTCAGATCAAATGCTTTAGAAATGATGAGAAAGATAGAATACCTGGCTGGCCTGGGGTTAGGTCTAAACAATCAGGGGATGGTTGAATTCCCCAAGTTTTTGACAAAGAACCACCGCTTCGGTCTCGGTTATGAGTCAATTGATGGCAAACCATGAAAAAGAAAGAGGATGTAAACTGTTGCCAAGAAGAAGCCCATTTAGTTTGTGAAGGCTTCAGAAACTATCTATCAAGGGGAACCAAAACCATTCTAGGATATGGAAACGAAGACTAAGCTGCCAGGCTTCAAAATATTTGCAAACGATACTTGGGATAGTGATGATGAAGCCGAGAAGAGGGAAGAGCTGGTCAAGGCACTCCAAGTTGACTGGATCGAAACTCTTGACTTAGGGAATCTCCAATCGCTATTTGGGGAAGAGAATCTGATGCGTGTAAGAGAGGATGGGCCTGCTGCGATGCTGTTTGATTTGAAGCCTGATTTGGAACTTGTCGAGGAAGTAGAATTGATGATGTTGAGCCAGGATGCCCTTGGAGATGTCACTGCACTCATTGTGGATGCCAATGGAATTTATAAAAATTTCACTTTTGTACCTAGAATCACTTACATTAACAATGAATTTGAGTCAGAATCTGAGTCTGGCACCGAGTCTGAGTCTGACTCGGAACATGTATCTGTCATCCCTCTGCATCATCACTTTTCTTTTGAATTTGAGTCCACCTTCATTTATCACGCCCCTGGCTCCCCCGCATTTGCTATCAATAAGGTAGACTTTGCTTATCTTGCTGTATCTAAAATAAATTGTGTTGACCCCGACGATGAAGAGATTGAGTTCGAGGAAGAAATTCTAGAAGAACTTCGATCTTTAATCAGAAGGGAAGACGAAAGGCATGCTCAGCCTATAAAAGAAGAAATTATTTTTGGTATCGACCCTGAGATTGTACAAGAGTTCAAAGCCCACTCGGATCTCCTAAAAGAATTCGAGGATGTTTTTGCATGGTCACATGCAGACATGCCTGGTATCGACCCTGAGATTGTAGAGCATCGAATCCCGCTTTATCCTGATGCAAAGCCTGTCAAGACGAAACTAAGGAAAATGAGGCCAGACTGGGTGTTAAAAATTAAGAAGGAAATTCAAAGGCAGATAGACGCTGGGTTCCTGATGGTAATAGAATACCCTCAATGGGTTGCAAACATCGTTCCTATCCCTAAGAAGAACAGAAAGATTCGAGTCTGTGTAGACCTTAAGGATCTAAACAAGGCCAACCCTAAAGATGATTTCTCATTACCGCACATAAATGTACGTGTGGACAGTACTGCAGGGCATGCGCTTTTTTCTTTCATGGATGGTTTCTCAAGATACAGCTTGATTCTCTTTGCTCCTGAATATAGTGAGAAAACTACCTTCACCACAAAGTGGGGCACTTACTGTTATAGGGGCATGCCCTTTGGACTGAAAAATGCCGGGTCAACCCATCAAAGGGCAGCCACAACGTTGCTACATGACATGATCCACAAGGAAGTCGAAGTTTACATAGATGACATGATCGTCAAAGCCAAGGAAAAGGAAGGGCATTTACCCACCCTCAAAAAAATTCTTTAAAAGGATTCGCAAGTACCGGTTGCATCTTAATCCTAAGAAGTGTACGTTTGGTGTCACAGTCGAAAAGATGTTGGGATTCATGATCACTACGCGAGGAATTGAGATAGATCCTTCCAAAATCAAGGCTATTCTCGAAATGGAGCCACCTCGGACGGAAAAGGAAGTACAAAGCCTTCTCGGGAAAATTTAGTTTATCAGCAAATTCATCGCCAAGTTAACCTCAACTTGCGAGCCGATGTTTCAATTACTCAAGAAGGGTGTGCCATTTAAATGGGACGATAGATGCCAGAAAGCTTTTGAAGCCATCAAGAATTATCTTTAGAATCCTCCCGTACTGATGCCACCAATACCAGGGCAACCCCTCATCATGTACTCATATGTTACCCTATCAGCAATGGGATGCATGCTCGCACAAGAAGGCAAAGGTGGGAGTGAGAAAACAGTCTACTACATTAGCAAGAAAATTGCAGGATGCGAGTAACGGTACACCTCCCTGGAGAAGGTTTGTTGGGCTTTGATATGGGCTTCCAAGAAGCTGAGACACTACATGTTAGCCTACTTGGTAAGGCTGAATTCTCGAATGGACCCTTTCCAATACCTGTTTGAGAAACCAGCACTCATGAGTAAGCTGACATGCTGGTTGCTTTTGCTAGCTGAATTCGATATCAAGTATGTAACTCGAAAGTTTGTGAAAGGAAGGGCTGTCGCTGAATTTCTGGCCGAACATCTAGTAGATGGTCCAGAAGATGTGGGGTTCGAATTTCCCGATGAAAATGTCATGACCACAACCAATGATGTATGGTTGTTATATTTTGATGGAGCTGCTAACTAGAAAGGATTCAGGATTGGAATTTTGCTTATCTCACCGGAAAGGTCACACATCCCTTTTGCTTTTAAACTAAACTTTGAAGTCACCAACAATCAGTTTGAATACCAAGCATGTATCGTGAGGATGGAAATTGCCCTCGAAATCGGTGTCAAAAGGTTGGAAGTGATCGGAGATTCCAACTTGGTTGTTTCATAAGCAAACGACGATTGGAAGGTCAAGGAAGACAAGTTGAAGCCTTACCATAAGGACCTTGATGATCTGATTCATCAATTCCAAGTTGTCCCTTTCACTCATGTGCCTAGATTAAACAATCGGTTCACCGATGCCCTGGCAACATTAGCTTCAATGGTGGAAATACCAAACAGAGTCAAGCTCCAACCAATTATGATTGAACAAAGGGACAAGCCCATTTATGAGTACGTCATGGCTATTGATGATCTTGACGATGATCTTCCTTGGTACCACGACATCTGGAACTTCATTGAAAAGGGCGAATATCCAACTAAAACTAACAAAAAGGACCAAATCGCTCTTCGGAAGCTAGCTTCTCACTACATTATCTGCGGGGGCAGGCTGAATTAAAAATCCAACTTAGTATGCACAAGTTATGCGTGAACGGCGAAGATGCAACCAGAATCATGGAAGAAATACACAACGAAGTCTATGGCCCGCACATGAACGGTACAATGCTTGCCAAGAAAATCCTGCAACAAGGGTATTATTGGTCTACCATGGAAACCGAGTGAATTGAATATGCAAGATAGTGTCACAAATGTCAGATTCACGCCAATCTCATGCACATATCGCCATCGGAGCTGCATTGTATGACTTCACCCTGACCTTTCTCTACCTGGGGCATTGACGTCATCGGCAAAATCACCTCAGTAGCTTCAAATAGGAACAAGTTCATCCTAGTTGCTATCGATTATTTCCCCAAGTGGGTTGAGGTTGCCTCATACACTACTCGTACAACAGTTTAGGTCGCTCATTTTGTCAAGTAGAACAACATCTACGGGTATGGCGTACCTCACGCATTCGTGTCCGACGATGGTGTTCACTTCAATGGTAGAGTCGCAGAAGTTCTCAAAATTTTTGGTATTCAGGTCCACAAGTCAACCATCTACCAACCACAAACCAATGGAGCCGTAGAAGCTGCCAATAAAACCATCAAGTCAATACTAGAAAGAACTATTTAGTCTGCAAGAAATTGGCACGAACAACTGCCATTAGCACTTTGAGGATACCGGACATCTATTCATACCCCGACAGGGGCAACACCCTATTCCTTGGTTTATGGTATGGAAGCCATTCTCCCCATTGAACTTAAGGTACTATTAGTAAGGGTCTTGGTAGAAGCTGACATTGAGGAAGCTGAATGGCAGAGCGCGAGATTCGAAGAACTCATGCTACTTGACGAAACAAGGCTCAAGGCCTTGTATCATGTTCAAGGGTATCAAAGCTGAATCACATGCGCTTTTAATAAGAAAGTCAAATCCAAGAATCCGCAAGGAGATATGGTTCTAAAGGAGATCTAGGCTCTAGTTTTTTATCCACATGGGAAATTTTGGCCAAAGTTGGCAGGGCCATACATCATCAAGAAGATCTTGTCGGGAAGTGCAACTGAACTCATCGATCTCAACGACAACGAATTCTCTACATTGGTCAACATGGATTAGCTCAAGCAATACTACCCCTAATAGAAGCTCGTTGGAATGAAAACCATAAGGGCGGGCACTGCCAGGAAAAAATTAAAGCAAGTCTGCTAAGTCGGAAACCCACATCGGGTGACTTAGGAAAAATTCAAGACAAATCAATCAAAAGAGCTCACTAGACTGAAAACCCGAAAGGGCGGTACTAGGAAAAAATTAAAGTACAAAAGGAGAGTGAAAATACTCGAGTGAACCCTTGCCAAAATTGTATGCATGAACTACGTCATGACTTGATTCCTTTTTAAGGATACGTAGGCACCCTCACATTGAGGACTGGTCATAATCTTTGAAACATCTCTTGAGGTGATCCATAGCCGTCATTCACTCTTACAATCACAATCAATGAGAATTAAAGCAGAAAACTTTTGTAATTGACTTTTATTCAAACTAATTTCTTCAATTACATGGCTGAGCATGAATCTTTCACAACAACACAACAAAAGCAAAACATCAACCCACATGAAACATGTCATGGGCCAGCAATTTATTTTAGGTACATTAAGACTAAAGTAGATGTCAATTTTGATTTCCATTCTCTCTTGATTCAATTTCTTGTGCCAACCATCTCTTATAACGCCTTGTGAGCACAATGCTAGGATACTAATCTTTAGGAACAATCGCATGCTCCCTCAAAGTACGCTGATAAGCCTGGATGGTTGCATGGTTGAAATTTGGCATGACGAAGTTTTCAGGATTCACAAGTGGTATCATTTGACCCACACCAAGCTGATGAAGAATGCGGTAAGGAATGTAAAAGGTCCAGCAACTCAAACCTACCAGGACAATCCTGTGACGTCCCATGTTGCTCATTGTCATGGTCGGATGATCCATCCAGTTTGAGCGCCAAGAAATTGTATCCTCTTTAAGTTGGGAAAGCACCTGAACCTAACTAGGAACTCTCCTGTGAAACTCCTAGTACTCCCTCTGAATAAAGCCTTGTGTCTCATGGACCCTATTCCATGACACCGCCTCTAGAAGGTTAGCCTTATCACAAAGCCAAGTTTGCATGAAAAAAAAGAAGAAAAAAAGTAAGGAGCCATAGAAAACCTAAACCCGAGTGTTGAGGTAAAAAGAGAATGAGGGAATCAATCAGAAAAAAGAGAGCTAAGTGAGAAACGTACATGTAGGAGCAAAGCACTGCCTTCAAAAGCATTGGTCCGCCCAACATTGACTCCATCCAAAGCCATCAAAGTTTCAGCCAGAACCATTGGAGCTACATCTTTGCGTTCCTCAATTTGCTTCCCCACTCCCACCAATGCCTCACTTGCCTGGTTGTTTGAACGAATAAACAGAAACACCGCAAGAATGACAAGACATAATGCAAAACCTTTAGGTCAAAACTGGTTGATCAAGTGCGGAATGTTGAGCATGCCTCCCTGGATCAAGAACCTTGCCGCATTTTTTCTCAAGCCTAGCTTTGAGGACAACACATCAGCATAATCACTCCCTAAAGATGAATGACGGGAGTCTCCAGGTCAAAAACCTTCGAGGTATGCATGGAACTTTTCCACCATAGGGCATAACTCTTGAAGGGCGAAGCAAAACACATGCACTTCAGGATCCCAAAAGTGGACAACAACATAGAGCAACTCAGGACGTATGGTTACATCCTGAATGTTACGTATAAATGCCAACCTATGGTCCCGAAAGTTCAGCCAACCCAAGCCATCAAGCTCGTCAAGCTAGGGACCAACCAAAGCTGAGATACTAACGACCATTTGGAGGATATGGAAGGAGATGAAGAATATGATTTTCAGGATGAATGTGTTGTGAAAACAATGCCATTTATAAGCGTTCAGGGAAGAGAAGTTCAAAAACAAGCACCTCGAGAAGCGGGCCACGTCAAAGGACATGAGGATAAGACAAAAGTTTGTAAATTTTCCCAAGATAGGCTTTGGTTAAACATTTCAAGGTTATTGGATGTACAAACATGCATTGGGAAAACGAAACAAGGAATCAGAGTTGGAGAAAACAGTGAACAATGTCAGAAATGGGGCACAAAAAGCCAGTGCCGTACGACACTATATCTGCATCGTGCGGTGTCATTTCTTGCACCGTACGACATACTTGGTGGCCATTTTTTAGCCAAAATTCCAATTTTGGCCCACTAGACCCATTCTGAGCTTCTTTTGGCCACTTTTCTCATGCACACAACTTAAAATGAGTACCAAAGGTTCAATGGAAGAATTGTTTGTCACTTTCAAAGATGTCTCGATAGAAGGATATGCTGAAAACCTCAGATACGAAGCTTCAGGTGAAATTTTACAATTTTTTTTACAACTTCTGAGATATTCAACTTCAAGCAAGGGCGTGTCATGCATTTTCGAACTCAAGAAGTGTGTATCAATTGTGTTTCATGGGTTGGTCTAATCTTCGTTCACCTTGGAAGGCTCCCAGCCTACCAAAAATCAAGTCTTGGCACATTGGATTATGGTTTTTCGAGATTTACTTGGTTTTGCAAGCATTGTTGCATACATTTGGGATTCGTTGATCAATCAAGTCAAGACATCAAGCCACAGAGCGTTTTTACTTTAAACTCCCCTCTCACATCATTTTTTCCAGTTCTTCCCACAAAATGTCAAAAGAGTCCAATTTTATCGAGTCAATCCACATGTCTCTCCCAATTTCAAATTCATATACATTCATGTCCCCATAGTGTCTCGTGTCATACATTCTCAGTGTTAGGTTTGGTTTCAAAGATTCAAGCCTTTGTTAATGTGAGTCATTCTACATAACAGAAATGCGAGTTTTCTATGAAAACCAAGACAATATCCATGTCATAAGTAATAAAGTGCGTCTATCCAGGGGAAAAACAGGCCCGACATCATCAAAACTACTACCATGGCATGTAGTCCGTATCTATGAAAAAGAAAGAAAAGAATAGGCAAACAGGCACCCAAATAAAAAACCAAGCACGCAGGCCTGTCCTGCCTACTTAAGCACGAGGCCTCTTCCGTGCCCGTGGCCTAAGCTCCTCAGACTCAGAAGGACCCGTGTCCTCCTCTTCACTATTCTCTGCCTCCTTGAAAGACCATCGTGATGGTGGAGCTGAACTCCCTGGAGCACTACCTCCTGGTCTCTCAACCGAGGGCAGGTGGCCTCGAAGTACTCTATTAGAAGGAAAAGTCACGAGACCACCTCCAGCCTGCTCCATCAATGGCCTCTTACACTTAGACCTCGGAGGTGGGGACATACTCTGCACAAAACAAAGAAATTCGATCAATATACAAGGTTGATATACAAGTCTAAAGCACACAAAATTCAAATAACAAAGTGTGAAGATTACCTTAGAACTCCCCCTACCAGGAGAAGGGCTACGACCAGCTCTATGCCCTCCTCCTTTGTTGGGTCCACCAGCCCCTCTACTAGCACCTCTTGCAGCCCTACCTGCACCTGCACTACCAGCTTAGGCTCCATCGCCTCTATCAACCCCTCGGGCACCTCAGCCTTTGTTGCCACCACCACCTCTATCAGCCCTATGGGCACCTCGGTCTCTGTCGCCACCATCACCTCTGTCAGCATTGCCACTACCACGGGCTCCACCTCCAGCTCCTCTAGCTCCTCTACCACAGCTTGGGCCACCTCTGCTAGGACCACCCTCTCTGAAGACCACTGCTGGCTCAACTTGGGGGCACACCTCTGGAACATCACCTTTCATCAACAAGCGTACTAAAGCCTCCAAGTCCAAGTCCAGTTGATAGGACTCTGACACCCAATTGGAAGGAATCTGCAAAACAACAAAAGCATTACATAAGTATTTTCAATAATGTTCAAGAAAATGCAAATTGAAAATGTGTTTTCTTTCTTTTACAAGTTACCTAAACAGAAGTAAGGTCGAGCGGGGGTGCAACACAAGGAACCCTCCAACACTCCCATCATCCTTTCAGGCATCTACACCTTTATCTCTCTCTCCTCAGTACTGACAAATCTGTCTTTGTGGCCGCTATGCGAGTCTCCATGTCCAAGAAACTAGCTAGGTGGCTAACCAGAAAGCCCTTGTAGTCTAGAGAATTGCTGAAAAGAAGCACAGTGTCAAACATGTTGTATCTCTCTATCTCAACCCGCGTGTACTTGTCAGTCCGCTATACGCTAGGGGGTATAGGCCCCGGTATCTTGAAGTGTGCCAACCTGAGGGACTGATGAGGCACCCTCTCTCCAAGTACCACTGCCAACCATACAGGGACTCCAACAGAATTTGCCCCTGTGTCAACTCTCTGCTCTACTCCAAGTATTGGTTAGTCACTGCATCCCAGGCATGCCATCTCACCTGCAAGGAAACTCAACTTCTTTAGGAAAAGTTGAAAGTAGAACAGAAAGCTCAAATTTGGAGAGCAATGCGGAATTCAAAGACATACCATGCTATCGCCAACCTGGTCCAAGAAATGACGAAAGTTCGTTCACTCTCCTTGCATGCACACTGCCTCCTTGGTGCTCTCGATCCCACTTTGCTATTCGGGAGATCACCTCCTCATTCTCATGTTTGTTCGCCGGCGGGTGCATCCCTAGCACCATATCTCAGGAACTTGAAAGCAAGAAGAAAGCATGTAAAATTTTACCTCAAGCACCCTCCAGAAGCTACCAAGGCTCGTCCTAACTTCGCGTCTGACGGAACCCAAGAAACAGTAAGGTGTACAAAGAGCAGTGCCTCCAAAATCCAAACTCGACACTCTACTTAAGTCTGCCAGTGCCGGGAGCCAACCTAGGTGAACCTCACTCTGCCTGTTCAGAAACAGGGACACACCAAACAAGTATAGCAAGTAAGCTCTTGCCATCTGAGTCGCCTTTGTCGGCGACTCTAACTCGTGGTCCCAAAAGGCCGACAAGTGGTCACACCTCACCATAGACTCTCCATCGCCTATCTTTCTCCCTTAGAAGTGTTTGATAGCTACGCTGTCTCTATATAGTCCCGAGTCAAACGGTATTGGCTCGCCACTTACTCTCAGACCCGTGATTGCCGAAAAGTCCAAACACGTCAAGGCCATCTCAATAAACCTCAAGTGGAAAGTGTTGGTGGTGTCCCACCAACGCTCAAATAGAGCTCTCAATAGCCTATGGTCCGCCCGCATCAGCACAAGATGCCGAATAAACTCCATAAAGCCAGTACCTCCAATTATTTCTCTCACTGCCCCTGACAAACTCTGAAAGTGCTTTAAGGAGTTTGATGAGTCTCCATACACATGCAAAGAGGTGTTTCTTTGTTTCAGAAGACAAATGCAAGTTTTTCAAACAACAACAATTGAAAACATACAAATATTGGAATTCAAACAAGTACAACAATCAAATGCAAACAATTAAAGTACATACTAGTGGACGTGCTAAAATATGGGTCTCTGGGTCCTTCAACAAAGTGGTCTCATCATAGAACAGGTGTACCAGCTAGTACACATCACACCCCAATGGTATGAAGAGTGCACCCGCGACACGTAAGTCTCAGGGTCAAATAGAGGCCTCACCCTTTGAGCCCTTTCCACCTCTGCCACCAGAGACAAAGGTACTCCCTCTCCTGCAGCCTCAGCCTTTCTCTGTCTTTCCTTAAGGATCATGTCCTAAACGTGCTCAGGCACTCCCTCCTCAGCCAAAGCCTTAGCAAAAGTTGGATCCTCCTGAAGGGTCCGCGCCAAGTCCTCGTCTCTCACTCTCTCCAGTGTATCAGCCATGGTAAAACCTAGAGTCCAGGAAGAACCAACTACAGCAGGAACAACTGGTGGGTCTAAAACACCAACCTCCATCTCTTTGCCCCCACTGCTCGAGTCTCGAGCCTCCTCCACTATCACTTTCCCCTTCCCTAAATCCCTCCTAACCACTGGGTAACAAGCTCTCTTGAGAACTAGTATCTGCACCCTCCCCAGTGGATCTCTGCTCAACCATGACATGCACGCCCCCAATGTCCATCTCCACTTCAGAAACTTGTGCACCCATGCCCTGTACATCAATCTCCATGGGGCTAGAGCCACTCTCGCCACCCTGCATGACAATATTATCACTTCTTTCAGGCTAATCATCACCAATACCACTCACCAGAGCACTACTCGTTGTCACAGTGGTTGAGCCATCGTTGATCGGATCACCCATCACCGCTACTGCCATGTCACCACTGGGCCTCGCCGTTGATGGCCCTTCACCACTCGGATTAGCCATTTCCTCCACCGTAAGAAGGCTATTCACCTCTAGTCGACACCGTGCGGTGCTTGCTGCCACCAACACTTGCTTTAACGGGACCAACCATACGGGGTGCTTCACCCCTAATCGGCACCGTGCGGTGCTTGGTATTATAAGGGCCCACCACAGCCGTACCCATTTCAGTCAAGGATGGGACACCCACGGTTGATTGGGTCTTCGTACTCTCTGCTCTCTGAACCAATGATGAATGCCCCTCACTGGACGACGACGACGAAGATCGGCCACTTGAACTCGCCATGGGTTTGAGACACAAAGAATTTTGATTGGAAATTTTGGAAGGAAGAAGGAAGTTCCAGACAATGGGAGGAGCCGGTTTTCACTAAAGAGAGCAAACAATTGAAGTATTTTTCTAACTCCTCTACGACATTTATTTTTAATTCCTCTATGGTAATTACTGTTTCAAAATTTTTAATTCCTCTATGGCGGTTACAGACGAAGTTCGCCCGAAAATTCTGCTTGCGCCATGCGGCTTGGCTATCTAAGCCGTGCGGTGCACATTTTCACACCGTATGGTACTTTTCTCCTTTTCACTACAAAAATTACACTCTTTCCTCTCATTTTCTTGTGGTTTCATAAAAACCCACCAATTACGTTTCCTGAGTATTCGACAAATCAAAATTTTTAAGCCCTCTACAACAATTATTTCTTTTCCAAAAAATTTTCTAACTCCTCTACGACATTTATTTTTAATTCCTCTATGGTAATTACTGTTTCAAAATTTTTCTAAGTCCTCTACGACAATTATTTTTCTCAAAATTTTCTAAGTCCTCTACAACAATTATTTTTCTCAAAATTTTCTAAAGTCCTCTATGACAATTATTTCTTTTCCAAGATTTTTTCGAGTCCTCTATGACATTTATTTTTAAGTCCTCTACGGCAATTACTGTTTCGACATTTTTCTAGGTCCTCTACGACAATTATTTTTCTCAAAATTTTCTAAATCCTCTATGGCATTTATTTTTTTGAAATTTTCTAAGTCCTCTACGGCAATTATTTTCCCCCAAATTTTCTAAGTCCTCTACGGAATTAATTTTTCTCAAAATTTTCTAAAGTCCTCTACGGCATTAATTTTTCCAAATCTCCGAAAATATTTTTAACTGCTTTTAGGGACTCTGGATTATTTCTTTCATTTTGTAAACATCATTTGTTTTCCTCGTTGAAAAAACTGAGGTGACGACTTTTTTATAATGGCCCCAACGAACTACAATTGGTCTGATCCTAGCAAACGAGGTACGTAAGAAGCTCTTAGCTCAACCAAGACTTTCTATTTTATTGTTTTTCGCACGGATAGTTAAATTGGGATGTCTGAATCTTCAACCCGACTTGCACCAACACAATGGTGACCAAGCCACGTTGAAAAGGGGGCAACTGTAGACACCCCAATTTTAATGACTTGTGCATCCCTAATGATGAAAAGAACGCGCAAAGTATACTTCGGAACAATTACTTGAGTCGGATGAGTCAAAAGGAACCAAAAACCCAAATCCACTTGAACCGTATGACCCAAAACTCAGAATCGTACGACTTAAAATTCCCTTTGCACTGTGCGGTGTTGCTATGTGCACCGTATGGTAAACTTTTGAAATTGTACTGCACCCTTGTCCCATCAACAAGATTCCTGCGATTGCTCCAGCAGCTCAGAGCAATGATGCGATTCGGCAATGATGCGAATTTTTTGGCGTACAGAGGTTGCCTAAGTTATGGGCTCGTCCATAGCTTCGTCTATATAAGACGAGAGAAGGAGAAGCCAGCAAGATGGATTCATGGATTCATGAATTCCTAACTTATGGGCTCGTCCATAACTTACCGTCTCCTCGTTACCCTGTCAAGGTCAAACCATACAAAAAACCCTTGTTCCCACAAGCCTACAACTACAATTTTTAGTCCCTAAATCGACCCCATTCGAAGTTCGCTATCTTAACCGAGCAAACCCAGAGGTATGTATTTGCGTTCAAATAACGACCTTCTGAGGGGGAGTTTCCATTGGGCTTGAGGAGAGCTCCGTAGCTCTTCCTCGAGTCCAAAAGGAGATTTTTCAGTGAAGATCGAGTCTCTTGGGTAGGAATTTCGTGATATCGTCCATTGTCACGGAATGCTATCCCAGAAATGAGGTACATCCAGTCATCAACATCATTTTCCAAACCTATTTTGATCAACAAATAGTGAGGTTTTTACACAAAAAACAGAAATTGGTTTCAACCCAACAAAATGAGAATTTTCAGAATTTAGAACGTACGGAGGCACCGTACGACATCCTTAACGCACTGTGCGGTGTGATTTTGTGCACCATATGCATCATTGGAAATACATTTTTGCTTGATCTGTTTTCTAAGGCCCGATGCTCTGTTTTTGGTATAAACTAGTGGGTCTAATTGCAGTCGACCCCCTTTACTTCATATTTTTGCACTTAAACCCTCTCTTAGTTAATTTTCTTGCATTTATGTACTTGATTGTGTGTTGTTTGACTTGTTATCGTTATTTATTTATTATAAGCATGTTATTACCTGATATATTGTTTATGTGAAATAAAGTCTTTCATAAAATCTTTTTTTTTAAAGAATAATCCTACAAAGATTTAGTAGAGACCGGAAAATTCCGAGCATGCGGAGTGCATTTTTGAAACAAAACCTTCCCCGCGGGTGACCTGGCTCCCGAACCCAAATCTTTATTTTTCACAGATCAAACCCTTTTTTAGCGGCACGAGAGTCATTATTTTTCTAAACGGTTTCTTGGGTACCCAACATTTTCTAAAAATTAAACCCCGGGTGGTGACTCTAAATTTTCCTTTTTCCCAGATCGCCCTTTTTCACAAACACAACCGAAAAAGGAGGCCCCCGACGTCCATAACCGGGTGATCCCTCTTCCAAAACTTATCACCCGGGCTATAGGACGCATCCTAACATGTAGTGGCGGCAGCCACAAGACAACGCCCCAGGCCCACAATCTAGGCCTTGGTCCACACCATTCAATCCTATGGCCTATCGCTATGCAAACTACCAACAACCACTTGCCCAATCCTCGAAGGACCTTCCTTTGAGGATAAATATTTGAAGGTATTTGAGATGATGACTGCAACACAACAGCAGATGAATTCTCATAACATATTCATCTCACGGATAGAGGCTCAATTAGGCCAATTGGCCAACACACCTTAGGGAGGAGTGTAGGTTGCCTGGTCAGTCGGTTCATAATCCAAGAGGTCAATAACAATGTGAGGATGGTCAAGGGACTAATAACTTCTAACATGCGAATGTTCTCATGTCCCTTCGTAATAAGAGAGAGTTTGAAACCCGACCAAAGAAGCCAAAAATCAAGGAGCACCAAGTTCCCTCTTCCCCATCTGATTTAGGGGAGGAGAATTTTTAAAGCAAGGAGGCAACCCCTCCAGTCACTATTTTACTGCCCACCGCAACAACCCTGGGCTCTAAGGCACCACCCTTTGTACCTAAAGTCCCATTCCCAAAATACTTGCTTTGATCTCTACTAAAAAAAAAATTATTGCTTTAGTTTCATATAGATGATCAACACTGCTATGGCTAGGGAAGAAGACAATAGAAATTACACACACACACACACACAGAGAGAGAGAGAGAGAGAGAGAGAGAGAGAGAGAGACTTGTATTATTTTCTGGAAAAAACTCAACTCCTAGTACATAGCAGATTCATCTCTTCTTATAGCTACCGTTAACAATTCCCTCCACTCACTTCCTAACTAACTCTACTTCTTATTATAAAATTACACTTTACATCTTCAATTTTATTCTATTTGCTTCGACATAACAAACACGTAGTTGTATGTTTTAGTTAACACAAAATGTATGAGAAAAAGGATTCCATGAATGATTGTGATGGCACCAATTTATTAACTAAAATGATCCAATAACCATTTTATCTCATGTACATGCGTTTTAAATTGAAGTCATGAGTTTTAAGTTTATAAACATTGTCTCAAGTTGAATGTCGTGTTAAATAGTTATGATTTTCCAATTTTTTTTCAGGCTAGCAGTTCAGTTCCACATTCCGTGCATCTATCTGATTGTGATTCTGACTTCCCGCTGGCCCAATTATGTGTAAATACTAAAGAAAATGGCTTTTGTAGTACCAAAGAAATCTCTCTAACTTGAGGCTACAATGCTTATCCATTGGCTTTTGTTGCCCCTCATTTTAGAATAATATCCAGGGCTACTAAAATAATAATAATTATTTTCCAATCTCAATTATTGTTGCCTAAAGTTGATTAATTTTCCATTTGATGCGAAGGACAATGTACATTTTGAGAATATTGGAAAGCAAGAGAATCATCACTTAAACAAATTAACACGTCTTGGTGATTCAAAGCATGTTGAATAAGGTTCTGTGTGCTGAGAGATAGACGTCTATAAAAACTGTAAGCACTTTAGCGGGGAATTTGTCTGAAGTAAAGAGTGCCACTCTTGCATTGATCACTATTTTATCTCCATCCACTTCAGGTTTGGAGTTATAATTTTATTGCATTGGTTTCATCATAAAAAAGTATACATATTTGCTAACAATCTTATCAGAAAGTATACATTTAGTTCAGAACGTTCAGGCAGTATTCTGCTATGGAGGGTCAATTCAGTAACGTAATCGTCACACGCCACTTGGAACGTCATGCATGATGTCATACCAAGAAGCAGTTAGGGCATGACGTCATTCCAACGATCAACTACTAATCTTCATCTTCTTCTTCCCTTGAACCGAAGAATCTCCTCACGACAGCAGAAACGGCTCCAAGAAATAAGAAGAGAGCAAGCAATTCGAATCCGCTTCCAATGCCAACGGCAACACTCGGACCGGGTGCAAAGAATGAAAATGGCGACCAGCCCCATCCTCCATAAAATGGTACACCATAGCCATAGCCATAGCCATATCCACCAATTAGGGGTGGAGCAACTGGAGGATTGATATAAACGTTGGTCCTGTGCAAAGAATTATACTTCATAAGAGCTAATCGTTGGACAACGGAACAATTGAATTCTCAGCAGGTGCAAGGTAGATACAAACTTTATACGAGTATTGCGTCATCAGTAAATAAGGATGGTAATCTCTGAAGACGACACAAGAAGCTAGTCATAGAATATGAAAAATCCAGTGATTCGTGACATTTTATTACACGATCTATTCCCTCACAAGAATGGCAACTCTTTCTTTCGAATTTCTGGCGAATCATAATAAGATAACCTGCTTTTCTCTGATCAGTACGCTGACCGAGTTTTGGTCCAGTAAGACAACCTGATCTGCATGAAAGACAACTATTGTACAACTTCTGATCCAATTTAAATTGGTCATGATTGTCTATTTCTATTATTCCTAAACTACCCTTCTAATTATTCCCACCAAAGGAAGCCCCACCCCGTTGCCTCCCACTCCCTCCATATTAAACATCCTGGCAGCCGGCCTTCCTCAATTCCCAACGGTCACACCCATTCCTTACGCGCAAAACATCACGCAGGAAACCAATGAAAACACACAAACACCTCTCAAACTCCTTCAACCACCCCCCTGACTCCTCGCAGCCCTCGCTTCAACCATTGTCAACATCTCTAATCTGCGGACACAAGAAACTATACCAGGCTTCCCAAATTCAAACAACAATATTCGCATTGTATGTCTTACCCATCGTCTACGCTTACACATCCATAAATCGTAAACATCTATAGACTGATAACAACTTTCCACTGATCGGCTATTATGCACACTAACTGTTTGACTAAATTTGTTAACCGAAAATTTTAAGCCTTACCCATCTTCTACATGATGGGGTCTTACCCGGCTACACAATATTCAAAAATATAAATATGGTAAGTTCGTTGGTGTTTGCACATGGACATTATATATAACTTAGGTGATGTTGAGTAGACTTCCACTTAGATGGAGTGATTGCATGGTGTTAACACGTTCTACTTTTAATTGTATGAACTCATTGGTTTTGTCAACTCAATAGATTGACACATACTTAAGTCTCGGTTTGGTATAAACATATTGGGTTATTTTCCCATAGGATAGGATTCACATCTTAGTACGAGTTATTTTGATGGATGTCACCACATTAATCCCAGAAATTTTAGAAGATAGACAGTCAATCTCCAAACATTATGTCTAAGATAATCAAGGGTAACATATTTAGGGATGTATTATCATCTCCTTTTCTCTTTGGGTATACAAGGAAAACATAAGATCTCCTGAACTCAATGATAACAATTCCTGGCAAAACCCGGAGTTCTCTAACTTAATGACCACTATTCCAAACTTGTATCTTGATACACACCCATCTTTGCCATATGATCCACCGCTTTATTTCCATCCTGTAGAAATTTTGCAACAGTCCATACTTAAGATGCATATATAAATGGAAGGTCTTTTGCTTCTTTTAGCCATCAAAAATATACTTTCTTGCTATCGGCCCTTCATTTTCCTTCTTCCCCTGCATTGATGTATAAGCAGTATGCTCTCTACGACTCCCCTGCAAGCTGTGGGTCCTTCTTATTTGTGTGATATATTTAATTTCACAGTGTAGACAAAAATCTTCAACAAGTTTATTTATTTTAGTTTTTCTCTTCTTGTGGTCTTAAAACGAGTTTTTTTTGGGATGGGAGTTATTATGTTAAGGTATAAATAATTTTCGTTCTTCTTTATTTCACTAGATAGAACGTAGCTCCTGCATGTTGCCTTCATAGAGTGGTGATTTTTATTTAAGGTTTGATTGATTTTTGTATTACTGACGTATTTGTACAAGAATAGCCTACCAACACACCTAGGACGTCGTTGCATCCGTGAAAAGACTGCTGGGCATTTCAATTAGATCCATTGTCTATTACAATAGAAGCTCTCTTCTTAGTAAAAAATGTTAAAATGTTGATTAGTTAGAATCCAAGGTCGACTGTATGTTGGGCTGATTGATTTAGTTTGCCACCAATTGTTAGCCTAAAAAATCAATGAACTTGGGACAGTGTAATGACAATTTTTATGCGTGGGTCTTTGCGGTAAGTTTTCTATCTTTTGTCACCATCTAATTGAATTTGCCTATCCAGTGTTTGGTAAAATGTGCCAACTACACTAAAGTACTAAACTTATGGTTTCATGTGCATTTTCCGTATCTTCAGTACAAAATTCCCACCCCCTCACACATGCGGGGAATTAAGAATGGGATCAAACCTTTTTGGTTTCATGTGCATTTTTTGTATCTTCAGTACAAAATTCCGTACCTTTTTGGTATTTTCTTTTAAGGATTAGAGTTAGTGTGAGACTTTGGGTCTTTTTTAAATAGAGGTGAATTAACTTAGGGACAGTGCCACTGAAATGGTTTCATATTTCATTGTATCTTCTTTACTTTTCTTTTCCTTTTTATAATTGAGTTCGGAATTTGGTTTCTTCATAGGCAGTGTTGAAAGTATTGAAACTCATATGCATTAGTTCTTTTGCTAAATTTGTATCAATAGGTTTCCATGAATCACTGGCACTCCAAATAGGAAGTCGTACCTGTGTCGGCACATGGACAGTGCCACTCAAATGGTTTCATATTTCATTGTATCTTCTTTACTTTTCTTTTCCTTTTTATAATTGATCTCGGGATTTGGTTTCATTTTTTAATTGGTTCCTTGAAGCCATTTTTTTATGTTGAAAAGGTAAAGACCTTCCTAAGGCATGTCAATAGAGATATTCTTTTTGTTTAGGCAAGTGATTGATTTGCACTGTTGAATTATTTCATTGCCAAGTCTCTCCTTCCTTGATTCTGAAAAATGAAAACTATAGTGATCTTAATTTGGTTGTTAGATTTGATATGTATTGAATTGCTACCATGTATCATCCTTTGATGAGGGAGTGAAGTACTAGCCCTTTTATTGATTCGAGTTCTATTAAATTAGCATTTGATGCATGTCAAATTGGATCAAACGCGACATAAACTAGAACGTCAATTGAATATTGCCAGCGGCTCAAAGTTGATATTGTCCATAGCTGGCGTTATATAATGTAGTTGGATTCTCTCGGTTTTCAATTTTTGTTTTGATTTTTTGCTGTCATTAACATTGGTTATGTTGGGTTAACTAACACTCTGTTCAGTACAGGTGTCTATTCTTATTGTCCAACTTCAATGTTTGTTCTTGCGATCCCAGTAATTCCAAAAAACTTTTAATTTTGGTTTTGCTTTTATTCTTCGGCTGTGAATGATTTTGGGGTCCATGATAGCATTGACAGAACAGTTGGCTCCTAAGTCTTGGTTGTTAGTTAAGGTTGATGTCAATTGACGTTGGTACATGCTGAGCCAAAAAAATTGATGTTGGTACATGCCTTTAGAGACAAACAATCTGCTCTGTTGATGTTAAAGCAGTAAGTTCTTTTCTAACACATCTGTTGGCTCCCAAGTCTGGGTTGTTAACAATCTGATATGTTGATGTTGGTACATGTAGCTTCGTGACGTGGATTCCTGGAAGAAGGATCTTCCATCAAAGTATGTCAAGCGTCGACTTACCAACAGTGTGTTTGGCAGGGGTGTATGACCTCTACTTAGCCTCTTAGTTGTGGGTAAATATGGAATCGTGATAAAATTAAATCAGTTTGCTGGGGTACCCTTTAGGGCATTGGTTTTCTCCTTTCGCTCATTGCTCGAAGTTTTTGTGTGTCTACACCTTACACGTGTGTTTGGTCATTGGCTTCCTCTTACCCATTATGTATCTTTTGTTGAGTTTTAATAAAATTACCGATCAAGAAAGTTTGAGTGCAAATTACGTCAGCGTGTTGTGCCTTTAGGCACGGGCAAACCCTAGTGTATATATATATATATATATATATATATATATATATATATATATATATAATATGTTTATTACTTTTTTATATTTTTGGTTGCAGAATGTAAAAATAAGAGTATATTTGTAAGATTTTTTAATTTGAGGAGTAAATATGTTATAACTCCAAATAGTTGGGTTTTTGATGTAATTAAATACCCAGTCGTAGTACTCCTATACAGTTATAAAAGGTGGGGATAGCTGTAGCTCCAGACCCACTCATTGCCAAACGTATGCTTTCATTAAAGGTGGGGACAGCTGTAGTCTCAGGTGGGTCCATAACTTTACCAAATTTTAAAGTTAAAAGCTGGAGTATTATTTTGAATAGATTAGAACAAGTCGTCGACCTCCTCCTTCCTCTTCTCCGGTGAGTACCCCTTCTCTCTCTCTCTCTCTCTCTCTCTCTCTCTCTCTCTCTCTCTCGTTGCAGCAGCCGTGTCTTGATTGGTGAGAAATTCAAAAAAAAAAAGGAGTGACACAACTCAGGCGTGTCCCATACGTTTCCTTGGTATAACCCCGTGACCAATAGGGCAATACGGTAGCCAGGAGCCCTGTCAGTGCTTCATAGGTTACTCTTTAACTTCCGTCCGAACAAGATTCATGGCCGTCTGGACGATCGACGCAGGTTCAGGATTTTGAGTTGCTTTCTAAAGTTTTTGTATGGACGGTGGTCAAGTTTGTCCAAACGGGTACACGGAAATGTGCAAAACTTCGGTTTTAGGGTTTCCGAACCCAATTACATTTCGTTTTGTGAGGCAAACTTGTCTCTTAGTATAAATACATGTGTTATGCATCTTATTTTGGTGTGAGACCAAATATTAGGATTTAAGGCTAGGGTTTGAGAGAGTTGTCTTTGTTTTTGGCTTTGGTAAGATTTGGATAGAAGGGTTTCTACATAATTCTTCTTTGTAGCTCTTTGAGCATTCACTCTGTCTTTGTTTAGTAAAGCCATGACTGACTGCCCGTGGACTAGCTTACATCCGAAAGTAAATTGAACCATGTGAATTTGTGTCACTCTCCCCTTGGTGTTTGATTTCTCCCAACTCCTCTCACACTTGGTTTGTTAATTTTCGAGTTTGCTTTGCACTTCAATTCTTGTTTTTCAGATAAATAGTTAATCATTAATTGTTATTGGGTGCAGTGGATTCTTGGGTAGCCCTCTGCACAAGACTAGAAAGGAAGGAGGAGATAACACCCCAAACTTTTTCCTTAACCACTGAACACTGGCCTCTTATCCGGGTCGAAAGAAAGCATTTTGTCTATGGTGAAGAGGATTCTATTGTTCGAAGACATAACAAAGTGCAACTACGCAATCAAGTTCAATGCTAGAAATAGTACATCCGTTGATAGGAAGGGTGTTTAGACATAAGAGTAGAATTATTTATATGGGGGGCGTTCCGTGGACACGCCAAAAAACACAACAAATGACACAAGATCTCAACCCTTAAATTGGATGGCTCAAATTAAATCCCACCCTTTTGACCCTCTCTCTCATCCCCTCTTCTTCTTCTTTTTCACAGATCTAAGAATCAATTAATCCACTCTCCACTCCACCGGCCAGCCCATCTCCGGGTTTCCTTGTCTCCTGCGACCGCCTCTCCGACGGCACTCATCTCCAGCGTCCCCTCCTCTCCGTTGAACATCTCTCCGGGTGAAGATTTGGGTTTTTTCCAGCACAAATAGGAGAGATGCTCAACGGCAAACATATCTCCAGATTTTTTTTTCCCTTCCCTTCTCTGGGTGAATCTGGTTGATGTGCAATCGAAATTTAGTGGGTTTTACAGAGTACAGAATTAAGGAACTTAATCGTTTCAGTGGATTGCGGAGGTGGAGTTTCAGAAAGACAATACGGAAACCGATCATTTTGTGC
Organism: Vaccinium macrocarpon; assembly: GCA_022606695.1. NCBI lineage: Eukaryota > Viridiplantae > Streptophyta > Magnoliopsida > Ericales > Ericaceae > Vaccinium > Vaccinium macrocarpon. The sequence goes on from CM040180.1 coordinate 44,226,478, forward strand.
GAAGCACTTGTTCGAAGGTCGTTGATACCTCTGTTTCTTATTTTTCATGCCCTCTCTTTCCTTGTATAGAAATTTACAAACTTTGAATCAGCTTGTTTAATTGAAAAATGTAATGTACAACTTTAGATTTGTAGGATTTTTTTTTGAACTATGTGTTCCATATATACATGATTTGTTTGGTAATGGAGAAGTTCTTAATAAGGCTTTGGAGGTGGTTTTCTTATCTTTTCGCCAAGTCCCACCAATACCTCGTGCTTTTATTTATGCTTTTGAATGGGATGGATCTTCCATGGGCAAAGAATATCTAGAGAGAAGACAATCTTACAATTTGTCTATACATAACTCTAGTTTTCACCAAAGCATCTAACTAATTGGGCTTCGATTGGAAAATCAGAAAGCTTTGTTAGTGTCGCCGGAAAATCTTTGTAACTGGGCTTCAAATGATCGCGCATGTGAGATAGAAAGAGAGAATGGCGTCGCAGTAAATCAAAATTCAGATGGTCGCCGGAGGCGCGAGAGGCAAGGCCTGCGATGGGGTGGCTGGTGGAGTGGAAAGGGGTGGAGGTGGAGCCGACTAGTGGTGAGTTGGATGGGTTTCTTTAATCGCCAGAGAAAGAAGAGGGGATGAGGGAGAGGGTCAAAGGGGTAGGATTTAATCTGAGCCATCCAAATTAAGGGTTGAGATCTTGTGTCATTTGTTGTGTTTTTTGGTGTGTCTACGGAACGCCCCCATTATTTATTAATCAAGAATAGTATAGGGATAAGATGGTCAGAATAAACATGGGAATATGGAGGAGGTATAATATACTCTGGCACTTCTACATTCCATTTTACCCAGGAAAATTGAAGGAGGTTGATCCTCCACATTAACTCTTTCGGACAGTCAATGGAATCATATCAGAAGTTTTGGAAAAGTTCTGGTCCCGCGAAAGTATCTTTTGGAGAAATATTGTCACTACGTACATGTTGGACGGTTCGGGGAGTTTACTGACCCAACCAATAGATTACTACTACATACGCTAAGGAAAATGAATATTTTATCTTGTTACAGTATCCCTGAAATAAGAACTCGATTAATCCGACACTCAGACACATGCATACGAGTCTCAGTTCTGAAGAAAAAAAAATTCAAAATTAAAGCATTCAGCTATTGAAAGTACTTTAGCTCAGCGGGAAAGGTAAATATCCCAAATCCCAATCACAAATTGCTGCAAAATACGGTGCTTTATTCGAATAACAAGATCAACAAGAGAGGTAAAAAAAAAAGAGGATAATTGAAAGTTCAAAAATTACCTTGAATTATTGGTTCTTGGACCAGAAGATCGGGGGGCCGATGACCGGAAAACCTGACCGCCAATTCGGCCACCTGTCTTGGCAGCCGATGCCGATTCCACCGACCCTAGCGTCAAGACCCCAGCTACCAATGTCACTATTGCGAGCTTAGCAAACTGGTTCTCAACTTTTCTGAAAATTCAGCCCCCAAACAAATCAATTACTAAAACAGCTTTAGCATGATGCCGTAGCAGCAATATAAACTTTAATATTAAGTACCTGGGGGGAACTTTGGGTTCATTTGGCTGGTACCCACCACATGAGATTGATATGGTATTCACAGCAATCCGTGTCTTCCCCCTACTGTTGGGTTTGTGGAATGGAGTGAGGGCATTGGTTAGAAAGCTCTGCTGAAAGAAAACCACGGACATGGTTGGGGTTCAGAAAGCTATAATATATTATTCTGATGGATTGTTGAAACTTGCAATGCTTCTTGTCAAATTGTTTCTGTTATCGGTACTCAGAGCCAGAGGCACGCCTAATTTGGGGATTTTTGGCGCATAGCTCATCATTCCCATGATTCTGAATTTGCCACGTGGTGTCACCGTAATGGCTGGCAGGAAGTTTCAATAGTGCTCAGATATTCAACAATATTATTTTTTTTGACATTTTCCCCTGGAATATTTTTAAGGGTCTTGTTAACGTGTATTTATTAAGCTCACAAACAAACAAAGGAAACATACTCTCCAATACTCCTATTACATTTTTTAATAAACTTTCGCATATTTCTATAGACTTTTCACATATTTTAATACACTTTTTTAACTTTAATGTGTACCTATTAGGCGCATGTTAGCATTTTAAAAATATTTATATAGTTTTGGAGGTTTTAAATATATTTATGAAGCCTTGAGTTGCCTTATTTATATCGATTGGAAAGATGTAATACTTTTTGGCTAAGATTGTGTAGTGGAGATTATAACTACGTGTTCCACTAACAGAAAACAGTTTTTCTCAAAAATTATGACAAATTATTTTCTCACAATATATCACATAAAAAACTGTGAAAAGCCTTTATTCTAAAAACACCCTTAGCGGAACACCTCCTAGTTAAAGGAGGGATGAATAGAATGGTGAAGAGATGCAATGCAGACCATTAAGACGGCAAGAGGTACGATCGAATAGTTTAAATTTAAACCTTGAATGGCTTTTATAATAACTGCCATATACTGCCATATGGCAATTATTGCTTGCATATTGTGGCGGTTACTGTTGGCAGGGCAGTTAGTGTGACTGTTGGATTCAAATCCTAATGAACACAATTCTTCCTAGATCAATTACCTCTCTTCACTTCTATAAAATGGAAAATTTGCTACCATTTTAAACACAAATTTTTCAGCAATCTCTCCTCTTTTCTAAGGCTCTCAAATACTTCTCATATAGTGTATTTCATACTTTCCAAAATTCTGTTGTCCTACAGAAATATAATTTCAGATTCTTGTTCGACTAGATAAATCAGAAACAATCTAGTCTTTCCTTCGTTTATGCAAACGCAGAGGCATTAGGTTAAAATCCTAGGCTTCATTGTATCCTAGAGGTGATTCGTTTGTAACCCGATGTACATCAAATTCCCAGATTTGGTGGCTGCGATTTATGTCTTAAGGAAAGTGTATTTAACGTGCCTTGAAGCGTTCTGTTTTGTTCTTTTTATTACTAGATTCTACGCCTCTGTTCTAACAATCTTAAGATGCAATTCCATGGCTTCATCACTACGTCAATTTTCTTCAGACATTGTTAAGCTGTGTAAGGACCCATGAGTTTTAATAATGTTGGGGAAATGTGAGAAATATTTTAAAATGCAAAATGAGGTCAATATGAGATGCATATATGCTTGAGGGTGTCTTTATAACACATTAAAAACATGAGGGGCTTAAGTGCAAGTGTGTGGGTGTATATATATACATTTGGGGCTGATTTTTTGGGAAAAATGCACCTCTCCCTCTCTCTCTAAGGGCAGCAGCCCCTCCCTCTTCTTCCTCCCCATTTTCTCTTCAAATTCCACCACAAATCCACCTCCCACACTTCTCAAACTCAAGATTCAACTGCATATTCATCATCTACGCGTGTTTGGGAGCCCGGAGTACCATCTTTTCGCACTGAGAGGGCCAAAAACGGGATTGCTCAAATTGGGGATCTACAAATTCGTTTTGGGTTGACTTGGAGCAAATTCTTGAGGTAGGGAACAATCTTCTACCCCCTCTAAGTGTATGTTTGTTGAATGATTGCATTGTTAGTGTTCTTGTTCCCAATTTCTTGTTCAACTTGATTATCTCCATGGAATTAAGTTTGGATCATGAATGAGTTTGGGTTATGTGTATTGGGTTGATAAATTCATGAATTAGTTGTTGATATATCTCTCTTCTATGGTTATTTGTTGGTTGAAACCTCATTTTTGGCTTGGGTTGAAACCCCCTCCATTTTGGAAAAATCTGCAAATTTTGCTCGTAACGTCTTTGTATCGATACCCCTTTCACGGGTATCGATACCTATCGCTCTGTTCAGTTTGTAGTGATCTGGTATCGATACCCCTTTCATGGGTATCGATACCCAACTGCTTATAAGGCAGATTTTTATCCAACTTCGCGGGCACGCCCCGGCTTCGTCCGAACTCCGATTGAGGTGATTCTTGAACCGTTGGAAAGCTCTATGAGTCTACTTTCAAACCCAATTGGTCTCATGTCCATAGTCTTTTTATTTTGAGAAAAATATGATTTTTTCTAATGGTGTGTCAAATTTTCTAGAGATTCATTGTTCCATTTTCATGTTCCTTTGCTCCGGCCCTTCATTGACCCTTTCAAGACTCCTCCAATCGACCTCAAAGCTTCAGTAACATGCCATGTTATATTCTATGATTTGCCTTGGATCTTCATGTTCATGGACACTTGTTAATTTCGCCCCAATCGACACACTACGAGTTTTTCAAACACAATGGATTATGTGAATGTTTTGGACACACTTGAAGAACACGAGTTTGTTAAAATGGACATGATGACTAGAAAATTGTTTGTGTTCACTTGGCCACCACTGGGTGGGTTTTGAGGCATGGGTTCCACGAGGCTCGAAAGACTCGGACATGGGTTCCACGAGGCCCGAAAGACTCGAACATGGGTTCCACGAGGCCCACAAAACTCGGAAGAGAAATTTAATACTTTCAAGCCTAAAAGAAAGATGAACCAATGAGAGTAAATGCAAAGAAAATTGAATGTGGATACTTAATACACGTGTGACAATCTAGGGGTTGATCGACGGACTAGTGGGACACTTGAGCACTTCACGGACACTTAACACTGGAGTTATTCACACAGTCATAAACTTTGATCTATATTAGCTTATTCACTCATGTGTATCTCACCTCCATGTGCATGTTTCATCTTGTATACCCTTAGCGCTGGTAGAAAAATGTTTCCTACGAGCTAGTGAGCTCACCCTATCTTTCCCAGGTACACGGCATGGAGCATGAGATCGGATGCTTGGAGTGTGAATGCATGACAAGAAGATTTTATGATCATGAAGTTATTTTCTCATCTGTATACTAAATACATTTTTGGAAGATGATCCTTTAACTTTAATTTCTCCAAGCTTTTGACTATTTCAACTTATGTAATAACTTTAAAACCCTTTTGGGTACGGGTACCCTTGAGCAGAGGCTTATTGTACTTTGACTTTCTATGGAAAATTGTTTGACTCTCATTGATCCTACGTGGATTCTATTTGTATTTGAATTATTGAAATTGAGGGCGTGACAAGCTGGACTTGTTTGATGGGGCAAATTTTAGGTGCTAGCATAAGAAGGTCCACTTCATTCTTTCAAGTCTCAAGGTTGCATATGTTCTCACTATTCGCAAACCTACAACAAATGAGAATGAGACTATGGCTCAGGCCCAAACAAACTGAAATGGGAATTTCTTTCACCATGATTGGAGGTGTGACTACATTTGCAAGGGTCATGTTTTGAACGTCATGTCAGACCCTTTGTTTGACTTGTACCAGAACAAAGCAATGGCGAAAGAAGTGTGGGCTGTTGGAGGCTAAGTATTTAAGGGAGGATGCCAGTAGTAAGAAATTCCTTGCATCTAAGTTTTTTAACTTTAAAATGACTGATAATTGTCCTATGCTTGATTAGTTTCATGAACTCGTCTATATCCTTCACAATTTCACCCCACAAATCATGAAAATGGACGAGTCCATTGTAGTTTCTGCAGTAATGGACAAACTTCCTTCGACATTGAAGGACTACAAAAAGATTCTTAAACACTGGAAGGACGAACTGTCTCTGGAAGAGTTGGCAAACCATCTCCGCATTGAGGAGGAATTCGGGGCAGAGACAATAATTAAGAGCATGACTCTCAATCCTCCAAGCCCCATGTGGTGGAGGAAGGACAAAGTTCAAAACAAGCCTCCCAATATGGAAATGGCAATGGCAATCGTAAGAGGGGCAGGGACTTTAGCAAAAACTAGTGTTAGAAACCAAATCAGAAGTCCTTCAAGAAGAAGAAAGGTTTTTGCTTCCATTGAGGTAAACCAAGCCACTTCAAAAAGGACTGCGGTGCATGGTTGAATAAACAAAAAAGGAGCTGAAACTTCTGGAAAGTTTGTTGACATGATATCCAAGGCCAATGTTGTCACGACCCAAATTTCATGGATTTGGATATTGTGTTCGGCCAGTGAGTTCGACTAACCCAAGGCCTCTTTTGACAATTCTCTTAATTTTTTTTATTCAAAAGAAACAATTCAATATTGCAGAAGCCATATTTTACAATCTTAACTTGCTAGAGTTCCTTAATCATTGCATGAGTTACATTTTTCCTTTTTATTTATTTTACAAACACAGTGTAGACTAATTAGTGGTACTTGGCCCCTCCTTCTATTCTTGGTTGCCTAAAAAGAGAGAAATTGCAACAACGTAAGCCACCGCTTGTGTCAGTTTTTGAATTATCAGAGTTACATGATCTACCATGGAATTTGATTTTTTTTCCAGCTAAACAAAAATAATAACGTCAATTTTTCAAAAGCATAGATAAGCTTTTACGTAACATAACATTCCATGAATAATACGATATACCATCTGACGATTTCTGCTAGCTATGAGAGAGCGACCCTAAACATAACATGTTGAATTGATTAATTCAGTCGGACACCTGGCTGTGCCCCTATCTATTCTGTCCTTATAACACCATTCCAACTGGTATCTTTAACATCCCCTAGATTTAGGGACATCGTCCGGATGTATAGATAGTACTTTTTTTCCTCAAAAAACTGAGCAATACATCAGAATTCCATCGTATGTTTGTTTCAAAAGAATTTCATATATAAATAATCATAATTTAATAAGAACATAATTTTTACGAAAAACCTCATGTTACAGGAATAATTCATGACACACCTTTTTGCGTTCGAAATCTACTTATGATCAATTAATCTGAAGAATTTGTCCCTAAACATAAAATATTCATCTTTTGTTACTAACAAAATTAGGCTAGAGTTTATATCAGCTAATTGACGAGTTCTACTTGTACATGAAGTTCATAAATTGCATCCTTTCAACCATTCATTTCTCTCTCTCTCTCTCTTTTTCTTTTTCTTTTTTAATTACTCTATACTACATTATTCATTAACTTAAGCAAATACTATGTGTGTTCAAATTACTAAAATGAGTCTAAATCTGGAGCTCGACTTCGATCCAAAAATCGAGTCAAGTCGAGCCACTAACTGTATGAGAAGCATGGTTCGTTTTTAGCTGTAAATTAATCCCAACAAATAAAAGGGGTAAACTATGATAAATTTTCTAAATCTGTGAATTGATTTGACTAATCTTACTTCCCAAAACTCTAAGTCTTCAGATGTTAATTAACCAATCCAAAAATATATTTGTCAAAACTTGCGCCAATATATTCAAACGTGGTATGGGAGTCTAGGTGTAGTTCTTGCTTTTGATAAGCTAGAAATTTGAACCTACCTACAGTAAAACAGAGGTGTGAGTGCACGTGAGTGAATTAAAAGGAGAAAATAACAAAAGCTAGTGCAAGTGTGTGTGTGTGTGTGTATCTCGGCAGTTAGGGTACTCCAAATCATTCAATGATCTTGTTATAGAAAAAAATTTCCACCATGGCTTTTGTGATTTTGGCCAGAGATTCACCCTCTATCCATTTAGGGAAGTAGTCCGTGCCAATGAGTAGGAATTTTTGTTTTCCTATTGCCATGGGGAGAGGACCCACAATAGCTAGTCCCCACTGGGCAAATGGCCATGGGCTAGTTAGAGGTAATAAATCCTTAGCTGGTGCTCGGATTAGAAGAGAAAACCTCTGACACTTATCACAAGTCTTGACAAAGGCCTTTGCATCTTCTTGCATGTAAGGACACCAATACCCCTGGGATATTGCTCAGTGGGCTATGGACCTCCCACCCGTGTGTCATCCACTTGTTCCAGCATGGATTTAATGGAGGAATTTTTGGACTAGAGCTGGGTGTACACACAATAAATATGGGTCAAGAAAAAACTTTCTATAAAGCTTACCTTTTGGAGAGAGCCAGAAACGTACTAACTTGGTTTTGATCTTGTGAGATTCTTTCTTGTCTTTTGGCAAGGTCCCATCTTGTAGGTATGCTACTATTGGGTCCATCCAGCTCAGCCCAAACTCTGTTTCCATCACAATTTTCATTGCTCGGCCAATGATCGGTTCACTTAAATAATCCACAGCCACTGTGCGGCTATACTCTATTTTGATTGCTGACCCTAAGCAAGCTAGTGAGTCTGCATGCGCATTCTGGCCCGAGCTAATTTGTTGGATGTGGACTCTATCAAATTTGTCAAGCAAGTCCTTGGCCGCCTCGCAATATGCTGACATCTTCTCACTTTTTGTAGCGTACTCCCCTGAAAGTTGATTAACAACTAATTGTGAATCACAGAATACTCTTAATTTACTGACCTTGAGTTCTATGGCACTCCTTAGTCTTGCAAGCAAGGCTTCATATCCTGCCACGTTGTTGGTAGCACTAAATCCCAACCGCAGTTCTTATTCCAGCACCTACTATAAAGACCCAGAATTTTCATGAAATTCTTTATATCTTTTACTCATTTTTAAGTAATGTGAAAGAGTGGGTTAATGTTTTAAAATGTGTTTCGTTCTAAGTATTATATGGGTATGTATATCTCGGTGTACCGAGGGTCTAGTAAATGGTATGAATACGTGTTGCAATGTTGTGTGGATGTTTGGAGGTGTTAAAAATGTGTTAGAAATGATCGGGGTTCGATTTGGTGAAGTTGGTAAAAATTTAGAAATTTTCAACTCTAGATACCGGTATGGGTTTTTCTTGATACCGGTATCCAGCTTCATTTTGAGCCATCAGAAATCCTAGATACCGGTATGGGCTTTTCTTGATACCTGTATCCAGCCTCTTTTTCTGCGAATTTTGAGCCTGACACAGACTTCTATAAAAGGGGTCCTTGGCTCATTTCTCCACTCTAAAACCACGAAACAAACCCTAACTTCATTTCTCTACCTTCTCTCTTCACCCCCACCTCAAATCTTGTGATTTTAACCTCATTCCACCACAAATCTTCAACATCTACACATAGGGTTCGTGGATCTCACTTCAATTTCGGGTTTTTGTACTTAAGGAGGTAAGAACTCTTGATTTGGATCTTGTTTTTGCTTCACCCACGTTTTTCCCTCTCTCTCTTTGATTGTGAGTGAAACCTCACCCTTGTAACTCGTTTTTGACTTGATCTTGTTTCTTGAATGCGTAGTGGAGCTTCGGTAGAGGTCATTTTCGGGATTTGGGGGTTTTCTCCACCTAGGGTTTCATCCTTCCACCCTTTTCAAGCAAAACCTTGAGGTAGGGGTTCTTTTACTTGATTGATATGTGATATGATGTTGATTTTGTTGCTATACCCCTTGTGTTGATCATAAATTTCTAAATTTTTTGAGAAATCACCATGGAAGTGGGTTTTGGGCTTCATTGATTATTGATCTATGTTGTTGGTTGTTGAATCCTTAAATTTGTTGAGGTTTAATCCTCCCTCCATACCTTTTTGTTGTTTAAATACATCACATTTGTGTTTGGACAATTACAATAGACTTTGGGTTGAAATTCCATGCCTTGGGGCAAAAATCTGCACTTTTCGGCATTGTTTGGAGTACAGCCTAGTAATAACCTAAGGTATGAAACACGTGTTAACTATCATTAATTATGGAATAAATGTACATGTGGTTAGACGAAAGGGTTAGGAGATCAACGTCATGAGTGTCACGTTAGACACGCAAGCCATGCTCGGTGAGTCATGCGAAGAACCCTATGAAATCCAAATAAATGAGAGAGAGAGAGAGAGAGAGAGAGAGAGAGAGAGAGAGAGATTTTGAAATTTATAGAATCCAAGTGATGAATCAATGAACAAGGTGAACCTAAAGTGCCTTGGACACGTGGGATACATGGGCGCGTGAGGAGCACGCTAGGACACGTGGGAAGTAATTGACCATCGGTATGGTGTCAGGCATACGTACACACGAACACATGCATATGAGATGCGATAGATTGATTATTGATGTGCTGAGTGGGCATGTGGGTAAATCATTGACACAGTGTAGTATAGTGGTACTTACGTGAACTTATAGTATGCATTGGCACGCAGGGGACACATTGGGACGTATGTGAGTATTAGTGAGATACGTTGGTGATTGTGGAATATGTTGATAAGCGTGTGGGTAAGGTGGGAGCGTGGACTCGCGGAAATACTTAGACTAGCGTATGATGGGTGGATATATATATACATTTCACACATACATCGATATATATATATATATATATCGATGTATGTGTGAAATGTATTGGGACTCGGTGAATGGTATGTTATAACTAGTAGTTGTATGTGTGACATTGGTTGGTGTGAGTGGTTGATTATAATGGGTAATCATGGTAAGAGAACCCTTAGCCGCGTGTGTAAATGAAAAATGATAGACGAATGGTAAAAGTGAATTACATCGTGTGAAAGTGGTTGGGTTCTATCAATTAGAATGTGAGGGAAATATATGAGCATTTAATGAGAAGAAAAATTATGGTTTGTTGTGTGGCCCGAGGGATATTCAATAATTGGTTATTAAGAGTTTGGATTGTGGAAATGTCATTGGGTGATACGAGAAGTGCTTTTACTTCAGACGGTAAGTGCAAAAACCTACTTGTAAATGTTGATTTTGCTTTATGCTCTTGTTCGATATATGTGATTTTGTTTGTATGTTTTTCTGAGTCTGGAACCCAAAGGGGACACCTACTGGGCGAAGTGAATGCTCACCCGTTTGCTGTTTCAGGTTTCATTTCAAGTGCGAGATGGAGTGCTTCGTGTAGAGGGGAAAAATCTGGGCATACATCTTCCACGCTCTATGAGATCAACAGTGCACCCTTTGCCGGAACCTTAACACTGCAACACAATAAATAGTTAGAGCACCTTTGTCTCTCGTCGGCAAAGGCCCTCCGACGCTTAAGTCAGTATCTCGTACTAGGAGGAAACCGTAAAACACATAAAGCATGTAAACCCGAATTACCACGTACCTTTCTTCATGGGTATTGCCCCTCATTTATAGATGTGGGGTGCTTGTTGTCCACAAATCCTATTCTCATTAGAAGTCCTTTCCTATATGGGACTCGTTCCATATAGAAACACAATCTTTATTCTACAAGGATTTCTTTCCACATTAGGAATTCTTGTCATTATCGAAATCCTCTTTACATTAGGATTTACGCCTTATCATGTAAGAGGCTATTTGTGGACGGCCCACGGAGATTGTTCCGCGTCGCGCACGAAAAAGATTGTAATTTGTTAGAGTCGCCACCCAGATTTGAGGTCCGAATCCGAGAAACCGATAAAAATATGACTCGTTTGCCAATTGAAATGATTTTACTGATCATTGCGAAACCAGAAATTTCTCGAATTCGGGGGTTTGGTTACGAGAGGGGAAGGGTTTTACGGCACCCCTCTCGCCCGGTCCGTGAACCGGTCTCTACTCAATATTTCATGGGATTTTGAAAATGTTTTGAAATTCAATTTAATCACAAAAATGGGGAATTGGGAATGAGAATCACATTAACAATAAGAAAATACAAATATGCAAATTTAACGTGGATGCTTGTGCGCGTGATTTACATGGGGATGATAACGATAAAGAATTATTACAACAAATATTTACAAAGATGAACAACAACAAAAACTGGGCAAATAATTCAAAGAATCACTGGCTTGAAGCTTAACAAATTGGTTTACAATCTGGATTCCAACATAGGGGTTGAGCGCTCAACAGTGATGCCCTGAGCGCTTAACCTCTCAGAATCAGCTTGAGCGCTCAAAGATCATGGCTTGAGCGCTCAAGTCCATTTCTAGCTTCTGTGATTTTTAGCTTTTCCATCACTTCTTTAGTCATTATTTGTAAGATCAAACATTAACAGAGTGTTTTTCATGGAAAATCATATGAGAATAAACAGATTGATCTCATAAATAATGATAAAAGAAGAAAATCACAATATTTTAGTAAAGAAAATACTTTGAAAAGAAGGGATCCAGACTGTAATCATAACAATAAAATCACACACACACCCAAACTGAAATAAACCATGATCCATCATCAAAATATCCAAGAACCAATTATCTGCTCAAGAACAGCTTGAGCGCTCAAGGTGAGTGGCTTTGAGCGCTCAAGCCATTAAGTGATTTTCTAGTTTTTATTAATAAAAAGGATTCTGGATGATTCTCAGGACCATAAGTGCATAGTATGAAGGTGCATGTGGTACCAAAGACACTGTTTTATGCCCATACACAAGATTTTCAAAGACTTTGGAACTTGATTGTCATAAAATAGCTAATTTTAGCTCATGCAAATGGTTTTGAAGTAAAAACATGAACTTTTTGAGAACCAAAAGAGCTCAGATAACTATTAAAAGACAATCAAGGCCAACAGAAGACTCAAAAATTGACAAAACAGAAAACTGTACAGAATTGAGTTTAAGCGCTCAAGGCTATAGGCTTGAGCGCTCAAGCCCAATTTCACCTGCAGATTTTGATAATGTTTTTGAACAACTTTCTGACCTTCGTGAGTTCAATTGAAGTATAAAGAACTTAATTGAACTGACTAATCACCCTCAGATGAACCAAAACAGTGAAAACCACTTGTTAAACTACCTTTTATACTTGATTGAAGGCTTGAACTTGGTTATGGGTTGAAGGATGAGCAATTGTGGGTGTTTCTGACCAGTATTATGGATGGATGATGAGGATTATGAAGCTAATTGATGAATATGAGTCGAATTTTGGGTTTAGCAGGTAGTTTTTGGTAGGTGGTTTTGATGGGAAAAGTGGTTTTGTAGAGAGAGAGAGAGAGAAGGAGGACGATTACTGGGAATATAGTGTACTGAAGTATGAGAATGGTCACCCTCAACAGGAGGTAGTGGGCTTGTTTATATAGGGTGAGTGGAGGGAAAGAAAGGAGAGAGAGAGAGTGTGGGTTTTGTATTCTAGATGTAGTTTAGGTGTATATTATAGCAATGTAGGGTGTATTATACGTGTACAAAACGTATAGAAGTGGTTAGACGCTCCCCCCTGCATGAGATCTCATGATGAGATACTCTGCAGATTCTGGACGGTTGAGTTGGCCTTCCAAAGCCGTGGGCTTGGCCTTCAAGGTGCTCCTCGGGGGGTTGGCCTTCAAGGTCTCAAGCTTGAGCGCTCAAGGCTCTTGGTAGCAAGTTGCTGGTTTGGCTTGGTTTAACTTGGGTTATTTGGAGGTGTTTGGTTGATTTTGATAAAATTCAAGCTATCTTCACAAGCTTCGGGTAGTCACGATTGGTCCGTTCTCATCATTGGGAACGCTCGAGTGTATTCTGGGTTCAAAATCGAGGTGTCTACACTATTCTAGATCCTTCTAGAACGACCCACCACCATATCTCGTAGGCGGTTAGCTCGGCAATATACTTGCCTATCCATATCTGATGTTGCCGACCAGATAACTTGCTCGGTAATGACCTCGTGCACCATCTCGTGGTGCTACCACCATCTCATGGTGCTATCCTGTCTACACACTTGGCCTATCCTGGTTGGGCATAACCTGGGGCACCACCATGTGGTCCCCCGAACTGAGCCACCCTCACGTGGTGTCCAGGCTGAGCACGTGGTTCGTACGTGCGTAGGTATTTTCCTATGTAATTGGATTTTACCCTCTCCAATTGCTCCCCAGCTTTGACCGTCATTGCTATTCATCAATGATGGTTAAAGCTTACTGCTACCCTTCCAAAAATGGTCTTTTCCTTGCTATAATTCAAGCATTTTGGTATTCGTGATATTCATCGAAGCTTCTCACTCGGCTAGGCCTGCTCCTTGTATGGATTTTCCCTTGGTATCCACATTACCAAGTCCACACAATACACTTGCACTTATACCCACTCGTAGGGTTTGGCGCAATTTCTCAAATATTCTCTTCTCATGTAGGGAGATATGATTCTTGTATTTAATGCTGATGTTTGCCTTCCTTAATAGAGTTGGGGTGTTATCTTCGGTATAGTTGTGGTTTTCCAGCCAATTCGATATGAAGGATTTAGGAGTAGCCGGTCACATCCTTGTGATTAAATTTTTTTGAGATCTAGCAAAGGATGTTGGGCTTCTCAAGCTTCCTATATCGATGCAATCCTTACCCGTTTTAGCATACAGGATTCCAAGAAAGGATTGCTTCCTTTCAGACATAGAGTCAATCTATCCAAGGATCAATGTCTTAAGACTTCTGAGGAGATGGAGAAAATGAAGGGAGTTTCTAATGCTTCAGCCATAGGAAGTCTCATGTATGCTATGCTGTGAACTAGACTTGATATTTGTTTTGTTGTTGGCATGGTTAGCAGATTTTAATCCAACCCTGAACAAGAAGATTGGACTGATATAAAATGTATACTCAAGTATCTGAAAAGAACTAAGGATTATACGTTGATGTGCCAGTCAGACAGTCTAGTGCCTTATGGGTACGCATATTAAGACTTTATGTTATATAAGAGTTCCAGATAGTCAACATTGAGATATGTGTTTTCCTTAGGAGGTAGAGCCATGAGTTGGTGGAGTATCTAATGATCGTGTATTCTATATTCCACCATGGAGGCTAAGTATGTGGCAGTTTTTGAAGTAATCAAGAAGTCATTTGGCTCAAGAACTTCTTGATGGATCTAGAAGTGGTACTTTCAATACAGTCAACAATTTCAATCTATTGTGACAATAGTAGTGCAATTGCTAACTCGAAAGAGCCAAAGATTCATAAGAAGGGAAAACACATCGAGTATAAGCATCACCTGATTCGAGCGATCGTATAGAAAGGTGATGTAGCTTTGACCAAAATTGCATCAACAAACAACCTAGCAGATCCTTACGAATCGCTTACATGTGAAGATTTTTTATAGTCACGTAAACGGCATGGAAATGAGATGCGTGGCAACATGGTTTTAAGTCTAAGTGGGAGATTGTTAGAAACTTATACTAAAAGCCATGCTTTTATGTAATGGATTAATATTTAATTAGTTAATTGTTAATCAGTTTCATCCCTTTTTTATGAGAATCTATTATGGGCGATGTTTGCATGATATAATCGTATATTGTGCATGTGTCTTTTATTCTACATAGTAGATGATCCAGTGTGTGGAGTACAGCTTACACACAGAAGATTGGATCATCGGTTCTTGTGGAATATAAGTTTTGGTTCACAATCTTAGATGGAATTTTACACACCATCAATAGGATTGTAGTACAATGTTTTAGTAGGTTTGTCTTGACTACAAGGAATAGTTCTAGTTTTGACTCATTGTGCTAGTACATTTTGTGTGTATTGAACAAGACCGCTTTAAGGTAATTGTCTTAGTACTGACATTTTAAGACAATTAGAACTTGAAAAACCTGGGGGTACCCCATATTTTGCACCGAAAATGCATGCCGCGCCTTCGGGGACCCGCTTTTGGGTCCCACATGAGTGATCCGAACTGTTCATTGTTCTTAAAACATTTTTCCGAGGGGCCCACCAAAAATCAACTCAATCGGACGGTTAGAAGTGCTTGAACCAATGTCTCGCTGTTTCAAATTAAAACTTTTGGAATATCTCACGCCTTATTCGTGGTGGTGTCGTGATTCCACATAGCTCGGCTTGACACGTACATAACTCAACTCAACTCACCACGCCGAGCTAAATTATGTATTCCAAAATGCTGTTTAAGCTATATTCATAACCTACCTAGCTTTGGCCATATTAGGGACATCCCTTTATGTTCCACGCCGAGGTAGTGCATCCTGATTCATTAGTTTACTCTTATTAATCTGGCCTTACTCGTGGCCAAACCAACTCGGCACAGGACTTTGGGACTCCCTAAGTGGTGCCATGTTGTTCACCTTTTCATGGTGATCAATTAGGGCACATGCTATGCCCACTACTAGGGTAATCATATTTTACCCACTCCAATTGCTCCCCAGCTCTGTCACTACTGTCATTAATCAGTAATGTGCAGAGCTTCAATGGTTTATGATGCATCTCTTGCATGCCTCCCCCTCATGTGGGGAGCAGGGTTATTTTTGCATTAAATGTGAAGTGACCCGTTGGTCATGAGATAAGCCCAAAGACTGCTTTGCTGACATTTTTGATGCGTCACACCCCACTTTTATGGGATTTCAAGTGGGATAATGATCACTTTTCCCCCCTAAACCCTCCAAATCTCAAAAAACCTCTCTCCTTCTTCATTTTCTTAATTCCCTCTTTAGAAGCAAAAGAGAAAGAGAGAGTAAGAAGAGTTCTGTCCGCCATTAACGCCATTTTTAGAATTCATACTTTTGTCGTTTTGTCTCTGCTCTCCATCAGAAACCCCCCTTAGGCTTATTCTTTTTCACATAAGTATCTCTTTTCCCACCCTCAGATTTCCATCGTGTGTTTGCATTCTTATGTTTTCTCGATTTTCCTGTTCTTCATCTTCTTGCTTTCTCTCTTCTGGGTTTCAACATTGAAACCCTAACCCACTCAGTCATGGGTATGCACGGGGCACTTCTGAGTAACGCTAAAAAAATAATAGTTTTTCGTCGAACATACAATATCCCTGCCGATGTACAATTCCAGTTAAACAACCGTGATGACCTGAGAGAAGAGGGTCAGGATGAAACAAAATTCATATGGCCTTAATTTTCATAGTTAAGGGCGGACTTAGATTCCCATTGCACCCCTTTTTCACCGAGGTCTGCAACCGGTGCAAATTAAACCCAATGCAACTCTGCCCTAATTTCATTAGGGTGTTCATGGGCACTGCTGCCCTGAACAGTCTGCTCGGCCTTCATCAATGTAGACACTCCAATCCGGACCCTTAAAATCCCATAACTTCCCCAAGGATGAAGATGCCTAAGTAGAGCATGTGCGGTTTGATCAAAGGCTTGAAACCCCTACCAATAACTTTCTGTAAGATTAGCAAAATACCCTTTGACCCCCTGGAATGGACAAAAACCTTAAAACACATGCACCTGGATTGCTTTTTCAAGCACCTGGATTGGCCAAATCCAGGCGCCTGGAAGGAGTCTAGGCACCTGGATTGGCCAAATCTAGGGGCCTGGATTCAATCCTGGCACCTAGAATTGCACAATCCAGGCACCTGGATACCAGTCCAGGTTGAGTGTAGTATAAGTTGTTAGTGGGCGGGAAGAAGATTTGCTCGAGATTTTCCGCAGAATCAGTTGAAGGGAAGTGAGAGGGAGATCATTACATCTAGCCATTACCCCTAGATGACCCCTCAACCTGTCCAAGGGTTCAAGTGGCCCACTTTAAACCCTTGTTTGCTTATTTAAGCTACCCCTCTCCTCCATTTTCAGGGGTTTGAAAATCCACTCTCTTCCTCACTGTTATGCTGCCAAAACTCATTTAGAAATTCATTCCCAATCAACCTCTCTCAAAGTTCTACATTCACAATCTTACAAACCCACCTCTACATCGTCTACCCCTGTTGTACTTGACTTTCCTTAGTCAAATTCCATAAAACCCCATATATATTTCCATTGTCAGTCCAATACATACAATTCTAGTTGATATAAACCTACACAATCTACACAAAAACCCATTTCAAGCCCTTTGATCAAGCCAAAAAGGTAGTCTTTCTACCAATGTGCCCAAGTAGGCCCTGAGGGGAACTCAATCAAGTCCTCATTGGTCTTCCATACCAGTAAAGGGCTTGAAAGAGATTTGAAAATCATCAAGAAGGATATCAGTTTTGAGTATCAGACTTCAATCTAGGCGCCTGGATCATCACTTTCCAGGCGCTTGCATTGAGTCCAGGCGCCTAGATTCATTCCATGCAGGCGCCTAGATCCCCCTTTTCTTTTACTATATTTTTTTCTTTTTCTTGCATTTCTAACTATTTCAAGGTACATCATTTGCATATAGTGGTTTTAGAGTACTTATGTCTCATATGTTAATCTTCACTTTGATGAATATTTGGAGTATTTCATTATCAAATCACTCAAAATCAAGCTTCTTTTAAGTTCATGTCATGCATTTGAGTTAAATCAAAAGGTTCATATCTATTACTATGTTACTATACATCTTTAGAATGCATGTAAACTGATCAAGACATTGCATTTGATGTCTACTATGAGAAATGAGATTTTATATTTTTTGTCTAGGAGGCCATCCAGGCGCCTGGATTGACCCTTTCCGGGCGCCTGGATCTATCTAATCTAGACGCCTAGATTGCAATCCAGGTGGGATGGTTTGAACATGTGTGATCAATTTCTGGGGCAACTTAAGGCTGTTTGAGGGTATTTTAGTGAAATTTTAGTACCTTTTATACATGAATCACTCACTCATTACATTTTGCACAAGTGTTCACCTATATCTCTTCGGTATTCTTGATGTGTTTACCATGCTTTCACATGAATTAGTGTTTGAAGTCCATTTAAACGATATTTCCAAAATCTTTTCAAACATTTATTAGAGACTGGTAGTCATACTGGGCGTGGGGGGTGCTTTAAATTTCTTCCCTTCACGTAACCTAGCTCCCGGACCCGATAAATCTCGTTTTAAGAGGCTAGTAAAGCATTTTCCATTTTCATGGGCAAAAGAGTCATTTCTCAAAGGTTTCTGGGATACAGTCCTCGAATCCTAGTGGCGACTCCATTCAACCAATCAAATCATTTTTCGAAATTGAAACCATTTTCGTGAATCGCTCCGCGGGGTGTTCACAATTTGGATTGCTGGGACTTACACTACCTATATAGTGTAGTACCCACTATTGATAATAACTATTATATCAAGGCTAGGAATTCCGAGTAGAAGCTCATCACAGATCTGCCTAATTCGTCAAAAAGGGAGGCAGATGACTATCTTGTAGTCACAGGCAATTGGGAGCCTAGAGATGCCCAGGGGAATACAATTGGCTTTGCCTGCCCCATAGCCACAAGCCAACCACATTAGTATTCGATCCATGTATCTGCTTTACTTCTCAATCTTTTAATTTCATTTTATTGATCACTCTTTCTGTACTACTTTCCCTGTTTGTAGCAAGCAATCTTAACCACGGTGTTCGGTTGATCCCCGATAACCTTCACCGCAAGGATATTGCTCGAGCTCTATATTTTGATGGATTTGAGCCCACACCCATGGACTAGATTGAGCGTTTGACCTCCTCTTGTGATACACGTCGTCCTATTGGGGGGGGAATTCAGCGAGTGGGCGAGCCTCGCTCGAGACACCCCTGACCCCTACAACTTCACTTGTTGCTACTCACCTGTTGGTTGAGCAAAGGGGTCCCCGATCCTGTAGAGGACGTTCTGAAAGAAGGACCAGGCGTTCTCGAGCCCCTAGAGATCTTCAGCAGCAAATCACATTTGCTCACGTTCCTAAGATTCCCACCGCAATCCCAATTTTTACTTGTATCGTCCAAGAGCCGAGCACCTCTGGTACGGTGCTGGAGGAAGAAGAAGAAGAGGAGGAAAGGGAAAGAGGAGGTGGATTTGATCACCGTGCAATTGTTCAATCTCTAACCAAGCAGGCCACCCTTCTTGCAAACTCAGATGACTCAACAGGTTACTCTCCTTCTCCAGACCGAGAAGAGATGCCTCGCCAGCCGATTAATTTGCTTGATGTGCTAAATCTCGGTGGATAGGCTTTCCGTGCTCCCCTGGCCGATCATGCAGTCGTTCCTTCTCAAACATCGCCCCCGTTTCACTCCAAACAATAGAGAGACAAGAGACCAGCAGAGAGTCCTCACAATGCCTAGCCTCCCCCATAAAGGAGAAGGACTGGAAACTTGAGCTCAAGCCAACTTTTCTTTGATTCACCGCCTCTGGTGCAGCCTTGGGCCCCAATTTTGGCTTGTCCCGATGGTACCCCTCTTTTCATGGTTGACAAGATCTCTTCCTATGATGTGGCATTTGGTGTCTCTAGGGCTACTCTTCTCTCAAACGACATGGAGAGGGAAAAAAGTAGCTCCTGTGATGTGCTCATGAAATCCATTTTTTAGTCGAGAGCTAAGGTAAAGAAATTTTTTCTATCATTCCTTCTTGAGTAATAAAACTTCCATTTTTCCTTACTAACTATACTTGTCTTTGTAGAATAGAAAAAAATGTCCATTGGTCTGGAGAGGGAAAAAGACGTGGAGAAGGAGTTGAAAAAGGAGCAAAAGAGAGCGAAGAAAGCGGAGAAAGAGAGTGCTCAGCACACCCAAGCTTTGAAAGATGCTCGGGAAGAGGTGGAAGTACTGAAAGGGGAGAACGCCGATCTGAAAAGGAAGGCTAAGGAGGTTGAATGTGAACTCCGTCAACAGCTCGCTATTGCAGAGGCTAAAGGAGAAGCTGAATATGACCATGCTGTTGTCGTGATCATGGATAACTACAGAGCACAAATGTCAGAAGTACATGATGTCATATGGGGCGCGGCTTGGCAGAGATGCCTCACTAGGCTTGGGGTGGATTCGTCTTCCCCTTGTTGGATTGGCATGGAACTTCCAAGCGAGGTAGTTACTGCTCAAGCCAATCTCGATGCTCGAGCTCAGCCCAACTCTAAAGCCCAACCTGAGACCCTTACCGAGCAGACCAGACGACAGATGAAACCATCACTGATCTCACTGTTCTAGGAGATGGTGCTGCTGAGGGTACTGCATGAGGTGATAAACCTGATCCCAATCTTACCACTGCTGTCGAAAGGCCCAGTGAAGAGGCTTGATGCCTTTGTCCTCTGTTTTGATGTTTAGCCTTGCGTGGCTTTGCTCGGCCAGATGTGGCCTTTTTGGTACTCTGTTTAAATATTTCTGTACTTAAAACTTTAGATCAAGCAGTTTCGTACTTTGGTTTGCATCGTAAATTCTTTATGCAGTGTTTGTTGCAGGTTGTAAGCTTCTTCGTGCTATATTCGTCTTCATGCTAAGTGTTCAAGTGTCATTATATTTGAACTTTTTACAACCCAAGTGTATTCATACTTGGGAATTTGTTGCAATGCTCGTTGCGTATGCTAAGTGTTTTTGTAGAAAATTTGTTGCAATATTTGTTGCAAATCTAAGTTTCTCCGTACTTAGGATCTATTGCAATATTCGTTGCAAATTTAAGTTTCTTCGTACTTAGAGATTCATTGCAATATTCATTGCAAGCCTAAGTGTTTTCGTACTTAGAGATTCATTGCAATATTCATTGCAAGCCTAAGTGTTTTCGTACTTAGATTTTCATTGCAATATTCGTTGCAAGCCTAAATGTTTTTGTACTTAGAGTTTCCAAGTATCTTCGTATTTAGATTTACTAATGTGATTGGAGTACACCCTCTTTGCTCCCCAATAGGAATCCAAATTTAACACAAATTTTGGTTCATATTAAGCAAAACCACAATAAGGAAAGATGAAATCTTATTAATGCTTGAAATAAAGATAGAAGATCTGAATAACTAATGTTGGTGATTTTATTCATAATCCCAACTAGGCATTATAAACAAAATGTGAATTTGTCTGTATTCACTTTAAAAAGATGTGATTGTATTCGTAATCACATAAACAAATTACTGGTAAAACTTTCTCAGGTTTTGGACGTTCTAGGGCCGTGGCACTGGGTTTCCATCCAGGTTGGCCAAACGATAAACCCCAATCCTAGCAATCCCCACAATCTTATATGGGCCTTCCCAGTTCGGCCCAAGCTTCCCATCAGTGGATACTTTGGTGTTTGTCAGGACTTTCCTTCGGACTAGATCCCTAACCTTGAACTCTTTTGGTTGCACCTTCTTATTGTAACTTCTCTGCAACTATTCTTGATATGCTGCTAGTGTAATAAGTGCACACTCTCTTTTTTCCTCAACAAGGTTGAGCTGCTCGGCCAAGGATTTGTCATTGCCACGGGACTCCAAAAGCGTAGTGTGAATGGTCGGCAAGCCTATCTCCGATGGAATCACTGCCTCTATCCCATAAGCAAGGGAGTACGGCGTCTCTCCTGTAGATCGTCATGGGGTGGTCCTGTATGCCCAGAGTACGGCTGACAACTCATCTGGCCATTTTCCCTTTACTTTCCAAGCTCTTCTCAAGACTCTTAAGGATGGTCTTGTTTGAAGCTTCTACTTGCCCATTACTCTGTGGGTAAGCTGGGGTTGAATAGTAGTTTCTAATGTTGTACTGAGCACAAAACACTTTGAACTGTCTATCAAATTGGGGCCCATTGTCTGAGATGATGGAGTATGGTACTCCAAATCGTGTAATGATTTTATTCCACACAAACTTCTCCATCATAGCTTTTGTAATCTTGGCCAGAGCTTCTCCCTCTATCCATTTAGTAAGCTAGTCCGTGCCAATGAGTAGGAATTTTCGTTTTCTTGTTGCCATAAGGAGAGGACCCACGATGTCCATTCCCCACTGGGCAAATGGCCACGGGCTAGTCAGAGGTAATAGATCCTCAGTCGGCGCTCGGATTAGAGGAGAGAACCTCTGACACTTCTCACTAGTTTATTCCCACCCACATTAAGAATGTTCATATTAATCCCCCACACGACGGGATTGCTACTTATCTCGTAAGGAACCACTTGTAGAATATTCTGGAATGTCTCACCGCCCTTCTCGTGGCGGTGCCGAGCTTCTACATAGCTCGGAATAACCCGTACCTAACTCAGCTCATTGCGCTGAGCCGATTTATGTATTCCAGAATGCCGTTTGAACTGTATTCGTAGCCTTCCTAGCTCGGTATATCGGGGGCATCCCTTTATGCCTTACGCCGAGCTAGTGCATTCTGATATACTAATTTAATTGGTTTTCTAACCCCATTTGTGGTCAATCCAGCTCGGTACAGGGATTGACGAACTCCCTATGTGACGCCGAGCTAATCGCCCTCTCGTGGCGGTTATATTAGACACGTGCTATGCCCAATAGTTGGGTAATCAGATTTTACCCACTCCAATTCCTCCCCAGCTCTGCTATTGCTGTCATTCTTCAGCAGTGCGCAGAGCTTCCACGGTTCCAGATGCATCTCTCGCACGCCTCCCCTCCACGTGGGTGGCAACGTCGTTATCACATTCAATGCGAAATGACCCGTTGGTGGCTCGAATAAGCCCAAAGGACAATTTGGGGTGACGTTTCTCGTACGTCATACCCTACTTTATGGGGTTTTGGGTGGGATAATGACTATTCTCCCAAAAACCCCTCCCTTTCTCCCATTCCCCATTTTATCAGAAGGAAGAAAGAGTAAGAGAGAGAAAAAGAGAACCTCGTTCACCATCGGTGTTTCTCAAGCTTTCTGAAACAGAAGCCCCTTTGTCTCCAGCCTTCATCGGAGATTGTCCGCCATTACCGTCGGAGTGAGTCATCCTTAGGCCCATCGTCTCACGTAAGTGACCTTTTCCATTTCCTCCCTTCCCGATTTTTTCCCCTTTCTATTGTTCATCTTCTTCCCTGGGTTTCAATTTGCGAAACCCTAAAGTCCTAGCGAGAATGGGTAGACATAGGGCTCTTCTAAGCACCCCAGATAAAGTTTTAGAGTTTCGTAGGAAGTATGAGATTCCCGCCGATGTTCAATTCCAGCTAGACAACCGCAGCGATATGAAAGAACACGGTCAGGATGAAAATAAGATCCACATCCCCCTGATATTCATAGTTGAGGGGGGCCTTAGGTTCCCCTTACACCCCCTTTTTAGGGAAGTTTGCAGTAGATGCCCACTAAACCCTATGCAGCTCTGCCCCAACTTCGTTAGGGTAGTGATGGGCACAGTAGCCCTTAATAAGCTGCTCGGCCTTCATCTTGATTGGTGGGACCTACACTACCTCTACAGTGTAGTGCCTACAGTCGACAACAATTTCTACTTGAAAGCCAGGGATCCCAACCAGAAGCTCATCATCGACCTGCCAAATTCCTCCAGGGGAGGGGCAGATGACTACCTTGTAGTCACTGGCAACTGGGAGCCCAGAGATGCCGAGGGGAGAACCATCGGCTTTGCATGCCCCACAACTCCTGGCGGACTGCGTTAGTACCTTTATACCCGTATCATTTTTACTTTTTTACTTTCCTCTAGCAGCTGTAATTGATTGTTTCTTCTTCATGTTTTGTTTTTTGCAGCGGACAACCTTAACCACGGTGGTCGCCTAATCCACGACAATCTTCATCGCGAGGATATTGCTCGGGCTTTGTACTTCGACGGCTTCGCACCAACCCCTATTGGTCTTGGCCGTGCAGCTCACCTGCTATTGGACTACACCCCCACGTATTGGGGTGGTATCAGACGGAGAGGCGAACCAAGAATAAGACATCCGTGGCCTCCTTCAGCTCCCCTGGTTGCGACACGCCCCCCTGGAGAACTAAGGACCAACCGAGCCAGAAGAGGCCGAGCACGGGGAGGCACCAGACGCCGCCGAACTTCTCCAGATCTTTGGCAACAAGTCACTTTTGCCCACGTACCTGAGATCCCCACAGCCATCCCTATAATTGTCCGAACTGACCTTGAGCCGAGCACATCCGAAGAATATTTCAATTTCCCCATAGCCATCCCCATAATTGTCCGAACTGACCTAAAATATACTAACGCAATTTGTCAGCTCCTTCAGAGATTGGGAGTACTAGGCACATTGCTAGATTCACTGCTCAGTGTAGGGAATTAGGCAATAATGGGTTCATTAAGTTGAAATTGTTTTCTAATTCTTTAACAGGGACGACCTTCGAATGGTATTCTAACTTGACACCAGAGTCAGTTCCAAATTGGTTAAGGATGGAAGAGTTATTCCATGCACAATTTTATCAAACTGAGCCTGAAGTCACTATGGCTGATTTAGCAAGATTAAAACAGAAGCTTGATGAGAAGGCTGCTCAATTTATTGCTAGATTTAAAAAGGCCAGAAATAAGTGTAAACTCCAATTACCAGAGGTTGAATTTGTAAGAATAGCACAAGATGGCTTAAGTAGAGAACTTAGGAAGAAGTTTGATTCTACTGAATTTAGGGATTTGGTTGATTTAACTTACAAAGCATCAAGATATGAGTCTTTGTTAGAAGAGGATGTTGATAGAAATAACTCTTCTTACTCAACCTATTATAAAGAACCCATTTATGAGATTGATGCTGCTGAAATTGTTGAACATGAGCCTTGTGTGTGTGAATGTCTAGTTCGAAAGGATTCCTCTATAGCACCAAGGACCAACAAGAAAGCAGTTAGTAAAGTATATTCATTTGATGTTTCAAAGGAAGATGAAATTTTTAATTATCTTTTGAAGAAAAAGTTCATCAAACTCCCTGAAAATGTTAAACTTCCAACTTTGGAAGAAACAAAAGGGAAAAGTTATTGCAAATGGCATGCTTCATGGACTCATTCCACTAAAAATTGTAATGTTTTCCTTGATAGGATTCAGGAGCAGATCAAGAAAGGAAGAATCATGTTTCCAAAAAAGGCTATGAGAATTGATACTGATCCATTTCCAAAAATTGAAGAAGTGACTGCCAACACTTATGTGCCAACATCTCTAGCCAAAACTGTCAAGGAAATGTGGCAAAACAAGCAGGTGCAAGTGGAAATGAATTCAGTGCAGTTTAGTAAAGGAAAGCCAAAAGTTGGCCAACTTCGAAATGATGATGGGAAGACCTACCGTCAAAACACTGCACCAGGAAGTTCTTTTAACAGAGGTTTTTAGCAGTCTCATCTTCCCATGCTTAAGGCATCATTTTTAGAATGTTTTGTGCATGGAATGCAGGGTCAACTATTTGATCGTCAAGGATTTGGATAGACAGGGGGTTGATTTCTTTCCAAAAAGGATGGAAAGAAAAGCTTTGGATCAAAATAATGAAAGAAAGCCTTGGATCAATCCAAATCATGGAAGAAATGAGAGGCCTTGGTCTGTTTCAAAGAGAAATGTGCCTTCTAGTCCAGTCCCACCAGCTTTGAAGAGGGATTATCCTCTTTCAAAGAAGGTTAACACTGGAAAGGCCCCAATAGGCCAAAGAAATGGAGGAGAAGAGGAACAATTTACCTTGGTGAAAGGAGTTCCTGATTAGTTTCTAAAAAAAATCAAACCAGAACTCTTCCTAGAATGTAGAACTTCTTCTAAAATTGGGAACAAAATGGTTAAACCTCCAAGTGCTCCTACTGGTCAATGGGTAGTGGTCAGAGATCCAAAGACCAAGGCACCTCAAATGATTCCTATGTTGATAAGAACACAGAAAAAGAAACTGCAAAGGAGGTATACCAGTTTCTAAATGGAGGAATATGCTTCCAAGGAGAATCCTGATGGGGGTGATAAATTCAACCCAAGGTTTAATAGACTTCGAAGAGAAGATTCTGAAGAATCTCTTCGAAGGGGGTTTTCTCAATCAGAAAGAGAAACTCTAGAAAACTTGGCTGCGAGAATGAACAGTGAAGTACCTCAAGATAATCCAACTTCTCCAAATTCCTTGGCAAGCTATCAATCTGGCTTGTTAGAAGCCATGATAGTGGAACAGGAAGAAGGTGGGGGAACAAATTCGTCTCCTGTTGGAACATTCTCCCCTATGGAAACCTCTGTAGCAGAGCTCTCTAAAAAATTGAACACATCAGAAGTTGGATTAGAACTACCAATGCAGGAAAATAGTACCATTCAGTTTGGGACTTTACCTGAAGTCCAAATTAACATGGTAACTCCTTTATTTGTTAACTTTGGACCTTTTGGACCAGATTGTTCACCAGTTCGAAGAGCATTACAACCAACAGTTACTCCTATGGAGGTTATTGATGTATCAAGTGATGAGGAATATAATCTCACATATGATAATGGTTGGAATGATAGTTGGGGAGCTTTAATTTCCAAGATTCAAAAGGAGGAAGAAGAGGAGGATTTCATGATTATGGTAAATACAACAGAAGAACCAGAAGTAACCTCCAAAGAGAAAGCAATTTTCATTCCAGAAACAGAAAATGATTCTAAGTATCCTTTGATTGTTGATTTGGATTGTGCTGATCTTTCTTATCCTTTCAAATCACCTTCGAATGATATGAGGCACCATTTGAAACCATTATACATTTCTGCATTGTTTGATGGGATTTTGTTAAACATAGTTTTGGTTGATAATGGTGCAGCGATGAACATTTTGCCTTCTAGAACTTTGAAGAAGTTGGAAAAAAAAAAGGTTCGATTAATCCCAACGAGCACATCCATCGCTAGTTTCACTGGTGAGAGTAAAAACTCCAAAGGAATTGTTTCTATACGCCTGAAAGTTGGCCAAGTAGAAATTGATACAGGCTTCTTTGTGGTGGATACTTTTACAAGTAAGTATAATGCTTTACTTGGTAGGGATTGGATTCATGCTAATGGTTGCATTCCATCTTCAATGCATCAAGCCCTGATGATTGTGAAATATGAAAATGGGAAAGAAGTGGGGGTCGAAGAAGTGAAAGCAGACCCACAGCCCTTTAGCACTTCAGCAAATTGTGCAGAGGCAGAAATGTATAAGCTTGAAATCATCCCTCTGAGTGAAATTGCACAAACTGCCACCCCTCGATCCAATGTATTGGAAATGGGAGAATTGGCAGAGCTGAAATCTAAACTCAAACAAGCAGTTGATTATGAATCAGACAATCCACCAGACGAGGCTGCATGGATGTGAGCCCAAGACAAAGTTCGAAGAGGCCAACTCTTTGGCTTTAGTTAAATTTTTGGCTCTAGAAATAGAGCAAAAATTACAAGAAACAAGTGATTGGGAGGAATTATTGGCTGAGAAATCTGACTGGGGGTTGAAACCAATTGAACTCGAAGAAGCCTTCATAGGTCATGTCGAATCCCAAGATCCTGTGGAAGAGGTGGAATTGGGAAGAGGAGTTGTTTCAAACACTGTGCAAATCAACAAGGGCCTTGATGCTGCTTCGAAGGCCAAGTTGATCACAGTGCCTAAAGAGAACAAAGAATGCTTTGCTTGGAGTTTCAAAGAGTTAACAGGTTTTAGTAGAAATTTGGTTGAGCACAGATTACCTATCAAACCAAATTGCAAACCTTTTGAACAACTTCCAAGAAAAATGTCTCCTGAAACCATTTTATTGGTTAAAAAGGAAGTTCAAAATCTTTTAAATGCTGGTTTTATTAGAACAACAAGATATGTAGAGTGGCTATCAAATATTGTTCCTGTTGTCAAGAAAAATGAGAAAATTAAGGTGTGCATTGATTTTAGAAACTTGAACACTTCAACCCCTAAAGATGAGTACCCAATGCCTGTAGTAGACATGCTTGTGGATAGTTCTGTAGGCCACAAAATCATGTCTATTATGGATGGACATTCAAGGTATAATCAAATTTGTATAGCTGAGGAAGATGTTCATAAGACTGCATTTAGAGCCCTTGGCAACCTTGGGACCTTTGAGTGGGTCAAGATGCCCTTTGGGCTTAAGAATGCTGGTGCTACTTATCAAAGAGCTATGAACGCAATCTTTCATGAAATAATAGGGGGTTTTCTAGAATGCTACATAGATGACATAATTGTCAAATCAGGATCTATTGTTGATCATGTGGAGCATTTGAAAGTGGCTTTTTCAAAGATGAAGCATTATCAACTGAAGTTGAATCCTGCTAAATGTGCTTTTGGAGTAATAACAGAGAATTTCTTGGGATATCTAGTCCATAGCAAAGGATGGAGAGGACTCCGAATGGACAAAGGAACATGATGATGCTTTCAAGGACATCAAGAAGTACTTAATCAATCCACCAGTTCTTGTTCCACCCAGAAGGGAAGAGCCTGTCAAACTATATTTAGCAGCAAACCATGACTCAATAGGAGTTTTATTGGCTCAAGACAATGAAGAAGGGAAAGATTATCTAAGTAGGTTTCTTAATGATTGTGAAAGTAGGTATTCTGCAGTAGAAAAATTATGTTTAACCTTGTTATTTGCTTCGAAGAAACTCAGGTACTATATGATGCCTAGAGTAACCTATGTAATTTCTCAGACTGATGTTATGAAGTATATGTTGTCCCAACTTGTACTCAGTGGCAGAATTGGGAAATGGATTGTATCTTTAATTGAATTCAGTTTAGAGTACGTTCCTCAGAAATCAGTTAAAGGGCATGCTTTGGCTAATTTTTTGGTTGATCATCCAAATGAAATTGAAACTCCTGAAATAGCAAATGTTAATACAGTAACAGTTAAACCATGGAAAATGTGGTTCGATGGTTCGAAAACATCTCAAATGGCCGGAATTGGAGTTATTTTGGAATCTCCTCAAAGTTTGAAAACCAAATTTGGTTTTCAATTAAATGAAAGGGAGTGTACCAATAATCAAGCAGAATACGAAGCCTTAATTATGGGTTTGGAACTCTTGCTTATTATGAAAGTTGTTATAGTTGAGGTCTTTGGAGATTCTCAGTTGGTTATAAACCAGGTGAATGGAGAATTTGGCGGCCATAATGTTGGTTTAAAACCTTATTTTGAACATGTGAAGTCATTGATTAAGTATTTTCACATGATTTCTTTTATATATGTTCCAAGGTTCTTCAATGAAGAAGCTAATGCAGTGGCTCAAAGAGCATCAGGATTCGGGTTTATTCCTAATGACAGTAGAGAATTTTGTCAATTAACTCTAAGAAAATCTTTGCCAATGCTTAAAGACAGGAACATGGATTTCGAAGTATGTGAAATCACTACTTCTCCTAGTTCGAATGACTGGAGACAGCCATTAATTGATTATTTAACAAGACTGGCGCCAAAACAGGATAGAGCAATTGGCTAAGATCTGTCAACTACATCATGTATAATGGAGAACTGTTTAAGAGAGGAGCAAATGGATTATTGCTTAAGTGCTTAAACAAAGTTGATGCTTTTAAGGTTATGGCAGAAGTTCATGAAGGTATCTGTGGAGCTCATCAAGCAGGAATCAAGATGAGATGGTTGATTCGAAGGTACGAATATTATTGGCCTACTATCATCAAGGATTGTATTGATTATGCAAAAGGGTGTCAAGCTTGTCAAAAGACAGGACCTCTCAAAAGATTACCAGTTACTGAACTACAGCATGTAATCAAACCTTGGCCATTTAGGGGTTGGGCAATGGATATGATTGGTATGATTTACCCTCCATCTAGGGGTGGGGATAAATTTATACTAGTTGCTACTGATTACTTCACCAAATGGGTGGAGGCTCAAGCCTTTGAAAGCGTCTCTCAAGAGCAAGTGATTGAATTCATTAAGAATATCATCTATAGGTTTGGATCTCCAGAAACTATAACCGTAGATAATGGATCCATTTTTGAAGGTAGAGCAGTGAAAGCTTTTGCAGCCTCTCATGGAGTGTCTTTGATTAACTCTACACCCTATTATGCTCAATCGAATGTTCAACCTGAATCAACCAACAAGATTATCAAAAGAGGTGTCCAAAGAATGGTTGATAGGAACCTAGAAGAATGGCCAAATTTGCTGTTAAATGTGTTATGGGCATATCGAACCACTAAAAAGAACCGATCTTTGGAACTACTCCTTTTGCTCTAACTTATGGGCATGATGCTGTTTTACCAATGGAGATTGTGGTAAAGTCACAAAGAGTTGCTTCTCAAAATGAACTAGATATTGGAGCATACCACCAAGCAATGTATATGGAGCTCGAAGAAATAGATGAAGAAAGAATAAAGCTCTAAATCAAATTCTGCTGCAAAAATTAAGAGAAGCCAGAAGTTATAACAAGAGAGTGGCTGTTCAAAGCTTTGATATAGGGGACTTAGTATGGAAAGTAGTGTTGCCTATCAAAGAAAGAAAGCAAGGACTTGGAAAATGGGTTCCAAATTGGGAGGGACCTTTCCAAATTCATAGAGTCCTTAAAAGAGGGGCATATCATTTAAAGGATTTAAATGGTTATGTCCATAGAAGAAAGATTAATGGGAGATATCTAAAGGCCTATGTTCCAACTATATGGGAGTCCTTTAACGGAAGATAAAACTATAAAGTAGTTCATCTCTCATTACTTGTGTTGGTCAAGGTAAGCCATAAGAACAAACAGTTTTCTGTTGATTGAAACTCATAATTCAAATGATGAGATCAACATTCTAAGCAATAAGAACAGTTATGAGATTGGAATAACAAAAAATATTTCATTGATTAACTTCGAAACCGTACAATTGTAATGCATTAAGCCAACTATCTGAAGCACCGTTATTACAAACAAATTCATAAAATTCTCCCTAATCAGTTGTTCTTTGTAGTTGATGATCAAGTTCTCTTATAGTTTCAACTATTGAAGAAGCTTTGCTCATATATGTCTGCATGTGGGAATTGGTTTGAGCAATTTCACCTCTGACTGCAAACAAAGCTTTTTCGATACGAGCTTCTTCTTCTTTTAATTGATTTAACTTGGCAGCATCTTGATCATAGGAAGAGATTACAGTTTGTGCTTCATCCTTTGCATTTGCTAAAGCTGCTTTCCAACTCTGTCTTTGAAGATGTTTTTCTTGAACCTCACAGAGTTGAAGGGCCTTTACTTGGAACTCAGAAGCTTTAGCCAAAAGGTGTGCATGTAGCTCTTGAGAATCAGGCCTTAACACCCAAGCAGCTTGACAGTAGATGTCCAAGTGCATCTTTAGATCCCCTTTTAGCTAGTGTTTCAAAATTCAATTTTGAGAATTGCTGGAGAATCTCCCTCAACTCCTGAATCTCTTCTTGTGAGAAAGTAGGCTTGACCAACTCAGATGTAGATAAACTTTGTTGAGCCTTGAGTTGGACGATGGGAGATTCTGGAGAAGGAACTGGAGCCTTAGGATTGGTGATTCTATTACAGAAATCACTCACTTTCAGTTTAAACTACTCCAATGGAAGGGGATCACCAATAACGGTGCTAGCAGAAGCACTTAATTTCTGTCAAAGGGGATACGTTAAGCATATCTAGGTTTAAATCTTATAAGTAATATGTGATAGATACAAGCTTAAGCATGATGGACTATAATACCTTAGATTGATGGATTTGGCTTGAGGAGATTTGTTCTGTGGGAATATCAACTCTTGAGATTTGATCAGAAGTAATCCCCTCAATCACCTTTGTTGGTTGATCAGTAGCTTGGAAAATTGAGGTACTTGGTACAACCTCAGGAAATAAGTGGCTGCCATCCTTGAGAACAGAAGTTCCAATGAGGGCCTCCCCTGGCAACACTTCTGTAAGATCAACATCATATTCAGAAGTAGGGGTCCTCATAGTAGGACTTCCAATTGCTGGCAATTCAGGTGGATCACTTCGAAAGCCTTCTGAAGCAAAGGATCTTGCCACGATACTAATAACAGGGGGAGACATGTCTTGCAATGTAGCTTGTGTTCGAGATTTTAAGACTTTGACTCTCTCAACAAGTTTTTCCTTAGTGGCAGGGGTGGTATCATGCTAGGTTTTGAAACTTCAGTAGTAGAGAGGCCAGCTGACTCTTGAATTTCGGCAAGGACATGCTGAGTAGACTTTGGAAAAGCCTTCGAAGCTCCAGCATACTTTGTTGTTGCTGCTTTCTCTAAAAGAATATTACTCGAAAATGAGAGAACATGAATTTGAGAAGAAAAGGGGTATAATGAAGCTAAAATTGTAAAATTTACCCTTTATAATATGACCCTATCGTGACATCCTTTGTCTCTTCTTCTTCTGGTTCTTCAGGCAAGATATACTTTCTCTTTTTCGAAACCTCATCAGCTTCGCCAAGATTTACCCTTTCAGGGTTAACTTCTTGCTCTGAGTTATTTTTTCTTTTACTACCTGTTCAAAAGAACAAAAAGAGGTAAAAACACTTGGCAAGAGGAAGTTCGAATATCAGCATGAGTATTTAGAGACAAAAGATCTACCTGGCTTCGAAATTGGAGAAACTGAAGTTGGAATTGATTCTTTTTCCTTCCTAGTCTTCTTCCTCAAGATAGGTTCTGTGAATTGAATCATAAGGTGAGGAACAGAAAAGACTTCGAAGTTATGACAATCGCACAAATCATCAAAAGATTACCTGATGGAGAAGAAGGAATGTGAGTAGTACTTTGTTGTTGTGATCTAGTTACCATATATGGCACAGACCTGAGAGGTTTTACATCCAAAGCAATAGATGCTTGAAGCGTAAGATCTGCTTACGGTGCTTCTTCTTGTTGGTTCAATCAAGACGTATCTCTCGAGTCTATCCCAAAACCATCATCTGATATTGAATCAAAATGAGTTACTTCTTCAATAACAATACCAATTTCTCTGGTAAAAGCATTGACAGGTGCAGTCTTAAGATATAACTCTGTAGCATTGTGCCACCACCTAGAGAATATTGGAAGAGGGGGCTCATAAACTACTGAAAATCTGTATGGCTGAAACTGTGTCCTTGACTCCTTAAATTCAACATTGAGACGTGCAATGTGATTTTTATCAATTTTGTTTCTTGCAGAAAGAGCAGTGTTGAGTTCACCAGGATAAGGGCAAGGGATGGCTTGTACCAATCCAAATTGCCTAGCAAGTTGAGCAGGGCATAAGATCTCAGCATGGGCTTGTCTACAACCACCCACATAAGCCCCTATGATAATTTCCCTTGGAAGGAGAATACTTGCTCATGCTTCATGATAAACAGAACTACCACGTTGTACCATAAGTCTTCTTATCCACTTTGGCCCAATATCCCAGTTGTGGAAAGGTAATAAATCTCCTGCTTCTTTATCTTCCTTCAGTTGGTGAAAGTATTGGAGATACCCTACCAAGGTAAGGGGAGTTGAAGCTAGCATGATGAATTTTTCCCCATGAACACTAAGAGGATACCTTTCTGCAACCTTGTGGTCTGGGAAGTAAGCTAGCAGCCATATTTGCAGAAACCAGAGAGGACCTCCTAAATTTTGATAAAGTGGTTTGGCATGATTGTCAGACCCTATTTTGTAGACATAGCCTAAAAAGTGAGAAGCCAAATCAATGGATTCCCCTTGTGACAGAGCATAGGCCAGAGGTGCGAACTCGAGTACCATTTTCTTACCACCATGACAAAAGATCATCTTGCATAAGGTATACCAAATATATGCAAATAACTCTCTGTTAGAAACTTCATCTGAATATCTCCTTTTAGTATCTAGGAATTTGCTATAAGAAGCATTTTTTCCAACATACTCAATTTCACTCAGAAGGGGAACTTCCGTGTATGAGGCAATGTCAAAATAAATGCCATATGGAGGAAGTCCAATGAGGAAAGACACATCTAGAACTGTGGGAGCCATCATGCCACAGTTAAATCTGAAACAGTTATATGATGGGTCCCAGAAGGCCAAGGCAGCATGTATAAGTGAAGGGTTTTGTAAGATACCATTTCGAAGCAGAGAAATTACATGTGATAACCCAACATCTTCTAAATCTCTCCCTTTAGCTTTAACCATTCGGATAGACCAGTCTTCCCATTCTTTATCATAGTTCAGTCAGCAGATAAAATTCTTCTTGGCCCAATTGGAAAAATCCAAAGGTCTGTCTTTCACAAGGTCACTCCCTTCGAGAATAGGATAGCACGCTGTAAATTCCAAGGGAAGATCAAGAAATGCTAGTCCAAGAATTTGGGTGTTAATCGCAGTTGGATGTTCAATAAAAGTGCGATTTTGCAACTGACCAAGACCCGATTTAGATTTCAGAACCTCTCTGGTAACCAAACTCCTAAGCACAAAGGAGGGAGTACCTTTCAATAACTCACTTTCAGAAGCCATGGGTACAGAGGTATGAGAGGAAAAGAGAGAGAGCAAAGTGTTTTGAAAGTTGAAAGTGAAATGAACACTTTGCAAACCCTAGATTTATACGTTACGAGGAAACGATACAGCGGTTTGGGTTAAATATCCGTTTAAAAGTAATTGGGGCTATAATTATTTTGGCCCAAGTTTAGATTTCAAATTGTTGCTCGATGGTTATCTTAAAATATTTCATGCTTTAAACCATTTTTGGTTTATTTTCATGAAATATACTTTATCAATTTATTCTTAAAGGTTCGAATTGGTTTAAAGCATAGTTAAGTACTTCGAAAAGTATTCAAAAAGTGCAAAACAAGCCATAGAAAGAACTAATACTTCATTAAAACTTTAAATTCAAGGAAAGTACATGCTATGAAATCCTATTACATAGAGGAGAAATTAAGCATCTACTAGTGATGAAACAGTTGTTGGAGTAGGAATGACTTGGAAATAATGAGGAAAGCTCCAAGTCACTAAGGCATGGAATCTTGCCTAAGTAAAACTAAAAAATTCCTTTTTCATCATTCTAATCTTGTTTTCTTCATCAATTTTAAGCTTCTTCTCAATCAATGGCCTGATTTTTAGAACCAGGGTCTTGGCTTTGACTTCGAACTTGGCCAATATGAGAGCATTTCTTTTCATACGACTTTTAAATCTCCTTTGAAGCCTCTTAGAAACGTCAGCGGGCATTTCAAAGGAATGCCCTTTCAGGTTTTCCACCTTTTTATGAAGTTTGGAGATTTGATCATGAAGTACTTCGTAATCATGAAGATCTTGATTAAACTCAAACGAAGTAGTGTTGTTCTTTATCCACATTCGAAGCAGAGGAAGCTGACTCAGAAAAGAATGAAGAATCGGGCTAGCTTGAATATTACATTGGAGAGTCTCGCAAGCCCATAGAAAGTTCTTATAAGGTACATCCTCTTCAAGAATGCCTATATCCAGAAAAGCAAAAGCAGCCAATAGTTCTTTGGCTTTGATGGAATCAGAATGGGGATAAAGAGAATAAGAGAGGTTAGCATGAAAAGGAGTAGGTTAGAACTTGATATTCTTTAACTCTTGGAACCAATCCGTGTTCTCGGGAAGGTCTCGAAGAGAAAGATTGGCAGGATCAATGAAATCTCCTTCGAAATGAGGCCTTCGAACCTCATGCAACCAGTATATAAATTGAGTACTGGCCTTCTACTTAAGTTCTCCATATCTAGCAAAGCCTGACCTTTCATCTTCATGAACTTTAAAGAAGCCAGGAGTAAGACAAGTGGCAATGAGGCTATCAAGCAACATTATGTTAGTATCTCGTCTGATGAAAGGAGACAAATATCTGCTCATAGCTAATGAGCGATAGTGGCTCCAACCTTTGTAGCTAGCAGGATCATCCATTTTTACCACCACTATTTCAAAGGGTAAACCCCATAGAAAGGGCTTGTGAGTAGGGGAAATTGGAGGATTCCATGGATCGATAGGCTCAGAAGTTTCTACTTGAGCCACTATGTAAGATCGATCCCTTCGAATCTCACCAACAATTGGCGTGACAATGTTTCTAGTATCAGTAGGGATTGGGTCATTAAGAACCAAGTTTTCGAATGCATTTTGGGTGCTAGTAATATCAGCCATGGTTGAATTAAGATGAAAGTCAGTTTGCAAAGAAAATTGGTGATTGATTTTTACCAGTGATTAAACCTTTTTTATAAGCAGAATTTAAAAGTTTGAAACGATTCAAATTCTGGTGTAATGGCGAACGTGGATGTTAATTGCCCACTATCCATGAATCTCTCGTGAGAACGAAGAGATTTAATGACAACTGTATCATTGGAAGTGACAAAAACTGCCAATAACTTCTGTTTTAGAAGTTTACAGGAATTCGAAACGGCAAAAAGCACATTAACATTTATTCAAATCCCTTGAACAATGATGTTAATGTGGGGGGTATGTTTACATATAAAATTAACCAATCCAATAATTAATTGACACATAATCAAAAGTGCCAAACATTGGCAATTATCTGTCGATGAAGATACACTGGATTAATAAGGTAAAATTGAGTAAATACGTTGCCGTATCATTTCTCAAACTGGAAGAGTAGTTATTGGCAGTTATAAGCCTTTGTTAAAATATAGATTGGCTTCGAAGCCATAATATTAACTGCTGAACATACAAGTTCCACGTGTAAACTTGCGAAACAAGGCAATTGGCAGTTAGAACACGTGGAATACTTCTGGAAGGTAGTTATTCCCTTAACATGTTATCATTTGAGTTGGTAAACAAACGTGTAGATTTAAAGCTTCTGGGAGAAGAAAGAATTCAAATTCATACGTCAAGGAAGAATAACTGCCAACTCCCGGAGTGGAAGTTAGAGTTCGAAGCAATCCAGATTCAAATTTATGGAGCGAGAAGTTCAAATTACAAGCAACGTCTATAAATAGAAGAAATTTAAGAGTGAACCCCCGGACAAATCTTCAACAAACAGCTATCAAAAAACTGATGCTTGGTTTGTTCATTGGCAAAGTAGTTTAGGATTTCGAACCCAGTTCGAAGTAGTTTAGGATTTCGAACTCAGTTCGAAGTAGACTAGGAAGTAGTTTAGGAATTAGATTAGGATTTATCTCGATTGTTCTTGTAACAATCACCCCTATCTTGGTTGTTCTTGTAACAATTACCTGTTCGAAGTTCTGTTATTCTGTATTTGAAGTTGGAGACAATTTTGAAGTAAGTTTATCTTTGATTCATCGATCGAAGTGTCTTGTTTCTTTATTGTTCTCTGATTTCCTAAGTTTATTGGTTTGCATTTCTTCAATTATTAAGAAAAATCCTCTTAATTGAGGTAATTGAACCAACAAAACACAATCGCCTGATTAGGTTTGGTTTTTCCAAAGTTAATCTGAGGGAGGAGATTGAAACTCTCTCTGGCACGCTCGCCAGAAAAAATCCCAATCATACCAGAAAAAATTTCATTTCCAAACACTATTGCATTTAGCGGGTTCCTTGTAAGTGAATGGGAAAATCCCAATCATACCAGAAAAAATTTCATTTCCACTTGAATCAAACCTTGGCCTAGCAACTGCCGCTAGAAACATAACTTTGGTGATAAACCTTATGCTTTTGCAAGTGTGTAACTGTTCTCTTTCCTTGTGGTGTAGATAATATTGTTCCGGCTCTTTTGTCATAAAGAACCATTTTTCATCAATATGCACATAATTGTACATATCTTTGAAAACTGGTTGGGTTTCAAGAAAGGTTGGCTCAAGCATTGACAAACAAAATTGAAGACGTGATCTTTTGCAATCTTCAGATAGATACAGCTTCAAAGCATTTGTATGTGGTCTGATCACACCTTCTTTAAGTCGCCTATGAAGTGTTGATTTTGGCACCTCCATCGCAGTTGACATAGTCCGAATATTAGTTCGACGACGAAGATCAATTCCAAAAATTCTGGTTGCACTGAGGTCGGTTTGCACTCGGTTGTGACCAACATTGGTTGGTTGATTGGAAGATACGTCAACTACGATTCCATTGACGAAACAAGTTTTTGCTCGTTTCCAAATTCGCTGGACAATTTTTGGATTTACAAAGAACTTTGTAGCTATCTCTGTTATACACCCTCTTTTAAACTTTCCACGTTCACTTTGCATTAGCAACATCTCAAAAATCGTTTGGCACAGTTGATTGGATAGATTTCTTTTTGTTCTACACTAGATGGAGGAATTTTTGAGGAAACCATTCACAAAGAGTAGGATTCTTGTGTCATTTATATAAACATTTTGATTGACATTGCCCTAAGCATCACATGTGCTTGGTTTTCACTGCGCTCAAAATGTGCTTATTTCGCGCGTTCAACCTGTAACTCAACAAAAACAACACTATGCACAAATCAAATATTTAAGGCGTGAAATTGCGTGTGCGTGTGGACAAAATAAGCGAGATAAGCCCCAAATATCTACAATATTGGGGGCTTATCAACCATCCATTTTGATTTAACAGAGGAGAAAAATAGGGATAGGAAAGTAGAGAAAAAATAGGGATAAGAAAGTATAGAAAAAGTAGGAGGTGGGAAAGATATGATGGCAACATATGGCTTCCTATATATACATACACGTAGAAATTCAAAACTTGAAGAAGTTCACTTTTTTAGTTTTGGTAAAATTGAAATTGCCGCCATTATTTTCGGAGAAAATTTCTCCTCCAATTTTTGAAGAAGATATGGAATCCTTCCTAAAATTTTGTCAATTGCATGGGAGGGTAACCGTCCAAAATTGGTTCCAAAAATTTGAGAAGAAAAAATGGATTTCAATTACTTTGGATGGATGCTGCCAGATTTGGCAGTGGGAAATTTTCACTCCATTTTCGTAGGTGGGAAAGGAAAGTGGGGTGGTTAGCCTAAAAAATTGAACTCATTAATATTTACTAGGAATTAGAAGAAGGGGCAAAAGAGCAAAAGAAATACATAATAAATGCACTGTTTTCATCTCCTTAATAAGTTGGATTTCCCAAAAGGGACCAGCAATTTGGAACGAAAGGAGTAGTAATAAGAGTTCTCATCCTCGACTTTCTGTTGACAAAGGTGCCTCGCTTCCTCTTTTGGGAGGTCAATTGAAGATCCCTACTATTGTCGACAAGGTTGCAGATATCGGGGTGTCAAAATTTGACACCTCCATTGCGATTCGCAACGTTCGTCGTCAAGTAGCCATCATGCTGGCTGACAACATTTTACTTTGCTCGATCAAGCCTCTTTTGAGAAACTTCCCTCACTACAAGCAAAATTTGAAGAGCTTTACAGGGAGTTTTCTTTACTTGGGGTAGACTACTCTCCTTTACAAAAGCGTATTGAATCATACATGGAGAATGCTGTCAAGTATGTTTCGATACGGGTAGAGTATAGTAATTCTATGACTTCTGAGTCCCAATCAGAGCACTTAATAAGCATCTCTCACCAAATTTCTCAAGGATCTGGTTTGGAAAAAGATGTGAAAAGTGTGTAGGTCATGCGACGTGAGAGGAATAGTATTGATGCTAAATGTATTCAACTTAGAAGAGAGCTGGGTAATTTAGAGGCATGTTCAGTGCAGCTAAGGACATCAATTGAAAAGATCGAGGCGCAAGCATCACAAAGGCAGGCCACTATTGATCATCTTATAAAGGAACAGGTAGCCATCGAACAAGCTCAATTGGTTACAGAGGGCGAGCTTCAAGTGGCGAGAAGATTGCAAAACATGCTGGAGAAAGAACGTGAAGAGATCAAGCAAACCCCTTGGATTTAGAGATTTTCTTTCCTTTTTATCGCTTTTAGTTGTTGTCTTCGTTCATGGACTTATTTTATTTGCTTAATGAATGTTAAGTTCATTTTTGTAGCAAAAAATGCCAAACTTTAATAAACTATAAGAACTTCATCATATGACAGAGCTTTTCTTATTGCTTTAGCCATTCACACTTTACCCTCTTACGGGCCAGGAGTAGCGTAACTTTGGTTGAATGTTCTTTTTTTTTTTGGATGGATGGACTGAACTTAAGAAAAATTCCCAAGCTGCCTACGTACCCTTTGCTTGCAACCTTGGATTGTATCGTAGATGGTGTCACCCCAAGCATAGGGCTAGGTCGGCGGTAGCATAATAACCGGTAAGACCGGGTTGAATCCACAAGGACCGAATGCACCTGGCGTAAGAGTTTTGGCCTTAAAGCGGCAAACTTAGCTTTTGAGGTTTGATTGTTGGAATTCTCTCGACTTCTAACGCGATAGAAAATGAAGTTTTAAACTATAAAGTTAAGGCGGCAAGATCTAGAGGTTCACACCACCCAAGACTAAGGATATTCAATGGCTCTCAACTATAACTCAAGTGAGGGACAAAGTCACTTGCTCTCACTCGAAAGATTTAACAATGAAGATCATTTTGACTCTAGAAAATGGGTTTATCAATGCAATAAGTTCTTTGAGACATTTCGACAGACACTTTGAATGCCATAGCTCTAAGCATCATGTGTGGCAAGTAGTCAAGCCCTTGCCTACACAAGATCAAAAAGGTTAACAAGACTAAGTTTTGATACATAAAATTTAACATACCCAGAAAACCAATCTTTATCACAAGAATGAGGTTTGTAAATGAAAAGACACCCTCTTAGACATTTTGTCGAACACCCAAAGTGACATAGCTCAAAGCATTGTATGTGCCGAGTGATTTGTCTACACCCAATCAAAGAGATTAACAACTCTAAGTTTTGACTGAATATAGAGTGATTAATCCATTCACAAACCCACAATAAGCATATAAACGTGAGAAACCTTTGAAACACCAAAGTCATAGTGTGATATTCACCCCATGACCAAGCCTAAACTACTACTCAAACATGATTAAGCTAAACATTAAAGGAAATATAAAGGAAATACAAAACATGACAAAAATAAAAATAAACTACGGATTTATAAAGATTAGAGAAGTGCTTACAACATTAATGAAGGAGAAAACCTTGGTTTGAAGATTAAATCCTAAAAACTAGAGAGAAGG
Source organism: Vaccinium macrocarpon (assembly GCA_022606695.1). Lineage (NCBI taxonomy): Eukaryota > Viridiplantae > Streptophyta > Magnoliopsida > Ericales > Ericaceae > Vaccinium > Vaccinium macrocarpon. Next base: position 44,267,407 of record CM040180.1, read on the forward strand.
TGGTGCTAATTTAGACTAAAAGGAAATAAAAATGAAAGTGTGGGAGATATGAGAGAGAAAGAGGGAGGGAGAGATATATACACATACCCTTTCTCTCTCACAAAAATATCCTAAAAGGTGTAAGTTTCCATAAGTGAAAAGTCCAACAAGTGTGCTAAATGAATTTTCGGGTTGCCAGGTATTGATACTTATCAATACTGGTATCAATACCTGAGGTTCTATTAAGCTTCTTCTTCAGAGGTATTGATACCTATCAATACTAGTATCAATGCTTGTATCAATACTAAGGCATTTAAGGTTGCCTCTTCTTTCTTAGTCATCCATTGGCCTTGTGTGCAACCAGACATCTTCCAAAACACTTCCAACATTGTGCGAGTTTCGGGAAGGGGAGCACTTGGTCTCATGAGTGCTTTTTCACTCCCGGATTTCCCCAGGATTCTTTGTAAGCCTTGGACACGCCTTTAGTCTTCCGGCTTTATCTTGTGCCTTCTAAACTCCCCGAGCCTTAGCCAAATCTTCATTTCTTGGCTCTCGAGGCTCGATGGTGGAGTGTCATGGGGTGTTTGGCCCTTAAATTCTTGGGATGCTTCCCAAAGTGCTTCAAAGCACATTTTATTCACTTGTTTACCTTGAAACTACCAAAAATAACACTACGCGCACATCAAACATATAAGGAGCTAAAACGTGTGTGTGTGAACAAAAAGAGCTAGATAAGCCCGGATATATACAATGTCAGGGGCTTATCACCCTTTAGAAGGGATCAAGTGAAAACGTAGTTCAATGGTAAGAACAATTTTTTTTGGGCCGTGCACAATTTTAGCTCATGCGGGCCAGGAGCAACATGTAGTTTAGGCTCATGCGATTAGGAGTTAGCAGTCTCATGGGTAGTAGCATTTGAAGACCAATTTTGAAACCTTGTTCATCAGCTATCTTGTATGCTCCACCAGTGTAGACTTCTATCACCATATATGGACCATCCCATTTTGAGGTAAATTTGTTGCCGACTTGAGGTTTGGATGTGACGATATGTCACGCCCTCAAAATTTTAATGGATAATTCATTAAGAGAACCCACGTGGACGGTCAACAAGTCCACCGGCCACATCAAAGTCCAAATTAAATAGTCAAAGTCAACGTCAAAATACATAAAAGTCTATGGGTACCTGTACCCCATGTAGAGAAATGATAAATGTATAGTTTTTACAACTCCATTATCAAAAGATGAAACTTAATTAAGTTACAAAATTATCTTAACAGAATACAAGCTCTAAGATGATAATATAACTCCTCCATTAGCTTTCAAAACCATGTGTGCATGCACTCCAAGCATTCCATGTCATGCTCATAGGTGGGTACTTGAAATTTGTAAGGTTAAGCTCATTAGCCCAGTAGAGAAATATCTAACAATCCTAAATGCAATGAAATATATATGGATGATAGACAAGATAGCATAATTCATGTAACCAGTGGTAAGAGAGAGAGAGTTCGAATGATCAAGGACTTGAAAGGAGGCTCATAATCAATTAGACTTCATTTACTCATGTCATTCATGCCTAACTAATGCCCAACACACACACACAACACGCCTCATATGTTTTAAACAATGTCCATGTCCATCTCATTTCCTTTTTAAACATTTGATCATTTTCCGGGCATGCCATATAGTCCCCGTGTCACTCCGGGCATACCATAAAGGCCCCATGTCACTCCGGGCATACCTTTTCAAGCCCCGTGTCACTCTGGGCATAACCTTTCGGGCCCTGTGTCATCATTACCACATTCATACTTTATTCCATGCTCATTAATATCATCACAGTGTCCACATGTCTCAACCTTACTTTCATGTGTCAATTTCACACAAAACTCATGGTTCATGTTACCCAAACGTGTCCATAAAGGAAATTTTGACCCGAGTCTCAAAGGTAGTCTTTATGACCCATCCGAATGACGTTATGCAACCAATACCTTTAAATAAACAAGACTAGATAGGTGAAATAGGTCCAAACACATTTTCACAAATTAGAGGGGTCCAATAGATAGGACTCAGGTCAAATTGGCCACCTTTTGAAACAACACAGGCTCCTATGGATAGGAGAAAATTCCTATGGATAGGGCGTCAGAGGCTCCTATGAATAGGAGAAAAAGTTCTATGGATAGGACTCAGGTTAGATTGGCCACCCTTTGAAACAACACAAGCTCCTATGGATAGGAGAAAAGTCTTATGGATAAGGTGTCAGAGGCTCGTATGGATAGGAAAAAACGTTCTATGGATAGGGGAGCTATCAGATTGGCAGACGAAAGGAGATAAGACACCTATGGATAAGACGCCAGGTCCTATGGATAGGACAACATCAGACCCAAAAAAATTTCAAGCAAAGAAATGATCAATAGGGCTTCTTTTGGGCATTTTCTTGGTTCCAAATGAACATATTAAAATGTAAGAATGATTCAAACAATATTATGACACAACATATCACCAAGATGTAAGAGGAAATTGTTCATTCCTAAGGAAATCAACAAAATAATGGAAAGTTTAGCAATCAAGTGGCTATACACACACATACACCACATTTACACTTAGAAGAGTTAGAAATTTCCCTACCTCTTGTGATGAACTTGAAACCCAAACCCAAGCTCAAAATCCAAAAGAGAATCCTTCAAACACCAATAGGAGAAAAATACACCAATGCGTAGATCACATGATTTTAGGAAGGTTTAATGAAGGGGTTTTAGTTGGATACTTGTTTATGATGGAGGTTGGTGAGAGAGATGGACTGAGGCTTCAATGGAGAAGTAGAGAGAGAGAGAGAGTCTGTGGTTTTGGGGAGAAAGAGAGATGTTTTTGTCTCCAAAAATACCCAACCACAAGTTTAAAAGCATACCCACAAATTGCACTTTCACCCCTCATGTTTCTAATGCATTGCAAGGACACCCAAGTGCATATACCAACCTCACATTGACCCCATTTTGCATTTTTTTAAAACACTTCTCAAATTTCCCCAACATTATTTTCAAAAAATTATTTTAAAAACACGGGTCCTAACACAACAGGCCTTCGAAGTGCATGCACTAAGTCTCCAAATTTGAAGGAGCGAGGCTTAACCTTTTTGTTGAAAGCTTTAGAGATCCGAGCTTGAACACTCCAATTGTTGTTAAGCTTGCAATCTCTTCTCATCTAATGCTTCTAACTCAGCAGACAGCAATGCAAAGTTTCACATTTTCCTCATCAATTAAGCCTTCTTGGATAGCTATCCTCAGTGATGGGATTTGTTGTTCTAATGGGAGAACAGCTTCAACACCATAAACAAGAGAGTATGGAGTTGCTTGAGTAGGAGTCCTATGCGTTGTTCGGTATGCCCAAAGAGCTTCTTCAATTCTTTCATGCCAATCTCTCTTGGACTTTGTGACCACTTTCTTCAAGAGGTTCCCTAGCATCTTGTTAAATGCTTTTGCAAGCCCATTACCTGGTGCATTATACATCGAAGAAGTTCGTTGCATGAAGTTAAACTTTTTGCAAAGCTTATCCATTACCTTATTGATGAAGGGCGTTCCATTGTCAGTGATGATGTGATGTGGCACTCCATACCAATAAATGATATGTGACATTATGAAGTCAACAATAGTTTCTTTCTTCACTTCCTTGACCGGAATAGCTTCAACCCATTTTAAGAAGTAGTCAGTTGTAGCCAAAATATGCAAATGGCCATCGGAGGACTTGGTAAGTGGTCCAATTGCATCCAATCCCTATGTGTGAAATGGCCACGAGGTGACTGTGGGGTGCAAAGGTTTTGGCGGCTGGTGGATAAAGTTTGCGTGGAATTGGCATGCTTAACACCTTTTCTCATAATCCATGCAATCTTTGACCATAGTGGGTCGGTAATATCCCATCCTTTCCACTCAAAAGTGAAGTTTTGGACCAGATTTATGAGCTCCACAGATTCTAGAGTGGGATTCCTCCATTTCTTGTTGGGATTCCTCTTTTCTGAGGTAGCGAAGAAAGACCTCTTTGAATGAGCGTCGATAGAGGGTATCATTAAAGAATATGAAACGAGGAGCTCATCGCCTTATTTCAGCCCTATGTTGGTGGTCATCTAGAAACTTTCCATGTTGGAGGTAGTTGATCAAGGGCACCTTCCAATCTTCATCTTCAATCGGCAAGACTATTATTGCATTTGCTTCTTCATGGCGGTAATCCAACAATTAGGGTAATACCCATTGCTTGCACACAGGGACATTGGTACTTTCTCCTTCCTGTAATGCTAAAGTTGTTGTGAGGTTAGCTAGTGCATCTGCCATGCGATTCTCCTCTTGTTGCACTTGCTCCAGTGTCACTCCTTCAAAAAATTTCAACAAGTGACTTGCACATTGGAAATATGGGATCAAGACATCCTTGTTCACTTCATAGTCTCTGTCAAGCTGATTTGTTATTAGCTTGGAATCTCTAAAGACCTCGAGGTCCTGAATCTTCATCTCAGCCGCAATTTGGAGACCAAAAATTAGACCTTGATACTCAGTGACATTGTTTGAACATTTTTCGCTAAGTCTAAATGCATAAGGTGGAATTTTCCTTTGTGGAGAGACGAAGATGACACCAGCTCCCGCCCCTTCCAATCTAGCAGCCCCATCAAAGAACATCATCCATGGTTGAAGAACTTCAATGAACAAAACATCTTCATTAGGGAACTCTTCACATATTTCCCAATCAGTTGGGATAGGATGATTAGCCTAGAAATCTGCTAATGCTTGTCCTTCTATTGCCTTCCGTGGGACATATATGATCTCAAATTCATTAAAGATGAGAGACCATCTTGCTAAGCGCCCTGATAGGATATGTTTAGACATGACATACTTGACTGGGTCTGCTTTTGCCATGAGATTAAGAATTGAGAATTGAGCAAGTATCTTTTGATGCTTTCAAAGGCGTTTTGACAAGCTTCATCCCAAGCAAAGGGTATGTCTTTCTTCATCAGTCGACTAAAAGGTTGGCAGCGTCCAGCTAAGTTTGAAATAAATCGACAGATGTAAGTTAGATGACCTTGTAAGCTTCTGAGTTCTTTTAGGTTCTTTGGGGCTGGCGTCAATTTTGGATTGATCAACCTCAATGCCTCGATGTCGAATGATGAAACCAAGAAACTTTCCGGACGTAACTCTAAAGGCATATTTGAGAGGATTTATTTTCAAGTCAAACTTCCTAAGTCGATTGAAGACTGTACGGAGGTCTTGTAGGTGATCCCCGCTTTGTTTGGTTTTGACAACCAAATCATCCACATAGCACTTGACTATCTTGTGGAGCATGTCATCAAAAATCTTTTGCATGGCATGTTGGTAAGTGGCGCCGACATTCTTGAGTTCAAAAGGCATTACTTTGTAATAGTAAATTCCTTTTGTTGTGTGGAATGCCATTTCTTCTTCATTTTCGAGTGACATCCTTATTTGGTTGTATCCTAACATCCATCCATGAAAGACAACACCTCAAGGCCAGTGGTTGCGTCTATCATCAACTCCATGATAGGAAAGGGAAAGTCATCCTTGGGACAAGCATCATTCAGATTTCAAAAATCAACACATATCCGAATCTTTCCATTCTTCTTTACTAACAAAACCATGGTTCGATCCACTTCGGGTATTTTACTTCACATATGAATCAAGCTTCAATTAGCTTGTTGACTTCTTCTTCAATCACTGGGACTCTCTTAGGTTGGATGTAATGAAAGGCTTGCTTTATAGGACGAATGCCATGTTGAACCCCAAGTGGTGAACATCAACTTTTGGGTTTAGCCCTGGCATTTCTTTGTAAGTTCAAGCAAAGACGTCTATATACTCAATCATTAAGTCAAAGTACATTTTTTCCTCTTCTGGGCCTAGAAGTGCACTAACGAAGATGGGTCGAGGCTCGTCAGGAGTTCCAAAGTTGAGTTCTTTGAGATCATCGACTGTTGGTTGCCCTCCATCTTCTAGTTGAGGAGGAGCCTAAGGAAAATCATTATCTTCGGAGTCCAAGCTTGAGTGCTCCTCAACCTCCACATGGTAAGATGTAGTGTATTCCATTTCCTCTATTTTTGCAACCTTTGCCTGGCCCTTGGGTTGGCTTGTTCATATGATGGTGCATCTTTTAACATTGAGCGGGCCTTCTGTATCAACATCAAGTGATGTTATCTACTTCATACAAGATGGAATTGAGCTTCAAGTCTCTTCATCTCCTTTGGAAGAGTCGATCTCAATGCTATTGCCTTTTCCCTTGACATTTTCTCCCTTTGATGAAGTGCTTCTATTTCCCAGCTAAAAGAAGATTGATTTCTTTGTTTGCAAAGTGCTCTCCTTGCTTGTCTCTTTTGTAAAATCGAGTCAATCAAAGACTGAAGTTCAAGTCATTGGAGCTTCAATGCGATCAAATACGGAGACTCGCAGACTACTTTGTTGATTATCATCCTCTTCCACCTCTTCTATCGTGATATGTTGCACATTTGCTTTCTTACTTTTTCCCTTGGCAGATATGTAAACGGGCCATGGCGGTGTGAAACCAAGATTAGTCTTTGAGGGGATAACTTTATGCCCCTATAATCTCAATTCTTTATGTGCTTTACTGAGGCCATGAACTCTTCAAGCGGCGCAGGATTATTGAAGTCATAACTTGAGTTAGCTAGGAGCTTGTAAGCTTTTGGATCAAAATCGTCAGTCCTCTTTTCAGAGAGAAAGCCATGCTGAAGAAAGCCTTATGTGAACTTGACAAACCCTTTTAATGGGGGCTTGGAAGAGCTAGGTTGTCCCATGGCTGGAAGAGGCATTATTAGGTCTCCCTTTAGCACTTGAATATCTTCCTTGGTCAAGGCTTGAGGACACTTTATTTTATCTTTAATAGTGGTGATGACATCTTCAAATTGTGATTGCCCTTCTTTCCATCGACATTTTGGGATGTACCTAAAGTGCTTTTCTACAACCTTCCAGAAGATGAAGATTCTTTTCGAGGTGGGTCCAGTTTTGGTGTTTTTTCGAGGGTGTTTGCATTTTCTTGTGGATGAGCTTATGTGGTTTGCTTATCTATCTTCAACTTCCCTTGCCCCAAGGAAGGAATTTTAGTCAGGATGACTTGAGGAAGGACATCTGTCTCCATGTAAAATTTTGCATTTGTGAAGTGGGAATCAACTTTGGTGAACGGCTTTTCATTTGCTACTATGGTTTTTATCCTGTCTTGATAGAATTTGAAGCATTGATGGAGTGTGGATGGAACTACTCCATTTACATGGACCCAAGGTCTCCCAAGAAGTAGGTTGTAAGAGGTCTTAGCATCGATGACATGAAATAGCGTACTCGCTGTGAGTTCATTAATGGTGAGGTTGAGACGAATCATTCACTACTACAATAGTGCTAAAAGATGACACTATGAAAGTAAAAAACATGTCAGTTTTTGAAAACTTGTCATTAAAAATACTGGCATAAGTATTGATGTCAGTCTACAAAAAAAAACTGTCATTTTATGTTTTTATTATGTCACTTTTCAAGTAGGTGACATAACTAATCCCCTTCTATAATGTCAGTTTTTTTTTTTATAATGTCAGTTTTGATTAAAAGTGACATCCAAAACCAAATATTAAAAATTTTATGGGAACCCTTTTAATCTCAGTTTTCATCAAAATTGACATTGATACAAAGAATTACTTTACAATGTCAGTTTTATGTAAAAGTGACATTGATCCAACAAAATTTTATATCAAAAAATGGGGCGCCATATTTTTTGGAGTATTTGGGCCCAAAAACAAATGTGTCGCCATAATTTTTGGTCCTTAGGCGCCCAAAAAGAAAACTCTCGTCAAAAACCCTTACCACCGTATTCTCTACCACAATCTTCTCTCTCCTTGAATTGTAAAGCGCCATTGCTGTATTTCGGAGCAAGTCACTGCCACGGTCTTCACAAATCGAAACCCTTGCCATTGCTTTATTGCGTTAGTTCGATCCCTTTCGTTTCTTCAACAGCTTCACCCACCAATATTGGAATGGAACTCAAAGAAATTTAGGGTTTCACTAGACTGGTACTCTCTCTCCCCCTCCCTCCCTCCTTACGCTCTATTTTTCTGATTTTCTCATTGGTAATAAGCTCAAATATTGTTCGGCAAAGTGATTTTAATTATGATTACAACATAGCTGTTGTTGGATGCCATATTAATCTCTCTTTTTCTCCATCTTCACTAGACTGATTTGCTCAGTTAATCTGTGTCTCTCTATCTTCATGGCAAAGTGACACAGCGTCAAAATGGCTTGACAGTGGGGAAACCAAAGAACTAGGCTTTGCTTACTCCGGTGAGTCTTCATTTGGGTCTACAGCCTATTGTATGCTCTTCGCTCAACTACTTGACATGTGGCTTTTACAATGGGTTTTGTTAGAGGTTTTTTTTTTATCATGGGTTTGAATGAGAATCCAATTTTGAGCTTTTCTTCCTCCTTTCCTTTATGCACTTCAAGTGTATGTTGATTTGCCTACGTGAAGCTTTTTTTCCTCTTGGATTTCCTTTAGCAAAGTGTTACAGCTATGTGTTCTCTCCACGAGTTACTGATGCATTATTGCTGGTGATGATAATGTCATTTATGGCATTGTTCACTGAGAGCTGATTCACGATTAAAGCAATTGAGAATTAGTTGTATTCACACTGAACTATTTCTAAATGGACCGAAAATTGTATACTTAGGTTCTATCATGACTTACGACACTTTGATAGTAAAACAAATTAGGATTTGATGATCTCCACTGAATAGAAGTTTGCAAACTATCCATGTGAAATGTGATAATAAAATCTCCCTGTGGATGGTTTGGAGGTTTAAAAAGTGGAAGAGTATCTTCTATGACAAGAGAAAAAAGAGGGTAACCTATTGCATGGCTTCATTCCTTCTTGACAAGTAATATCTTTTTGCTTTGCCGCTTTATAATTTTGCGACAAGTCCACTAGACAAATCAGCACCTATTTGAATTCAACAAATTTTTCCTCGTAATTCGTTAAAATGTATCAAGAAGAATTAGGGGTTGACGATGAGTTATGAATTGGGTCGAGCAACAAAGTCTGACAACCACTTCGGGTTGCAATTACAAATATTGATTGAAAGCATAAAGTTTTTGTCTGGCCTAAACTCAGGGTAACTCAGAGGGTGATTCCTTTTCATAGGAGCAATGTTTATTTTTTATTTTTTATCGAGGCAGTTTTATGATATTACTAGGTGATGTAGTGATACTTTCACATATTTGAACTGCAAACCATCAAACCCCGCTTTTCTTTTAGCTGATTGAGTTGTCTATTATCAATTCGTCATGCTTGTACAAACTTGTGTAATAGGTCCTTTGTCGAGAAACCATATCTGTTCACTTTTGTCATATTAATGGGACATATTACCTTTCCCTCTTCAGTTTGTTTTTCCAACTTTTATATGTTTTCATGATTAGATAAGCTGATCCATGTTGCATTTGAGAAGAATTCGAGTAAAGAAAAGGCAAGAAAATGGAATAATAATCTTTGGGTCATTGTTAATGGGGAGGAGGTTCCTTTCTACAAGACACCCCTACTTAAATATCACAGTCAAGCATTGAAAGGTGCCAATATGTCCCAAAAATCACAGAATGGGCAAGTTTTATAAATTAGAATGTTCAATGTCGAATGAAATAATTATCTATGTATAACAAAGTTAGTGAAATGTGAAGATAGTGAAATTCTCTTGTTTGAAAAGTTAGTGAAATTCCCTTGTGGTAAAGTTAGTGAAATTCTCTTGTTGTATAAGTTAGTGAAATTCTCTTGTTGTAAAAATTAGCCGAAATTCTCTAGTTTAGTATTTGACTGATTGAAAGCTTTAGTTCGGCTAACAAACGGGCTCTTAATGCAATAAATCTGAAAAGCTTGTAGTTCTTTTTTGTTTGGTTAATATTCTAAAAGTTTAAGATTACCTGCATTTTGTGATTTATTCTTGAGTGATTTGAGTTGGTACAGAAAGTCTACGGTTTAGGATGCATGAACCTTGTGATTTTGATTCAGGTCAGACATATAAGCTCAAGGAAGGTGTCATAGCATTCAACAGAGTACTTAGAGCTCTAGGTACACAGCTACTGCATTATGTGTGTAGACTATGGTGCTATGGTTACTCTCTAATCCACTACCATCTAAGCTTCTGTGTATATGCCCACTATTACGCTATTACTCTGTGTTTAGGAAACAGATTTCTAGGTTTGGTTTCACAATCTTTTGTTGGTCGAGTAAGGAAAAACTGTGTTGCAATCTGCAAGTTTTAGGCTATTCTATTACAGTAATACTACATTAGCGCTCCATTGAACTGTAACTCTCACACATTGGTTTGATCAATTATAAAAGAGCAAAGTATTTTATGTTCATACTTGCAGCTTTTGGCAATCACACATAGAAGTATCATTCATCCTTGTTCTACTTTGATGCTTTCCTTAACACTATTCTCAATTGGTATTACTGTTGAATCATAGGCATTAACATTGATGACCATTACTATGTTTCGTATTTGAATCATATCTAAATGGTAATCCTTTATTCCATCTTTTGTTGCTTTGGACAAGTTCTTGTTGAACGTGATACTGGATAAACAATCAGACTAGGCATCTTGCACCTTGTCATTGGCTATCTTATGCTTGTTCATGAGGGTATTTTCATACATGATGCATGTAGGATTGTTGACACATGTAGTTTTGTTTAGTTTAAGCAAATTAAATTTGGTCAGAGATTGTAGGGAGTGTTCATCTGGATTTTTAACTAACTAATAAATAGAAAGGCATGGAAACCAAAATGGAATGTTAAGGCCTCCTCTCTTCTCTGCTAACTGCTGCTGCTATATTTGTGATAAATACAATAGGAGATATTGGTGACTATTGTTGAGGAGCTAATCCGTTCAAACCAAATACACTCTTGGGTAAGCTTAGCTACTTTTTTTTTTCTTCCTTGTTATTTTTTGTTTTGACTTGCTTCTTTTTTTTTTGGTACACCGTTTAAAGTATTTTCGTATTGAGTTGCGACATTGTGAATTTCATTCTTTGGATAGAAATATAACACGATGATTTTTACACAATTCCTCTTGGATAGGTGCCTTTTTTTCCCATTGTTAGGGGGACAAAAATCTACTTGAATGGATAGATCTTGGATGCTCAAGGATCAAAGATCGAAAGACTACGAAAATGGGGTTGAGCATTTTTTGAAAACTGCTCTGATACATGCGAGTGATCTTCAATCCATCAGGTGTCCATGTAGGTTGTGTGGGAATTTGAAATGCTAACCAATTGAAGAGATTAGAAATCATCTATTTTTTAATGGTATCGACCAAAGTTATCTTACATGGATATAGCATGGAGAATCGGCTACCGAAAGTGCCTCACCATTTGTAAATGCAGAAGATATTTCTGATCAAGAAGTTCATACGCCACCCTTACCTGATGTAGCACAAGCTATAGAAATGGTTGAGGCTGCTGCCGATCATTGCACAACTGATCCTAAGGAGTTCAAAAAATTGATCGACGATGAAAAAAAACCGTTGTTTCCTGGTTGCAAAAAGTACTCAAAGTTGTCTACGTTGGTCAGAATGTTTAAATTCAAAGCTAGCATTGCGCTATCGGACAAAGCTTTTACAGAAATGCTAACAATGTTTGGGGACATGTTACCAGACTATAATGAGCTACCACCTTCCTTTTATGAAGCTAAGAAGACCATGACTGCTTTGGGAATGGGGTATGAGAAAATACATGCATGTCCTAACGATTGTATACTGTATAAAAAGGAATTCATAGCTTTAAATTCATGCCCTACGTGTAACATGTCAAGATGGAAGTTGAAGAAAAACTCAACCGAACCGAGGGCTGGTGTGCCAGCAAAAGTTCTATGGTATTTTCCGCCTATCCTGAGGTTTTGAAGTATGTTTCAGTCAGTAGATATAGCAAAGAACTTGACATGGTATGATGATGAAAGAATTTCTGATGGCCAATTATGTCACCCAACAGATTCTCCATCATGGAAGCTTGTAGACTGCAAGTGGCCAGATTTCGCTGTTGAGACTAGAAACCTTTGTCTAGCTCTTTTCGCAGACAGAATAAATCCACATAGTTCCCTTAGCAGTCGCTATAGTTGTTGTCCTGTTATCATGGTCATCTACAATCTTCCTCCTTGGTTGTGCTTTAAGAGAAAATTTATGATGTTATCATTGTTGATTTTTGGTCCGAAACAACCTGGTAATGACATTGATGTTTACCTCACACCGTTGATTGATGAATTAAAATTTTTGTGGGAGGTAGGTGTTGAAGTTTATGATGCTTATAGAAAACAACATTTCAGATTGAGGGCCATACTCTTATGGACAATTAACGATCTTTGAGCGTATGCCAATTTGAGCGGTAGCGTAACAAAGGGGTATTATGGATGCCCAATTTGTTGTGAAGGGACAAATTCTCAAAGATTAAGGCGTGTTAAGAAGAATGTTTATGCGGGCCACAGGAAATTTCTTCTCTGCCATCATCCATATCGAAGGCAGAAGAAAGCATTTAATGGTGAGCAAGAGAATGGAAGCGCTCCAAAACCGTCAAGTGGAGAAGAGGTGTTGAATAAAGTGAAAGGGATTAACACTATATGGGGGAAGAAAAATAAAATAAAAAAACCACAGATGTTGGTACAACTTGTTGGAAGAAAAAGTCAATTTTCTTGGATCTGGAATATTGGAAGTACTTGTACATCCGACACATTTTGGATCTTATGCATATGGAGAAAAATGTGTGTGAGAGCATATTTGGTACACTACTTAATATTCCAGGCAAAACAAAGGATGGAGTTAATTCTCGTTTGGATATTGTAGATGAGGGTCTACGGAAAGAGTTGGCACTAGTAATTGGAGAGAAGTGAACGTTCTTACCTCCAGCATGCTATACATTGTCTAGGGAGGAGAAGAAAGCATTTTGTAGGACGTTGTCGATCAGAACTCAAGGTCCCTGATGGGTGCTCTTAGAATTTTAGAAGTAAGGTCTCAATGGAAGAGTTAAAACTTTATGGTCTCAAGTCACATGACTGCCATGTACTGATGCAACAGTTACTACCTGTGGCACTGCGTTCTGTGCTGCCTAAGGAAGTGAGATATGCCATTACGAGATTGTGTTTCTTTTTCAATGCTATTTGTAGCAAAGTGGTGGATGTGCCAAAATTAGAAAAAATTCAAGCATACCTTGTGATTACATTATGTTTGCTTGAAAAGTACTTTCCACCGTTGTTCTTTGATATCATGGTTCATTTGACGGTGCATCTTGTTAGAGAAGTACGACTTTGTGGGCCAATTCACTTTCGATGGATGTACCAGTTTAAGAGGTACATGAAGGTCTTAAAGGGTTATGTACGTAATCATAATCGTAATCGTCCTGAGGGTTGTATTGCCGAAAGCTACATTGCAGAATAAGCTATTGAGTTTTGCTCCGAGTATTTAACTGGGGTGGATTCTATTGGAATTCCTGTTCATAGGAACATGACTTCTGAGGATTTTGAAAATGGAAGGCCTTTACCAGGTGGTCACATTACTAGAATTGATTGTTAAGAATGGGAGCAAGCACATCGTTATGTTTTAGAAAACACAAATGAAGTCCAACCATACAACGAGTAAGGAAATTTCTCTTCTTGTTTTTTTCTTTTTCTTTTTCCTGATAGTTCACTATAACAATATTAATGGAGATATATTTATTACCTATTATTGATAGGGAACATATGGCGTGGTTGCAAGAAAAACATCCTCGTCAATCAAGAAGTCAAACGTGGCTTCAAATTGAACACAATAAAATGTTTATATATTGACTACAAGAAAAGGTATAGCCACTCTTAACACTTGTGATTTGAGTCTTCTATATATACCATTATTGAACTTCTCATTGATCAACTTAACTGTATATAGGTTGCTGATGGGTTAAAAGCCTAAAAATGTATATCGAATACCTTAAAGTGGATAGCACAAGGTCCCCTTTTCGATGTGATCAAATATCCCGACTACATCATTAATGGTTATCGTTATCACAAAAAAGATCGTGACAAGTCACAAGTCAGTCAGAATAGCAGAGTTAGCTTAGTGGCAACAACTATGCAAGTTACTAATCACAAGGATAACAACCCTGTGGTTGGGGAGTTGAATTTTTATGGAGTTATAACTGAGATATGGCAACTTGATTATAACATGTTCAAGATTCCAGTATTTAAGTGCGATTGGGTTGATAACAATAAAGGAATTAAAGAGGATGAGCTTGGTTTTACGCTAGTTGAGCTTGGGAGGATAGGCCACAAATTCGATTGTTTCATTTTGGCGTTGCAGGCCAAACAAGTTTTCTATGTGGAAGATCAACTTGATTCAAGGTGGTCGATTGTCCTCGAACTTCCTCAACATGGATATCATTTGGATGGGGATAATGAGCTCAATGACTATTTTGTTGGGAATCATGGAGCAGACAGGGAATTACCAAAAGTTGAACCATTTGATGCTACTGATGAGTCAATGTTATCTTTCTCGCGAGAAGATTGTGAGGGAACTTGGATTGATAATTGTCCTACTAAAGAATGACAATTTTTTTTAATAGTTCTTCTACATTGTTGCTTTATTTATTTGGACTTGGATTTTTACTTGGTTGTATTAATGCCTTTCGTTATATTCATCCATATCACGAATGATGTTTTTTTTATTATTAACATTGGTATCTATTAACTCCATGTATTGATCATTTGTGAAGTCTAATTTTGATACAAGATGGATTTCTCTAATAACCAGCCTAGTAATGAAGAGGATGCAACAACATCACCAAGGGATTCAAAGTGTAAAAAAAGGAAGGGTAGAGGTTCTACAACTCTACCTGAGATTACAAAAAATAGGAGTGTAGGTGTAAAGATAGTCGTTGAATATGATGATGAGGGCAACCTAATAGGGAAAGATGGATCAAAGTTTATTAGTTATCTTGGAGTGCTAGCTCGCACAATGGTCCCCATAGTTCATGAAAAGTGGTTTGAGGTACCAATTGATTTGAAGGACATATTGTGGAGTTCTGTGGAGGTATTTAGGCTTATTTTTTACTTTGAAAACTTCACTTCATGAAGCTCAACTTTTCTGATTTTTTTTTGTAATTTGTTAGTCATCATTTGATGTGGATCCAAGGAGTAGAAAGAAATTTCTATCTTCAATATCAGTAAAATGGAGGTCATTCAAGTATAACCTGATGAAGCACATTCGTAAGTGCAAGTCAGACCCCGACCTTCTGTCCAAGCCACCAAAAATCTACTCTTTCCTATGACAAAAAAATTGGGACTCATTTGTGAAAACAACAATTTCTGAAAAATTTAAGGTAACTACTTGAATCTTTTTGTATCATTTTTTTCCAGTTCATTATGAAGTTACACTTAGTCACGTATCTTTCTCCATCGTTATTTTGAAGGAAAAAAATGGGGTTCAACGAAAGAAATGGAGTTCCCATAAATTAAACCATAGGTTCAGCCGAAAGGGTTATGCCAAGTTTCGAGCTGAACTAGTAAGATTTTGTACAAGCTGTAATCTCCAGATTGATTTTGACTTTGCTTTGCCACTTAGGGAATTATTTGCTTGTTGATTTGTAGGAACAAGCTCAAAAGTTAGCTGTGGCAACCTCAGATCCAAGCTTAGGTCCGAACTCAGGGACTCTTACTAAACCAAAAACCCAAAAGTTTGATAGGAGCCTCATGTGGAAGAAGGCACGTCAAAATAAGAAGGGCGAGTATGACGACGAGGAAATTGTGAAAGCAAGTGGCGAAAATAGTAATGTTTTCAATAATGCATTGATCTTAGCTATTGTAGATGATTTAGTTTGATAATGTTCCTTCTCATATTTGGGTGTGTCATATAGGACGAGATAACCAAACAGGTAGAAGATGGAAGTTTATCAATTCAAGGAAGCAACGATATCCTAACTATAGCACTGGGTACTGATTAACATCCTGGGAAAGTAAGGGGGTAGGAGGATTTGTCATTCCAAGCGCTTATTTTCACATGCCTCGACATGGAATTCATTCAAGATGTGAGGAGAAGCAGAAATCCTTTGAGGCAATGGTTTCACAAATGCGACAAGAGATCAATGCACTTAAACAAAGCACACCAAATACACCACATTTAGACTTTGCTAGTTCAAACACCTTCAGAAGTGATAATATGGGCAGTCCACAACTTCATCTCAGTCCAATGGTAAATAATGTTGTAACCATGTATGACATGACACATCTTGATCCAGTTAGGGTGGAAAATGTGGTGATGACCAAGGACATGACACCTCCAGATCCTCAACCACCAAAAGCAAAAAAGGTATGGTAATTCTTTTAAAAAAACGTTGTGCAAATTGGTATTCTCAGTTAGTGTTTGAAATTTAATTTGTATAATTTGTTGTAGAGCAAACCATGTCAATTGGGAGTGGGATCCCGTGAGCACATTGTCGCTCACAGTACGATGTACGAGAGAATTGGACCACTAGAAAAAATCCATACGGTTTCACTAGGCTCAGCCAATGTACGTGTGTCTATTGATTTTGTCATAGTAGAGGATGCCCTTCTTCCCATACCCATCTCGGGGGAGGCAGCTACTGTAGGAGAGGCACTGGGCTATCAAGTAGCTTGGCCAAAAAACCTTGTAGTGGTTAATTATGAGGTAAAACTTCTGTTATAATAGTTTTTCCGTTATCTTGATTGAATTAATGATATACATTTACTAGTGTTTTAAAACTTTTCCCTTAGGGACCTCCAAAAAATCTTGGAAAGACTGGAAAAAAGGTATGATGTTCCTATTGCAGGACTTTTGACTATGATTCAGTTAAATTTTATGGTCTTACATATTCCTTTTTTGGTAATTTCATAATAGGTAGTAGCTTCAAAACCTCGTGAACTGGTTGGCGATGAGGTGAAGCTATACTAGCATATCTTCGTTACATTAATGTTTCTTATCATATCAATGTTGGTCTATATTTGTTAACCATTAACAATTTTGAACTTAGGTGACTTCAAAAAATGTCGAATGGGAAAAAAATTTGCAGTCCATTCGATCATTCGCTTTCCTTATTGAGAATATCATATATGAGAAAGCCATAAAAATTGCATACGAGAAGGAGCTATTCGGTGAGGAGGTTGATTTTCATCTTCAAAAAGTAGACATGGGTTACATATGTGAACTAAAAGAGGTATCCCTCACATGCATTGTGGTGTATATGAGGTAAGATTAATGAGTATCATCCTTTAAGAGATACATGTTTATGTCATTATTTCTAACAATTGCATTTTTTCAGCTATCTCTATGATGTTATGAAGGTCCCCAACAAGCGTGGAAGTTTTTTATTTGTTAACCCATACATAATTAGTGCAACAAAATAAGCCTGGTGACAATGCAAATGCAACATTGCTTGCACGTAGACTTGAGGATGCAAAGCCCGGTGAACTAGTTGTTGCTCCTTGTAATATTGGGTAATATTTGTCTTGGTTTTACCCTAATAGTATCTGTTATGAAGAGGCTTAGCTATGCCAGTACTTATGATTTGATTTAATATAGGTTCCACTGGTCGTTGTTAGTAATTGATGTGACTTCTTCAACTGTTTACTATCTTGATTCACTTGTTGATGAAGTCCCCATGGACGTTAAAATCCTAATTCGCTGGTAAATACTTTAAACCATGTACATTGTAGTTTGACTATTTTTTGTGCATATATTTGTTCTAATTACAAGTTGTAATTCCCTTTGTGAAGTGCAATGATAATTTATGAAGGAGACAAGGGAAACAAGATTAAAAATTTAGTTTGGCAAGTAGTTCAGGTACTCATGGATCTCTTTCTACTTTGGAATGTTGGTGATATTGCTATGAGCCTCTTCTATTAAAATTTGTGGACCTGTGTAGTGCCCAAAACAACCGGCTTTGGTGGAATGTGGGTTCTATGTAATGATGTTCATGCGAGACTTGATGAAAGACAAGAGCATCTTAAGCAAAACTAATGTAAGATGTATTTTTTGCTTCGTGTTTTGATTTATATTGCTCTTTGAGACCAACTTTTATAAATATAACCCACTTATAATGGTGATGTTTTATGTAGTTCAATGGAAGGAAAACATACACAGAAGCTGAAATTGACGAAGTGCAAGTTGAGTGGATAAACTTCGTCATGACAAAGTATGAGGAGCACCTCTTTTAAGCAATATAGAGCACCCCTTATGACATGTAAGTTAGCGTCATATTTTTCCATTTAGGCTTACAAAGTGTGTGTTGGTGAGTCTGATATTGTGCTAGTTGGGTCTGTAAAGTGTAGAATGGTTGCTGCTGCAAACCCTAGAGAACTCAACCAGTAAACATTGTAGATTTCTTGGTTAACACATCAAAACCTAGAACACTAGTCTATCTCTCTCTCATTTTGAATACCCAAAATGGAAGGAAACAACTATTAGGGAAAGTATTTCATAGTGAGATCTCTCTAAAATGCCTAGTCCTCAGTAAAGAACTCACTAAGTTAAGTTCATCTCACTAAAATGTCTATGTCTAGTTCTTAGTAAACTAAGATCTCACTAATTTCAATTCTCACAGTGGACATTTTAGTGAGATCTCACTAAAATATCCAATTTGTGAAACAAAGGCACTAACTCTGTTAGTCATAGTTCAAGAGATAGACCTCACTAATTTTGAAAAACTAGTGAGACCTCATGTTAAAATTAAGAGAGTTGGGAAAACTAGTGAGACCTCACTAGTTGGGGTTTCGTTAAGTGTGTGCATCTCTATTGTAATATAAAAAGGGGGCATTAGCCTTCTCCTTGTAATCAAGAAGAAAGATAGATGGAAAAAAAAGAGAGGTTGAGATTTTGAATTAATTAGAACTTCTCACATTTCTTTGATTTCCATCATGAGATTGAGAATTTATTCACACTTCTTAGTAAGATCTCACTAATTTCAATTCTCAGTGAGATCTCACTAAAGTGTTAAGGTCTCTAGTGCAGCTTTCATCTGTGTTTTCATCTCAATTGAAATTCAGATGGATTTTGTATTTGTCAGCGAGATTTCACTAAAATGTAGGAGAGAAATAGAGGGAGAGAAGGATTAGGGGTAAAATTATCAGCTAATCTATTGTGAGGAATGGGTTTCAAGAGTGGGTTTTCATGGATGAAAACATGGGTGACCGTAAATGGAGGGAAAGAGAGAGGGTAACATTTTGGTTACTATTCCGTTAGTTGGATGCCCCTGTTTTGATGCTGGGGCAACTCGCACATGCGTGAAAAGTTGGAGGGGGTTTAGTGTTTGAGCCAATAGTTGGAGGGGGCAACTCATGTCAAAGCAATAGTCCAAGGGGGTTTAATGTAATTTTCCCTTTTCGAAGTCAAGCTGCTTGATGAAATTTTTGTCTAATATGGAGTACAAAATCGTATAGTTTTACAAATCAAACACCTTGTATATGTTGATAAATACTGGAAACATGTAAATATATCAGAACCATGAAAAAAAATGTGCAAAAATCATTCATGGCCATGCACGAATGCCAGCATAACTGAAAATTTACTTGTCTTGATCAGTTCCTAACTCTAGATCTAGCATTCCCCTAGTGTGCTTGGATCTCATCTTATGATAGTTTGCTAATCTTTTGAAAGTATGCTGGTGATTCTTTCCTCTGTCTGCTTATTTCCATGGGCATTCATGATTTTTGCATCAAGGCTGGCTTTTTTCCTATCTTATCCGTTGGTCTATAATCTAATGAGTTTAGATTTCTTTCGCTGATTGTATTGCTTTGGTCACATTTTTTCTTCTTCTTCCACTACAGGATTCTATTTGAGAATATATTAGTGCAATGCTTAGAAAGAATGCAAAGAGGAAACATTTTGGAACAAATGGTTGATGATATAGTAGGTGACTCTTTGAGTTGATGAAGGAAGCTGGGCATGCAACTTTTTGGGTAGAAGGATACATGGCTTATTCATTATTTGTATTCTGTACTAGTTCACCTTTTGAAAATGACTTGAATATGTTATATATATGTACCAGAGGATGTTTTTAATTATCAATATAGACTATTTTGGGTATGAGTGGATGATTTTATATTTTCTTAATTGTCTTTAATTATGATCTTGTGCCACTAGAAATGTTTTATAATCTCATTCTGGGATAATGCAGGAGAATGGCAGTTCTAAAAAAAAAGTAATGATAAGAGATGACAGTTAAAAAGTGTGATGTTAGATTTTTAATTACACTAGAAAGTTGTCATCTTAAGTAACATAAACATGACAATTTTAAACCAATTTTAATCACACTCTATAACATACATCTTTTATGTGTAATGATGCTTTGTGACTGTCATATTTATGGTTAAGATGACAATTGCAACCTGTCATCTTATGTTTTTTAATGATACTTATAAAATGTCATCTATATAGATATCAATGACAATTGTAAACTGTCATAAAAAATTTAGATTTTTAATGTCAGCTCCATAGATGACAGTTTCAAAACTATCAACTTTCTCGTTTAATGACAGTTTTTAATTGTCATCTCTAACTATTATTGTAGTAGTGATTCCAATTGCACGTTGTCCTCCTTGGTTGAAGCCTTGAATGACCAAACGATTATTGGCCAACTCATCGACCTGGATCCCAAATTTCTTCATGGTGAACTTTGGCATGATGTTTACCGCCGAGCCTCCATCAAAAAGAATATGACCAATCTTTTGTTCCTTGATATATCCCGATAGAAACAATGGTCGATTATGTGGCTTCGACCCTAATTGTAGGTCTATATCAGTAAAAGTGAGTTGCACAACAAGAAGCGCAAGTGGTGGAGTTTTCCTTGGTACCTCCAACTTCATTGATAATGGTCTCGTACTCCATAGGGTTTGCTAAAACTTGAACAAGTGCAAGACTAGCTGACTGAGGGAGTTGCGATGCTTCTCGCAGACTAAACCGTGAAGGTGCTTCTTTCAAGGTTGTAAGAAGACTAACTTCTTTATTTGTAGCTGCCTTCTCCGCGTAGTTTTGTTCCTTGTCCTCTACAATCTCTTCGCTTGTTAAAACCATGTAGACAACTTCAACTTCATCATCCTTAAAGTAGCCATTTGGGAAAAAATCTCGTAAAGTGATTGGTGCAAGAGGATTCTGTTCGACAAATTCGCAAACTTCTAATGCATCCTTTTTAGCCTTCATCTTTCTTCCTCTTTTCCTCTTGGCATATTGGTGATGATTTTTCTTTCCGTGGCCTCTTCTAGGATGCGCCAGCTTGACATTAGGCTTGTTCCTCGGCGACTTCTTTCATGTCACGAGGATCCATACATCATCAGCTTATGTGCTTGGATCTTTGTCTACACCAAGAAAAGCGGATACGTCTTGGCTTTGGAATGGAATGATCACAAGCTCAAACGAACCAAACTAGATGGTTTTTGCAACTACGCATATTGTCAGTGTTAGGTTCTCTTCCTCTACTTTCTTATCATAATTTGGGAACCTTGTGATCCCACAATGATGGTGGTATGGTTGGATTCCATGACTTCATCGAGGTCTAGGAGGATCTTATTCTGGCTTGCTAGATCCATGAGTAGTTACTTCAACACAAAACATTTTTCAGTTGACTGGCTTACGATCCGATCGTATTGACAATACTTTGGATCGTTCACATGACCTATCTCCTCGGGACGTTTGAACTCAGGAAGTTGAATGACTATCTTTTCAAGCAAGTCTTCTACAATACCTAGTACGTCAGAATCAAGAAACGGGTATTTCTTTGCTTGTAATTCCTTCAAAGTTGGATGCTTGTCTTTCTCTACGGGGCGAAATTCCTTTTTAACTTCCCTTTTTCTTGTCATTTGCCGTGATTTTCATAGGGGTTGTGGTCACCATCATGGAATCTTTCGTGGTGCCTTTAGAGAATTTGTCTCCTTTCTTCACGTCTCTCTTGTCACTCGGCTTCTCCAAAGTTGGGGGATTCTTTCCATTGTGGTTGGCAATGCTAATTTCCATGTCGTGTGCACGTGTGGCCAACTCTTCGAAGGTCTTTGGTTTTATCCCTTGAAGAATATAAAGAAGTCCCCAATGTATACCATTCATGCACATCTCGATAGCGGTTGATGTAGTCGACTAGGCTAAGTCAAAGGGTTCACAACACCCATGCCTTAGGTTGATTCGTTCTCCTCTAAGATAACCAGCTCAGGGACATCGTTAAACAATCCCAAACGGAAGATTTGGTATTTAAACACGTTTGATTAAAAATGGTGTTTCACAAAGAGTAGGATTCTTGTGTCATTTATACAAACATTTTGATTGACATCGCCCTAAGCATCACATGTGCCAAGTGGTCAAGCCCTTGGCTATGTGTGATCAATGGGATTAACAAATCTAAATTTTGATACATAAAATTAATCCTAACTCTTCGATTAATAAGCAATGTTTACAATATGGCAAGGAGAGTGAATTAACCTAAGTCACGGGGTGCTACTCACCCTAAGACCGAGCCTATAACGACTACTCGGTCATTACTAAGTAAAACATAACTATTTTTATAAAGGAAATAAAGATCATGACAAATGACTTCATAAACTGATTTTTATGGAAGATTATAAGTCTACCTACAACATTAATACTTGAGAAAATCACAAACAACACTTAGAAGGTAGAGATTTTGAAGGAAATAGCTAGGGAAACACGAAAATGGAATAATAGATAAAAATGGAAACAAAATAGATTCATATTAAGATCAAAATACGTTCTACAACATTGAAGGAGAGGAATTACCTTCAATCTAAGTGGAAAAGCATGAAATTCTAGAGAGAAGGTAGAGCAAAACCTAGGTTACAAACTAAGGGAGGTAGAGAGAGAAGGTGAAAGTAAGAGATAACCTAATAATCTAATGTTTGGGGGCTTTTATAGCCCCCCAAAATGTGTACAAAAGGTCCAAAATGGCCTTGAAAATAAACTGAGACC
Source organism: Vaccinium macrocarpon (assembly GCA_022606695.1). NCBI lineage: Eukaryota > Viridiplantae > Streptophyta > Magnoliopsida > Ericales > Ericaceae > Vaccinium > Vaccinium macrocarpon. The sequence continues at coordinate 44,290,344 of CM040180.1, forward strand.
GGGCTAAAAATTTGCAGAAAATAGACTAGATACTAGTATGGGAAAAAACCCATATTGGTATGGAGAATTGTTGAATTCTTTTTTTCTTTTCTCTTCACTTGATCAAATATTCATTTGATCCTTTTACGCTTCCCAAGCCTTGTTCAATGCTTCATTCTTGACTCCTTAGACTCGGTGGTGGAGTGCCACGTGGCCTCGGGTGCTCAGGCATCCCATGGTTCAACCATGGCGTTAAAACAAGCCTTATTCTTTTGATTTGCCTGTAACTAACAAAAATTACCCATGGGCAATATCAATTGTATAAAAGCTAAAATATGCGTGTGTGTGTGTGCCAAAAACGAGAGAGATAAATCCCTTTTATTGACAATATTGGGGACTTATTAGCTTTGTGTAAGGTTTCAAATACATGTAGCTACTGTGTGATGGCCCACCATACTGTGCTCTGATTGTATTCTTTATCAGTAGTGGAGTTGTTGGACAGACAAAGAAGCGATAGAGGTGGGTTGGGTATTTTCTCCAATCCCTATTGCTGCTGAAGTTGGACGATTGAACTTAGCACCACCTCCTGGATTTGACGACGAGACACGATTTGTATCAACTTGTTGCTTGAACTTTATGCCTTGGTCGCCCATCATGAGTTTTCCATTTTGATCGCCATATATAAGCTCTTGGGGTGTGAAATCAGGTGGATGTGAATTGTCTTGGCTAGTCTCTCCCACTTTTTGAGCCTCTAACTTGTTCATTAGTGATGCAATCTGTAGGTCTTTGTCTTCAACAATTTTGGTGAGCTTTTCAATGGCACGTGCCATTGTCGCCATCTGTTCTTCCACCATCGTAGTGTGATGGTCATGGCTTGCATAGCCACAGAGTAAGATGATTCTGAACAACTTGGCAATTCTGAGCGCTTCAGTGAAGAAGGCAAGGATCTAGAGTGCGAGCCTATGCTAGAGTTTATATCAGAAATTGAGTGAGATGGGCGGGGTGACAGACTTCCAGAGACAAAATTTTCATAATTGGACAAAAACTTTTGGGAGCCCTCATCACCCTTTTTCTGTGTTGAAAGTGTGGCGACGGGTTGGTACTTGCCTTGCAGCACTGTTGGCGCAACTCCTTTACTTGCCAAAATGTCTATGGTCTTTGCCTTGCTGCGCGTCATCAGGCCAACAGAGGTACTATTGTTTTTATGGCCATAATGACGTTCTTGTTGGCCTTCTTGCTGATCAAAACAGTCGAAATTTTCTTCGGCGCCATTTGTGTAAAACTTGGGTTAGGAGAAAGAGATGAGAGGTAGGACGATCCCATTGGGTGTGCCAAATTTGTAACATACAAATTCGGGTCCTAAAATAAAGAACACGAAAAAGATGCAAAAAATAATAATCTTATTCATTTGAATTAAATGCGAGGGGTACAATTCTCTAATAAATACTCTTTCAACAAGGCAAAGAACAAAATCATCCGATTCGATCTCTGGAATTGATGTCTTTCAAATGGCTTGAATGCTTGTTGTCGAATCACGAAAATAGTAATTTTCTTTGAATCTTCGAGTTAAATGAACTGAAGAACAAAGTTTGAACAATGGTTTAAACTTGAAAGAACTCCAAAGAAATCCTTCGAAAAGAGATTGATCTTTGAAAACTTTCAAGAGTTTTGGTTTGTTGAATGATTTTAGGTAGAAACTTGCGAAGAAATCGGAACGTAGTTTGAGTACTTAATGATTCTTTGCAAGGTGTTGAATTTGGGATTTTTAGGGAAGAACTTTGAGAGAAAGAGACTTGTGAATGCTTGGAATCTTGAGAGTGCTTGAGAGCTCTTGTAGAATGCCAACAAAAGGTCATTTTCTCCTTCTATGAACCTCTATTTATTGGCAAAGGAGAGATGTGACAAGTTTGGTAAGATTTTTCTTGATTGATTTTCTTTCCAATTAACATAGGTCAATATTAAATAAATTATAATATATGAATATTTATTATAATTATTCTTTTGACTCAAAGAAAATTAGACTAGGCCTGTAGCTTTGGGTTGGCCAAATCTATGACCCATTTCAAAGGCTAAGTTGGTCCACCTTCTTTTGTTCTTGCTCATGTTGAATCCATATTTTCATGAGCCCATTTGACTAATTTAAATTAGCCCAGCTCATTTTAGCCTTTACCATATCTCAAATGGATTGAGCCCATAATTTTGGCGGGCCCAAATTTATTTGAAGGCTTTGATCGGCTTTGACTTTAATTAGTCCTGACAAATTTTATTTGTCTCGATTAATTTGTATGGCGATTAAATCACGTCAAAATTTTAGTATCTACACTCCCACACTTACCCACCTGCTTATATTTATGTTATGTTCTCTCTCTCTCTCTCTCTCTCTCTCTCTCTCTATGCTTTTTCCCCTTACGTCTCATCTATTTTCTTTTTTATATATACTATAGGAGAACTCCGCTTGTGACGTTCTTAAAGCCTTATCTTTGGATCTCAGCCGGTCCGAAGCCTGGATAAAGGAGGAGGGTTGTGCGTTAGGTAGCTAACAGCCAGCACATAAAAAGACCCATCAAAACCTTATGACATGAACCTTAATCATACAACAAAACATGCTAGGGCGTTTCCTTTAAGCGACGCATTGTGCCTGCATTCGAGTGCTTCGAAAAATGGGCAAGGGCGCCACATTGGCGCCTGGGTGTGGTGATAAGTGAGCAAGGGTTCCCGCGTGTGCCTTGATGAGCGTGGGTAAAGAAGCTAGCCCAGGATTATATGATCTGCTTAAGCAACTTGGAATATAGGGACTTTAATGGGTAAGACTAGGGAGCTAGTTGATACCATGATTAGGAGAAGAATTAGTATAGTTTGCCTTCAAGAGACTAAGTGGGTAGGGGAGAAGGCTAGAGAGATAGAAGACACTGGGTATAAGCTTTATTATACAGGTAAGGATAGGCATAGAAATGGGGTAGGCATCATAGTAGATGAGCACCTTAAGGACACGATAGTCATAGTCATCAGGAAAGCAGATCGGATTATTTTAGTTAAGCTTGTGATTGGAGACAGCATAGTGAATATTATTAGTGCTTACTCGCCCCAACTAGGCTTAGATGATCTCACTAAAGAGAAATTTTGGGAACAGATGGATGATGTGGTTCAAGAGATACCTTACCTTCTGGAGAGAAGCTTTTTATAGGAGGAGATTTTAATGGTCATGTGGGAGTGTAGAGGCAAGGGTATGAGAAGGTACATGGTGGATTTGGATTTGGTGACCTAAATGAAGGTAGTAGGAGGATTTTGGATTTTGCGGTAGCTAGTGACTTGATAGTTGGGATTACTCTAGATAAGAAGCGTGAGGAACATTTAATTACCTTTAAGAGAGGAGCCAACAGAAGCCAGATCAACTACTTCCTTGCTAGAGGTGCAGATCGCTTGTTATGTAAGAATTGTAAGGTCATTCCCGGAGAGTGTCTAGTGGCACAACATAGACTTTTGGTGTTAGATATAGGTCTTAAGGGGAATAATAGACTGAGAAAAGAAATTAGAACCCCACGAACTAGATGGTGGTTCTTAAGAGGAGAGAAACTAGAGGTGTTCAAGGAGCATATGGGCCAAGAGATGGAGTGGGGAGGAGAAGGTGATAGTAATAGTAGGAATACAATGGCAGGCGAAGTTAGAAGAATATCAAAATAAGTTCTTGGGGAGTCAAAAGGGAAAGGTCCAAGTTCTAAAGAGACATGGTGGTGGAACGACGAGGTTCAAATCATGGTAAAAGCCAAGAAGGATTGCTTTAAAAAGTGGCAAAAGGACCGGAATGTGGAAAATTTTCAGAGGTACAAACAAGCTAATAGGGAAGCTAAGAAGGCCGTTAGTGAGGCTAAGTTGAGAGCCTATGATGATCTTTATGCTAGGCTTGATAGTAAGGATGAAGAAAAGAATATATATATATATACTCGCCAAGCTAAGAGAAAGGAAAGCTAAAGACTTCTCTTAAGTTAAGTGTATAAAAAGTAGTGATTCGGAGGTGTTGGTGAAAGATGAGGAAATTAAGGATAGATGAAAGATGTATTTCAAGAGGTTGTTAAATGAGAAACATGAAGGAAGCTTTGGTGAGGAGGAAGTTGATGTCCATAGCGAGAAAATAGAATACGAGTTCTATCGGAGGATACAAAAGTTTGAAGTGGCCAAGGCTTTGAAGAAGATGAAACCGGGTAAGGCCTTAAGACCAGATGGTATCCCCATTGAAGTGTGGAGAAGCCTAGGTGACTTGGGGGTGACTTGGTTGACAAAATTGTTAAACAAGATTATTTTATCTAAGAGGATGCCCGACGAATGGAGAAAGAGTACCTTAGTACCTATCTACAAGAATAAAGGGGATATTTAAAGTTGCAACAACTATAGAGGTATTAAGTTGATGAGTCATACGATGAAGTTGTGGGAGAGAGTTATTGAGCATCGATTGAGGATGGTGACTACGGTGTCAGAGAAACAGTTTGGGTTCATGCCTGGGAGATCAACTATGGAAGCTATTTACCTACTAAGGAGATTGGTAGAGAGACATAGGTCAACGAAGAAGGATCTCCATATGATTTTCATAGACCTGGAAAAGGCTTATGATACGGTGCCTAGAGACATTATATGGTGGGTTCTAGAGAGAAAGGAAGTGACCAGAGGCTATGTTGACGTAGTCAGAGACATGTATGAAGGTGCAATCACTGTCATTAGATCACCAGCAGGAGAAACGAGTGAATTCCCCATCATAGTAGGATTGCACCAAGGGTCAGCATTGAGCTCGTACCTTTTCGCGTTAGTTATGTATGAATTGACTAGGTAGATTCAAGAGGATATCCCATGTTGTATGTTGTTTGCAAATGATATTGTCCTTGTAGATGAAACGACTAATGGTGTTAATAGTAAATTAGAAATTTGGCGAGAAGCATTAGAGTCTAAGGGCTTTCAGATAAGTAGGAGTAAAACTAAGTATATGGTCTACAAGTTTAGTGATACTAGAAGTGCGTATGAGGAAAGAGTGATGATCTAAGATTAGGAGATACCAAAGAGGGATCATTTTAGGTATTTAGGCTCCATTATTAGTCAAGATAGAGAGATTGCAGATGATGTGACTCATAGGATCCAAGTGGGGTGGCTCAAGTGGAGAAGTGCTACTGGTGTATTGTGTGACAAGAGGGTACCAACAAAATTGAAAGAAAAATTTTATAGAACTGCCATTAGACCAGCAATGTTTTACGGGACAGAATGCTGGCTTATTACGAAGCAGCAAGTGAACAAAATAAGTGTAGTAGAAATGAGAATGTTGAGGTGGATGTATGGTAAGACTAAACGAGATAAGATTAGAAATGAAACAATTCGCGAGGTGGTAGGTGTAGCACCTATAGAGGAGAAGTTAAGGGAAAATAGGCTAAGGTAGTTTGGGCATGTCTGTCGTAGGCCAGCAGATGCAGTAGTTAAGAGAGTGGATATGATAGCGTTGGATAGAAACGCACGAGGGAGGGGAAGACCCAAATTGACATTAGATGCGTTAGTACGCAAAGATCTGAGTATACTAGGTTTAAGCGTTAAAATTGCACTTGACAGAGCTCAATGGAGAAAAAAAGATTCATGTAGTCGACCCCAATTGATTGGGACATAAGACTTGCTTTGGTTTGGTATATACTATAGGAGTTGATTTATTCTTTATGATCAGTTTTAGGATGGTCCTCTTGAACTTGATTCACGTTAATCTTCTTAAATCAAAGAGGGCTGAGTTTGTAATTTTATGCTTGGTACTTGCCTCATTCAATTACTAATTAGTTGCCTTTAAAAGAAAAATTACCCATTTGTTTTCGTTTGGGATACGATTTCTTACAAATTTGTTTCGTTTTGGCACGATTTTCATTTGACGGAGATTGGATTTGATGGTTGGAATATCGGACGTCGACTCTAGTAAAGTATTTGAGGTAACATGTAATAGAACCGGCCATTGATTAACCAGTTGTTGTTGTTTAAGGCCAAGGTGTAGACACCCCATTTTGGACCCTCGGGATTCCAAAACTTCCCCAATGATGAAAAAGCCTAATAAGGATACACAAGGTTTGATCAAAAGCTTGGAAAACCTCTCCCTTAACCTCCCATCAAGTCACCAAAACATCCCTCAGAGCTCCGGAATGTCCCAAAACCTTGAAATACACACACCTGGATTGGCCTTTGAGGCACCTGGATTGGTCAAGTCCAGGCGCCTGGAAGGAGTTAAGGCGCCTGGATTCCATGGTTCAGGCGCCTGGAATCAGTTCAGGTGCCTGGAAATGCACAGTCCAGGCGCCTGGATATCAGTCCAGGTTGAGTGTGTTTTAAGTTTGCTAGTGGGCGGGAACGAGATCTTGGGGAGATTTTCTTGTAGAATTCAGTTGGAGGGAGTGGGGGAGATCATTGCATTTGTCCCTTACCCCCTAGGTGACCCTTGACCCTTTTGAAAGGCTCAAGTGGCCCTCTTTGGACCCTTGATTTGCTTATAAATTGAGCCCTTCACACACATTTGCAGGGGCTGGAAAAACTACACTCCTTCTAAGCTGTTACTCTGCCAAAACTCCTCCAGAAATTCTATTCCTCTCTTCATCCCATCTCAAAACCCACTTCCAATACCAAAAAAATCCTCTCTGTCTCAACAATCCATCATCTACTTACCATTATCAATTGAGTTATATCAAAACTACCACAAATTACCTTTAGTTCAGCAAACTAAGGAACCAAAAACCACATTCTTACAAAATCTATCCCAAAAGTCCATTTCAAGTTCTTGATCAAACCAAAGAGGTAGTTGTTTTACCAATTTCTCCAAGTAGGCCCTGAGGGGGACTCATTCAAGTTCTTTCTGGTCATCTATACCAGTGGAGAGCTTGAGAGAGGTTTGAAAATCATCAAAACAAGAAAACATTTTGGGTATTCAGATCGAGGTCCAGCGCTGAACCATATCCTTCCAGCGCCAGACGTCCCAAAACGCTGGAACCCCTCCATGCAGGCGCCTGGATCTTTGTTTCCTTTGTCATGCATTTTAATTTCTCTTACATGCTGAACATTTTGGCTACAACACATGCACTTCTGGATTCAAATTTATTTAAATTTTCTGTTTGAATCATCATTTAGCTACTCATTTAAGCTTTCCTTTCTTTAAGTTTGTTTTCTAACTTTAAATGGGGGGAATTTCTTAAACCAAAAGTCATTTATGATGAGTTGCATGTGAGTTTTAACTTTGTTATTGGGCTATCACAACATTTTCAGTACGCTTGAGGGTGGTTAGTACATTGCATTAGCTGGATTCTGTTAGATATGCGATCTCAAATTTTCTGTCTGGATAGTAATCCAGGCGCCTGGATTGGCTCCCTCCAGGTGCCTGGAGGAAGCTCAGGCGCGGCGCCTGGACCCTACTCTGATTTTCATTTTCTAATCAATTTCTGGGGAATTTTAAGATGTTTTGGTGGCATTTTAGTATTAATTTAGCATTTCCAGTGTAGAAATCATTCATTCATAGCATATTGCATAATCATGTACTCATCTTTTAGTGGCATTCTTGATGTACTATTATGCTCCCACATGAATTTGATTCAAAAGTCCATCTAAACAACATTTTCAAGATTTTCAAAACATTTAGTAGAGACCGGCAAATATGTCGGGCGTGAAGGGTGCTTTGAATTCCTTCCCCTCGCGTAACCTAGCTTCCGGACCCGAGAAATCTCATTTTAAAGACCGGTAAAGCATTTTCCATTTCAAGGGCAAAAGAGTCATTTTTCAAAGGTTTCTCGGATAAGGTCTTCAAATCCGGGTGGCGACTCTATTTAATCAAAACCATTTTTCAAAACAAACAATCGATTTTCGTGGACATGATCGCACTCCTACGGGGTGTCCACACAAGGATGAAGAAATAACATGTATAGGACATTTCCTGTGATGGTTGCATATATCGAATGTCAACTTGAGTATTTGAGGTAACATGTAGGTAGGGTTGGACATTAATTAACCAGTTGTTTTTGTTTAAGGCCAGGGATGAAGAAATAAAATGTATAGGACATTTCCTGCGATGGTTGCATATGGGTTTGACAACATGTAGTTTGAATAACATGAGTCATCACCCTGACACAACCTTTACAAAAAGAAACATACGATAAGACTTTAAAATGATAATCAATTTAGACGGCAAGTGAGCAAAAAGAATATAGTATGTACTCAGGATTTTCATTTGTTGGTAAGAACTTTCGAGAAGTGAGGAATAAATATAATAGTTACAAGGATGGGACTGGATCTGCTTAGGGGAAAAAAAAAAAAAGAAAAAAGAAAAGAAGGATGACGGGTGGATCCGTGCAACATTTAGAAAGCTGTTTTACCATTAAGAGCAAAAAGACACCCTACTTAAGGGTTAATTATTGTTGAAAAAGTATTCATTAGATCTTATAATCTAATCAATAATCATCATTTTTTCTTAAACTTAATGTTATCATTATCTTCCTTTCGTGTATTATATTTTGTTGTCTACCTATACCTTGGTAAATGAATAGAATGATGGAGTACATTTTAAAGTTGGGTTTGGGCTAACTACTTATTTGATAGATCTTTTTTTTCTAAACTTTTTGTCTTTTATGACCTTTCTTTAGTTTTTCCTTGAATATTTGAGGATTACTGATGCATCTCGACAAGAGAAATCAAAAAATTTAAAATTTGTGACCAAAAACTTAGAAAAGTCCACTAAAGACAACAATAATTAAAAAATAGAAAAATTTGTATTGTATGTCTTCAACAAATTTTTAAATTTTATGTATTAATTTTTAACTTGTTAGAATCCTCTTATCGAGATAAATTTATAATCTCCAAAGATTTAATGCAAAACAACAAATTTTAGGAAAATGATCCTATAATAAACTCATGCAAAACCCCAAGTCCTGTGCATAGCACGGATTTTACGCTAGTACCATAGAGTATTGCAGAACATCTTTTGTGAGGAGCGATGTAGAATGTGATTTGACTTAATCTAAAGTTAACATATATGCCATGTCCAATACAAGTTGGAAAACGCTTCTTCAACCTGTAACCCTCACAAATCTACTTTTCCTTGCTGGAAACCCCCAGATGCAGGTTTGCAGAAGTTATTCAGAGATAGGAAGGCTGGGTTTGGAGAACACTATTCAGAGATACAAAAGGCAAATGGATCCTGGGGATACTATGGTTGCTTTAATTGTGAATCAAGCTTGGACAGTGAACTGTGAGCAATCTATAGAGGACTGACCATCATCCTCGAAAAGAATTTAGCAATTGTGATAATTGAATCTGACTCGAGTGTGGCAGTGGACTTGATAGGGGACGGCTGTTAACCATGCACAGAGTAATATAATCAGAGTCACCAATGCAATTCTCACCCCATATAGGTGCTAAACTCTAAACTTAATGTTTCTAGAATTTTGAGCTTCAAATTTAATATTGAATGTTACATTTCCTCACAAATTTTTTCAGCCACGAGTTGCATATGTAGTCACCCGATAAAAATACATAATCGCAAATTGACACTACTAGAATCATTTCATTAAGTTACGTCAGTGTACCATAATTGCAAATGTACGATAATCAAACAGGCCATGAAAGAGCATTGGAATTGTTCTTCTCAAGTTTGTGTTAAAATCACTGGTTTTTTCTAGTTGAACGCTTCTTCAAAAGTGAATTTCTCAAAAGGCTGTAATTTCATCCCAAAAAATCAACAGAGATTTTAGAATGGGGGTATGGGTGTGAACTATGAAGGAATTAACAAGAAATATGAGAGAGCAAGGACAAAACAGAATCAAGGAGGAAACATTTTATGTTAACTCTGCTCAACGGCATAGCATTCATTAAGCAGCCAATCAGAACCTCTGTTGGCACTTCAATCCATAATACAGAAAATTACGTATAGTTCCACTATATATTCCCATGTTCTAGGAATTTTTTATCTAGTTAAAGGCATAAAGGTTTCTTACCCTTTATGGTTTGGGCCTTGGAGCTGTGATGCAGTGCCCTTCTTCGCTAATAAAAATTTCTTCTTTTCATCATACAGTATAATGTTGTTGGATGTTATCGATGTCCAGCCCTTTCAGCTTTACCACAGACTCAACATGCCCCTTGAGCGTGTTAAGCTCCCGAAGCCTACAAGAACAGAAGGATGAAAAAAAAAATTGCCAACTTTTAGTCTCCATAATCTAACTTTCAAGGAAGCGATATCATTTGAAACTGAAAAATTTGTCTAGTGAAGGGTTTAGAGTTGCACAAAAATGGCCTGGCCTCGCAGGTTGGTAGCAAACTAACAGCTTTTAACAATGATCTTAGCATAAGTAATTCATAACAGATAGGGTGATAGCGCTTTACCTTGCAACCTCAGCTCTCCTCTTGGCCTGTTCAGCGATTTCAGACAGCTCTCTGTAGCTGCTTTTCTCATTGAATATAGTAGAGGCTTCGGGTGGTTGAAGTCCATGCAAAGTCCTCTGAGCTAGTGCCCATTGAGCTTCCCTCTCTTCTTTTCCGTAATCCTTCTTTGTGGTGAAGGCAGTCTGTGGTCAGAAAGAAATCAATTTAAAGCCCGTACGGTTTCAGAGATGGAAGCACATTAAAACTACACCTGTTCTTGAAACGATTCACCCCAGGTGATAATTACCTTGTTCTCGAGCAAATTAAGCCATGCCTTTCCACTTAAGATGTAACGAATGGCGAATTTCATCATGTCAAGTGGGACATAGAAGACAATGCTATAAAGCCAGATAACTCCAGCCCATCCCCAACCAACTCCTTTAATTCTTGCAAAACCCCAGTTTGCGTAGACGGCTATCACGGTTGCTACCTGCAAATTAAAGTTCAATTACTAAGTAAATTCTAGGATGAACCTTAGTCCATATTTGGATTTTGGATCTAGGCAGAGACTTGTAAAAGGGAAAGGAAAAGGCACAAATCCTAGATCCAGACACATTCTTCTAATTTCTTGACGTAGTGACCCAAATTGACATCTATTCTAGCAGAAAAAGGAACATAATTTTCCTATAAGTTCGACACAACTTTGTAAACAATATGAAACTAGAGATTAGTTTAAGTGTAATAACATGAAAAATAATGCTTACCAGCTGAGCAATCAAGAAAGCACCGACTAATAACAATCCGGGGCGTTCCAAAAATGACCAGCTGCGAGATCGAGTGACAAATATCAGAGCCTGGCTCACAATACTCACTTGTAAGTACAGAGCAGCCATCATTTCATACTCATTGTTCCTTATAGATCTTACACCAAATTTGTCCTACATCGTTAGGAAATCAAAACAAAAAGTTAAAATTAAAGAGAACAGCCAATAAATGGTCAGTTTGAATATTGAAAATAAATAATAAAGTTTTCTATTTCGTACTGAGAAGAAGTCAGTTTCCTTCATGATCCAGAAGAATACAACAGTCATCAAGGCCAAGTAACCACCAAGCACAATACCGGTAGCAAAAATCTCTTTCAGTTTCCAGCTATCGGGTAATGGAGATGGCTTCACTCGATCCTTTGAGATTGTCATTATGGTTCCTTAAGAGAAAAGTGGAACATTCTGTCAATGCTTGAAAACTGAAAGAAAGGAATTGAGGGGAATGACTCATTAATGAGGTACTTAGAAATTAGAAAGTGAAACCTCACCGTCATTTAGAATGGCAATGATCAAAACCATGAATGGGGAGAAGTCAAACCTCCATATCAAGGCAATAAACATGAAACCAAACTACAACATCGGCACAAAACAACCAACAGAAAAGGTTAGTGGGCCGCCAAAATGCATAATCACCACTATTGCACAGTTTAGAACTGGCCTTCTTAACTTACCACAATACGGATTGTGATCGAGACTGCATATATCTGCAAAAATGAAACTTCAGACAAGTTATGAATAGTCCACTGCAAATGTTAAACAATCTAATCGGAGAGAGAGAGAGAGAGAGAGAGAGAGAGAGAGAGAGAGAATTTAACTGTGTAATTCTTCATCCTTTGGAAAATAGCTCGACTTGTGAGCACCGCACTGATGATAACACTGAGTCCTGGTTCAGTGAGCACGATGTCGGAAGCACCCCGGGCAGCATCAGTAGCATCAGCAACAGCAATTCCGATATCTGCCTTCTTCAAAGCAGGGGCATCATTCACACCATCTCCTGTCATTCCACATATGTGCTTCCTCTCCTGCAACTTCTTCACGATTTCGTATTTATGCTCTATTACAACAAACATGAAGAAATTGAAGGTTAGACTAAGTATCGTTTTCCCTCTAGAACGAAAACAAAATAAAAAAGGTTAGGTCTTCATCAAGAAGAAACAAAAGCACCCACCTGGGAATACACCTGCAAACCCATCTGCCTTCTCAATCAACTCCTCAACCGGAAGGGCAGCTATGGATGCATCTTTGTGTTGACCAAGCAAAGAAGCAGAAGGATACATATTTGTTCCCATTCCAAGTCTTCGGCCGGTCTCCTTAGCTATAGCAAGTTGATCACCTACTCATTGAACAAAAGTTAAGTGAGAAATAAACAAAAGGACGAGTTATCGAACAAGGCATGAAGTTTTCAAAGTTTAGAGGAGCTAATCTTATTATTACCAGTAATCATCTTTACATTTACTCCTAGATTTAGAGCCCTGCGGATAGTCTCTGCACTATCATGCCTGGGGGGATCAAAGAGGGGCAACAATCCGACAAATTGCCATGGGCCACCTGGACTTTCTTTTGTCTTCTCTGGCACTTCCTAGAGAGTTAACAGTAGGCAACAGTTGGAGGGTGCATGTTATAAATTGAAAGAACAGAACTAATGAAACTGGATCCTGGAGCAAACATTTTCCCACAGAAACACTCTCAACTCTCAAGAAAAGCAAAGAAATCTATAATTGGGCAAACCTGACTTGCAACAGCCAATGACCGAAGTCCCCGTTCAGCAAATTTATCAATGATGGCATGGACCTTCTTCTTCACATCTTCCTTGGCATTGCAAAGGGTTAAAATCTGTTTCCAGATAAGGTAAAGCATTGATGAATGTGAGTAAATAAGCTTTGATATTGACTTGTGAGAAGGATAGCCAAAAGAAAAAGGTGACAATGTACCTGTTCAGGGGCACCTTTGCTAGCTCGGTGCCAATTCCCCTGAGCATCAATGTAGGTCAAAGCAGTCCTCTTGTCCACAGGATTGAATGGGAAGAAATGTACCTCTCTAATACCAGCCCTGGCCTACAAACACATTTATGTAGCCGACTTTTACATCCTTTATTTTCCTTTTTCCACCTCGATCACAAACTTCTACATAAGTATGTAAAAGTACTAACAGAAGTAAAGAGAAAGAGTTATACCTCCTTTGGATCAGCAAGCATCCCAACAATGGCAGCGTCAATAGCATCCTGGTTTTCAGTCCTAGAAGCCCTTGCAGCAAGAAGAAGCACATGTTCTTTGTCCACACCCTTTGCAAACACCTCAATCAAGTTCTTGTCAACACTCAGTTTGTTGAGGGTTAGAGTCCCGGTCTTATCACTGCATAGCACATCCATGCCCGCCATCTCCTCGATTGCTGTCATTCTCTTGGTAATTGCACCCTGCTGAGATAGCCGATGGGACCCAATAGCCATTGTGACAGACAAGACAGTGGGCATAGCAATTGGAATGCCTCCAATCAACAGAACCAGGAGGTTATCAATTCCGTTCCTGTACTTTCTGTGCTGAATTGGGTACATTACAATA